>JAMXBC010000004.1:44046712-44646712 GCA_024138005.1 Lumnitzera racemosa | reverse complement strand
ATAATTATTGTTGATGGTGAATTTACCTTAAATTGCAATAATATAATGTCTGTTACATAGTAGATTCACTAGATTGATTGTTTGTGGCTTGGAATGATCACTGAATAAATAAGATTAAATTTTATTCGACTAGAAAAGTTAACTTGGATCATGCATAAATCATGCATTGTATAACTAATTCCGAGCAGTCACATTATACGGAGGTAGCGAGAGGTCATACGTAGGCTGATTATTGATTGTTATTGATTCCGTACGGTGCACACATACAATATGACCTGACCCTAGCCCACGGGATGACTAGGTGTTGGAGGCGGCAACCGTCTGACTATGGATCAAGTCCAGAGGCCTTCGTTTAGGGGTGAGTGAGGGCTACGTAAACCTACTTACAATCATATGTAGAATTCATTTTGATAAAGCTGGTAATGGATATACAATTACATTTTAAATACGAAATGCGGAGTTTCGTTATGAAATAAGTTTTAATATGATACCCGGATTTGACTGTACCAATAAATCTCCAACCCTGACTTCGGAGGGTGTTAAATCTGAGTTACATGCAGTACCTGGTCACCTGCATGTATTTGTTTGGCATACTGTTTGCCATGCATTCATTTAGTTGAACCTAACTATTGTATGACTTGATTTCTGTATGGTTGAGGGAAATTAACTCACTAAGCTCTTATAGCTTACTCTCCAACAGTTTTCTCTTGTAGGTTGCTAGACGATCGGGCATGGGTTAAGAATTGAGGGTTGAGTGTCAACGTTGAGATGCATAGAAGTTAGACTCTGAAGACAAACTATATGGTTCATTGGAATTATTGTATACTATATTTAAATTTTGTGGCTTTAGTAAGTTTGAGTTTTAGAACTTTACTACCCAATCTTATTATTTGGTAGGGGATACCGATTCTCTATAGTTCTGTTGGGCTGTGGCTTATCGGATATCTATAGTTACATATATATGGTTATAAGTTAATTAAATAAAAACTTTAGTAACTAATTATTTAGAATCTTGTAATCTCTGACTTACAAGATGATTTTCAAATCATGAGTGCACACATGATACGGAAATTTGAGGTAATCCTACTAAGCTCCCTGTAGGGTCCTGACAATAGTGAGTAATGAGGCCATTTGTTCATAGTTCTTATGACTCAATGCATCTGCTGCAACTTTGGCTTTAACAAGATGATAGTTAATGGATAAGTCATAATCCTTAATAAACTCCAACCAATGTCTTTGTCTTAAGTTCAATTCCTTTTAAGTAAAGAAATACTTGAAACTTTTATAATCTATGTATATCTCACAATATTGACCATATAAATAATGTCTCCAGATCTTTAAAGCAAATACTACAGCCACTAACTTTAAATCATGAGTTGGATAATTCTTCTTATGAGGCCCCAATTGTCTAAATGCATATGCTATTACCTTTCTATCCTACATCACCAAGCATCCTAGTCCATTTTTAGAAGCATCACTATATACAAAACAGGATTTACTTTGATCTAGCAAAATAAGTATTAGTGCTAAAATCAAACGATCTTGCAATTCCTCAAAACTTTGTCCATATTCATCACTCCATTCAAATTGAACATCCTTTTACGTCAGTCGAGTTAAAGACTTAGCAATTTTGGAAAAGTCTTTTATAAATCACCTATAATATCCTATTACTCTAAAAAAACTTCTTATTTTCATTACAATAGTTGGTTACTTCCATTCAACTACTACTTTGACGTTCTTGGGATCCACTAAAATTCCCTTGCTTTATATTATATGTCTTAAAAATGATATTCTATGCTATTGGAATTCACACTTATTCAACTTAGCATACAGTTGATTGTCTTTAAACTTCTACAAGGCCAAACGTAGATGATCAACATGATTCTTTTTAGTCTTGAAATAAATTAAAATATCATCAATGAATACCACAACAAATTTATACAAGTAAGGTTAATAGATTTAATTCATCAAATCCATAAACATAGTTGGTGCATTCATCGAACCAAAAGGCATTACTAAAAAACTCGTAGTTCCCATATCTAGTTTGGAAAGATGTCTTTAGTACATCCTCTGGCTTAATTCCTAACTAATGATATCTAGATCTTAAATCATTCCATGAAAATATAGTGGTACCATGCAATTGATCAAACAAATCATCAATTCTGGGTAGTGGATATTTATTCTTAATAGCCACTTTATTTATCTCCCGATAATCAATAAATAACCTCATGGTTTTGTCTTTCTTTTTCATGAATAACACTGGTGTTGCCTAAGGAGATACACAGGGTCGTATAAATCCTTTGACCAATAGCTCCTGAATTTGCTTCTTTAACTCTTGGAGTTCTATTGGTGACATTCAATATGGTGCTTTAGACATTGGTTCAGTTCCTAACACTAACTCTATAGAAAAATCTAATTCTTGTTATGGTACTAACCTAGGTAACTCTTCTAGAAAGATATTAGGAAATTTACTTACTACTAGTATTTCCAATAATTTTACGATTTCCTTCTTCCCTCTATAGCAAATATCTAATAGAATTGCCATTCTTCAATAATTTCATTCACTTCATTTCTTACTTCAATTATTGATAATCTCAGACTTCGCTCAACCATCTTTCCTTGAAATATTATCTTACCTTCATCTAAGATTATATTCTTATTTTGACAATCCACTTTGGCTCTTTGTTTAAACAACCAATCTATTCCCATAATAACATCATACCCCTTAATTGTTAATATTCTGAGTTTTATTGGGAATTCTTATCCTTGGATTTGTAATTGTCCATTATCTATTGTTTCTCATGTTAACACTTGTTCTCCTATTGGTGCTCTTATTCTATAGGTGGATTTAACTTCATTCATCTTAATCCCATTTCCCGAAACGAACTCTTAACTACTAAATGGATGTGATGTTCAAGTATCAAAAAATGCATAAGCAATTCATCCATTTATAAGTATGTTTCCTAATATAATTACTATTATTATAGTTATCTATCACTTAAGTACTATACTTAGTTAATTATTTTCATAATTCTTAACATTATCTACGCATATAAGATTTACATTCAACTTACAAGTAAGTAAAGTTACAAGTTGGTTTACATACTTGTTACTAAGCCTTGGTCAGTTACATTGATATCCATTTCGTCATCCAACCCGTCATGAAAGGTTTCTTCCATCCACTCATCAAAATCCTCAGTATCCTCTTCTGTATCCTCAATTGCAAACACTTGAGCTGGTACAACAGTTGTCTCTACTCCTTTTGATTTCTTACTCCTTTATCCAACTTGACTACAATATCTTGAAAAGTATCCTATCATTCCACACTTGTAATACTTCATTGTTTTCATCTTTGGATACTATCTCAACATATGATTCGAATCACCACATAGAAAACATTTACCTCTTAACTAGGGGCATTATTAGGGAAAATACTACACTCCACACTTCCAGCATCTCACATTTCCCACCTCATCATAGAAACTAAATCTAATCCTATTTGAAGTAAGGCCACTAGTTATAGCAACTAACTTCTTTCCTTTTTAGCCCGAGTTATTATTTGTACTTACAAATGTGCTTTTAAAAATAGGCCTATATTGGTTAACTCTTCTCAATTTCTTACTCCATTCATTCTGCATGGCCAGTTGATTATTCTCTAGTTGATGTGCCTTATCTACAATTTGATGATAAGTGGTGAATCCATAATTCATCAACTTGCATCACATTATTGTGTCAAATCCGTTAAGGAAAAAATCCTTCTTTAGCTCCTAATCATCCCTATATGACTCAGGCACATATTGCAACAACCTATTAAATTCATTCTTGTATTAAGCTATACTCATAGTGCCTTTCTTTATTCCTACTAACTGTCAGGTCATCTAATTTTCTACAATGACAGGGAAATATTCTCTCTTAAATGCCTCCTAAAATGCTTACCAAGTAATGGGGCCAGTAATCGTTTGTACTGTCAAGTCCCATTAGACTCATGTTCCCATCTTTAGCAAAAAAGTAGCATATGAGACTTTCTAATTTTTAGGAATCTTAAATGCCTCAAAACTACACTCCATCGAAGCTAACCAATCATCGACCAAGGAAGGCTTACCCATTTTACCTTAAAAATACTAGTTTGATTTCATAAACTTAAGAAGTTGACTTGCATCTTTAGGTCAAATTCCTCTATGGTGTCCTTTGGTTCACCACATTTCCACTTGTGATTAAATGCTAAATTAAAGCTCCTTTCTATTGGATCACGGTATTCATATTAGCCAACATTTGTCTAAATTAAGTTAGGTTTATCATATTCTAAGCAAGTGGTGGTACATCATTTCTAGGTGGTTCTAGTGGATTAGGAGGGTTGGGATGTGATACTACTTCTTCAAGTCAATTGTTTCCTTTTTCGTTTCTATTTGCTTACTCTACCATATTCAAATTCACAACTCACTAACCATCAATCTTACACTTACAATATGCATAATGGAAATTAGTGTCTAATCTAAACAACTCATATTCACATGCAGATCAATTATTCTCTACATATGTAATGTATAGCTATAAATTTTTCAATAGGGATTTCAATTAACACAAGACCTGTAATATTTCATCTCTACATATAAGCAAGGATATTTTCATATGCTGTATATTCAACACTCCATATGTGATCAAATATATCTGTACAACCTAGGCTCATTAAGTTTCTCCTGCAACATTATATCATATATTTGCTTCATTCCCTTGCAATTCATATTCCTATTGATATCTCCTCCAGATATTGAAAAATAAAGATATTTACTTTACAATAGTACATAGGATGATTGAAACTTTACAATTCAAAGGATTACATTGCTTTATTTACAACATCAGGTTGCACATCTGATTACTTATTTACATCATTTACATATGTAGTAACTAAAGCATCATAAGTGCAAATGTTGTTATTGATAACTCTAATTTTAAACATATTCCATAGGGTGATTTTATAGTATTTTCCGCACATTTTTGGTTTTCTTTAAATAAATTGATACTTAATTGGTAAGGATTCGTCTTGGTCCGTCAGAAGAGCGAGATTGAGTCCCGATGCCAATTCAAATGAAAAAAAAAATTGATATGGATCGGCCTTGGTCCGTCAGAAGAGCAAGGTTCTTTCCCGCTATCAATATAAGGAATAAGTTGGTATGGATCGGTCTTGGTCCGTCAGAAGAGCGAGATTCTTTCCCGCTACCAACATAATTGTGCTTAAATAAGGTAAATTTAAAAAGACCTCTTAACAAAAGCATGAACTAGGGGGATGATCAGAGGAAGAGTGGATGTAAAATGTGTTTGTTTTAGATTATGGTACTTGGTGAGATGGAAGAGAGAATTGCATACACTTTAGTCAAATAGATAAAATTTTTATGACTCTTTCTCGGTTGGCGAGATGTTAAATCTAATTTTTAGTTTAAGAATCCTTGGTTAAATGATTCGGGGTAAACTTTGATTTTCATAAATTAACTAGTAAACTCTAGTATTAAGTATTGTTGGAGCATTTGAATATGGTCAGATGAAATTGGTTGACTTTATTATTACAAGTTAGTTGAGAATGATTTTCTTACTTTTCTTCGGGTCAAGTGTATTCGTTCACAAGTTTCCTAAATGGTGATAAATTTTAATTAAGTGTTTCTTGTCCTGAAAGTTTTGTTTCGATTTATTTGCTTCAGGACAAGCAAATGCTCAAGTGTGGGGAAATTTGATAACTTTAATTTTAAACATATTCTATAGGGTGATTTTACAATATTTTCCGCACATTTTTTGTTTTCTTTAAATAAATTGATACTTAATTGACTAAAATGTTGATTTCAGGGTTTAAAAGCATTCTAGGCTCGAAAACGAAGAAAAGGAATCAAGTTTCACTCAATTCCGAGTTCAAACGAAGGAGTTATGAAGTTTTGAAGTTGTGCAGAAAATTTGCCTAAGTGCAGAAAGTTACACGACCTGGGGACACGGCCATGTCCCAGGCCGTGTCGGGTGACGAAAATAGAATCTTTGAGATACACTATAAAAAGACATCTTAGGGTTTCAAAAAGGAGAAGACATTACAGAAACAAGAGACACAAGAGACGAGAGGAGATTGGAGAAGAACATTAATCAAGAAGCAAGAACGACATCGATTTCAAGATTAGAGAGATTGTTCATCAAATCAAGCGGGGTTTTTATGCTTTATTTTACGTTTTTGATGAAACTCGTTTTTAGATTCGTTATGATAGCTTAGAATTAGAGTATTTAGGATTATGGAACCTAGGGTTTCATGTAACCCTTGGATTGAATTATAATTTCAATAAAGTTTCTACCTTTTCTTGATTCAATTATGCCGTTAATTGTGGATTGATAATTCTAGAGTGTCAATATATGATATTATGCATGTTAATTGAGAAATTGCATGTGTAATTAGATCTAGGCATAATTGAAGAGAATTACATGTATACTTAGAGATAAGATACATGTTTCTTCCGGAAAGTTGATTGTTTGCATGGGAATTCATTACACACTAATGCAATTCTAAATTATATTACTAAGTGAAGAGATTCCGGTAAATAATTTAGGATTAGGGTTAATATGCTTGAGAAAGATATTAGCTTTAATTGTGAATCCCTCCGGTCAAGAATAATAGAAATTGAATTGGATATATTTTAAAAAAGATTACATGTTAAACACTAGGGGAAATAATTCCTAAATACATTATTGCATACTTGAAGTCGTTCGTAATTTATTGATTTCTAATTTGCGTAATTAAGTCTCATAAGTAGTTTAGTGTTAATTTCAGTATTTTTAATTAATTCAAACTTTCACAATTTTTCGATTAGATAATAAAGCTGAAGTTAATATTAATACTCAAAATCTCTGAGGAATCGACTTGGACTCACATCCGCTATATTAAAATTGATAGGTGCGCTTGCCTCATATCAAGTTTTTGGCGCCGTTGCCAGGGATTTTTGATATTGAGAACACTAGTTGCTTTATTACTTTAACCATTTTTTTTTCTTTTTTTTTCATTATTTATTTTCATTAGCTAAAGCTGCAATTGATTCTATATTTCTTACCCTTGCAATGCATGACTCGAAGTAACCCGGAAGATTTGGTAGAACTTAATCCTGAAATTGAGAGAACTGCCCTTCAAAATTTGAAATCACGACCTAGACAAAGTGTGGCGACCATTGACGACGAGTCAATTGTTGAAATCAAGGAAGAAGGTGAAGAGACTAACACTCAATTCATCGAACAGGAAGATCCACCACACATGGCGAACAACGAGAATGAAGCAAATCGGACTATGTCCGATTATTCAAGACCTACACTTATTGGAGCTGACTCTAGCATCGCAAGGCCAACCGTCGCAGCTAACAACTTCCAGATTGCACCTAACATCATACAAATGGTGCAACAATATGTTCAATTTAACGGTCTCCAAGATGAAGATCCCAATGCCCACATCTCTAGCTTTCTAGAGATTTGTGATACTTTTAAAATCAACGGAGCTACGGATGATGCCATCCGACTGCGGCTATTCCCTTTCTCCTTGAGGGGTAGAGCAAAACAGTGGTTAAACTCTCTACCACGAAATTCAATCACAACTTAGAATGAATTGGTAGAGAAATTTTTGGAGAAGTATTTCCCACCTGCAAAGACCGCTAAACTTCAGAACGATATTTCTTGTTTTGTTCAATTGGAAGCGAAGACGCTATATGATACTTGGGAGCGATTTAAGGACTTGCTCAGGAGGTGCCCACATCATGGCCTCCTACTATGGATGCAGATTCAGACCTTTTACAATGGTCTTAATTTATCCACTAGACAGATGATTGATGCATCCGCAGGAGGTACTTTGAACACAAAGACACCTGAGCAAGCACAAAACCCGATTGAAGGAATAGCGATGAACAATTACCAGTGGGAAAACACTAGAGCCAAACAAAAGGCCATGGGAATTTATGATGTGGACTTGACTACTACTTTGGCAGCTAAGGTGGACTTATTAAGTAAAAAGATTGATGTACTCTCAGTTGGCCCTCAACAAGTGCAATCGGATGTAAGTGATTTTGGTACGTAGGGGTATGGAGCACAAGAACCACTGGAACAGGTGGATTATCTAGGAAATCCACCTAAGCAACAAAATAACCCCTACAGCAACACTTACAATCCAGGATAGAGGAATCACCCCAATTTCTCCTGAAGAAACCAAAACCAAGGCCAGCAGAAGACCAACTTCAGCCTACCTGGGTTTCAAAGACCATTCCCACCTCCTCTCCCTCAAGAAAAGAAATCCAGTATGGAAGAACTTCTTACAAAATATATTCAAGGCAATGAAGCTCGCTTATCCAACATTGAATCCTAGCTGAGGAATCAAGAGGCTTCAAATCGCAATCTTGAGAACCAAATTGGTCAACTTACGAAGCTAATCTCTGAAAGACCGCAGGGATCGTTACCAGGAAATACAGAAACCAATCCAAAGGAACAGGCTAAGGCAGTGACACTTCATAATGGAAAGGAGTTGCATGCTGAGAGGAAAGGTAGCGAGGAAACTAGCAAGAGCAAGGAGGGGACGAAAACAACGGTAGATGTAGAGCCATCAAAGGTGAAGGAATATCAACCACCTATCCCATACCCCTAAAGACTCTAGAAAGATCGAAATGACCAACAATTCAGTAAGTTCCTTGACCTCTTTAAACAACTGCATATTAACTTACCTCTTGTTGATGCCCTATCACAGATGCCGAAGTACACTAAGTTCTTGAAAGATTTGTTATCTAACAAGAGGAAGCTTGAGGAGCTTTCTACAATCATCTTGGATGAAAAGTGTTCAGCGATCGTGCAAAACAAGCTGCCCAAGAAACTAAAAGACCCAGGAAGTTTTACAATTCCTTGTCATATTGGTAATCTGTTAATTGACAAAGCCTTAGCTGATTTAGGTGCTAGCATCAATTTAATGCCTTATAAATTTTTTAAGAAACTAGGATTAGGGGAACCTAATCCCACACGCATGAGCTTGCAATTAGCTGATAGATCTGTGACGTACCCTAGAGGTATATTTGAGGATGTATTAGTTCAAGTGGGTAAATTTATTTTTCCAGTTGATTTTGTGATATTGGATATAGATGAAGATTTTGAATTGCCTCTCATCCTAGGTAGACCATTCTTAGCTACCGCTAGGGCTATCATTGATATTAGTGTTGGCAAGCTCATTCTTCGAGTCGGAGATGAAGAGATTATGTTTAAAATTTCGAAGGCTATGAAAAAGTCTGTCGATCAGGATGATACTTGCTACCTTCTTGATGTTACTGACACTTTTGTTTCAAGTTATATGCAGGAAGTTCTTCTTAAGGATCCGTTGGAGAATTGCTTGCAATTAGGCATGGAGGAAGCTTCGGAAGATCTTGTCAAATATGAGGTGATAGCCCAACTGGAGGCAAATAAACCTATCTCTGTAGAGAAAGGATTTGAAGAGATTGAAAAGAGGAAGGAAGCACAATTAAAACCTTCGATTGAGGAGCCACCAGTATTGGAGCCAAAACAATTACCTGACTATTTGGAATATTCCTTCTTAGATAAGGACTCCAAATTATCAGTAATTATAGCATCCAATTTAGAAAAAGAACAGAAAGAAAGGTTACTGAAAGTACTCAAGGAGCATAAGAGGGCCATTGCTTGGAAAATATCCGATATTCGAGGTATCAACCCCTCCTTTTGCACTCATAAGATTTTAATGGAAGAAAACTATAAGCCGGTTGTGCAGCCCCAGAGACGTTTGAATCCAAACATGAAAGAGGTAGTCAAAAAGGAAGTTATCAAACTCCTTGATGCCGGTATGATATATCCTATCTCTGATAGTTCATGGGTAAGTCCAGTGCAAGTAGTTCCAAAAAAGAGTGGGATGACAGTAGTCCCCAATGAAAAGAATGAATTGATCCCAATGAGAATGGTAACAGGTTGGCGTGTATGTATCGATTATCGAAAGTTAAACGATGCTACACGAAAAGACCATTTCCCTTTACCTTTTATTGATCAAATGATAGAACGACTAGCTAGACATATGTTTTATTGTTTTCTGGATGGCTTATCTGGTTATTTTCAGATACCTATTGCACCGGAAGATCAAGAAAAGACCACTTTCACTTGTCCTTATGGCACTTTTGCTTATCGCAGAATGCCTTTTGGTCTTTGCAATGCACCGGCTACGTTCCAGCGATGCATGTTAGCTATTTTTGATGATTTGATTGAGGACATAATGGAGGTATTTATGGATGATTTTTCAGTTTTTAGCAATTCGTTTGACCTTTGTTTGGATAATTTAGACAGGGTACTTACCAGGTGTGAAGAGACCAACCTTGTCCTCAACTGGGAAAAGTGCCATTTCATGGTATAAGAAGGTATTGTGCTGGGCCATAAGATCTCCTATCGAGGAATTGAGGTGGATACTGCCAATGTGGATGCGACTGCAAGACTCCCATCTCCAACTTCGGTTAAGGCCATAAGAAGTTTTCTAGGACATGCAGGGTTTTACAGGCGATTTATCAAGGATTTCTCAAAAATTGCCCGCCCTTTGACTAAGCTTTTAGAGAAGGATGTGCCTTATGTTTTCTCTCAGGAGTGTTTGAAAGCTTTCAATATCCTTAAAGAGAAACTTACCAATGCTCCAATCATGATAGTACCTGATTGGGCTCTCCCCTTTGAGCTTGTGTGTGATGCAAGTGATCACGCAGTCGGGGCAGTGTTGGGGCAAAGGCGAGACAAGCACTTTCAACCAATTCACTATGCTAGCAAAACTCTTACGAATGCTCAGGAGAACTACACTACTACAGAAAAAGAGTTGCTAGCCATTGTTTTTGCCTTTGATAAATTTCGCTCTTATTTGCTTCTATCTAAGGTGATTGTTTATACTGATCATTCTGCCCTTAGGTACTTGTTAGCAAAGCCGGATGCAAAACCAAGATTGATTAGGTGGATCTTGTTGCTGCAAGAGTTTGATATGGAGATCAAAGATAAAAAAGGAGCTGAGAATTTAGCAGTAGATCACCTATCCCGAGTGGAGAATCTAAACTTGGAATCGCTCGATGAGAATGAGATCAAGGATGAATTCCCTAAAGAGCGACTCTATGCCATCGCCCAGGTAAGTGATATGGAAAATCTTTGGTTTGCAGATATTGCTAATTTTTTAGCTGCTAGGATCATACCGAAGGGACTTCAACACCAACAAAAGAAGAAATTCTTTTCTGATGTGAAATATTATTTTTGGGATGATCCTTACCTTTTTAAAGTATGTGCAGATCATGTCATTCGAAGGTGTGTACCACATCTCGAGGGTTGGCGAATTTTGAGCCACTGTCATTCGGGGCCTACGGGTCGGCATCATAGTGCCAATAGGACAGCTCATATGATCCTAGAGGCAGGATTTTATTGGCCTACCCTATTCAAAGATGCCCAGAGATATGTTGAGAGTTATGATTGTTGCCAACGAGTGGGAAATATATCCCGTAGGGATGAAATGCCGAGGTATTCGATGTGTGGGGAATCGATTTCATGGGCCCTTTTCCGAATTCAAATGGAAACAAATATATCCTAGTAGCCATAGACTATGTCTCTAAGTGGGTGGAAGCTAAAGCCCTACCTACTAATGATGCTAGGGTAGTAAAAAAAATTTTGAAAGGCCTATTTTCTCGATTTGGCACCCCTAGAACAATTATAAGTGATAGGGGAACACACTTTTGCAATGCTCAACTCGACCAAGTATTGAAACGTTATGGCGTTACACATAGGATAGCCACCCCATACCACCCCCAAAGTAGTGGCCAAGTGGAAGTTGCCAATCGCGGTCTTAAGCGAATTCTTGAAAAAACTGTAGAGTATCATAGGAAAGATTGGTCAAAAAAGTTGAATGATGCTCTATGGGCATATAGAACCGCCTACAAAACACCACTCGGTACCACACCCTACCGACTTGTATATGGCAAAGCTTGTCATTTGCCGGTAGAGATAAAGCATAAGGCTTATTGGGCGATTAAGCGTACTAATGTTAATCTTGAGCGTGCAAGTTCTCACAGGAAGCTTCAATTGAACAAGCTAGAAGAATGGCGAGCAAATGCATATGAGAACTACAAATTATACAAAGAAAGGGCCAAAAAGTATCATGATCAGCGCATCAAACAAGGTCGACAATTTAAAGAAGGTGATCATGTTCTTTTGTATAATTCCCGCCTTCGTCTATTCCCAGGTAAGTTAAAATCCAGGTGGTCTGGACCATTCACAATTACCCGAGTTTTCTCGTATGGGACTGTTGAAGTTACACACCCGGAGAAGGGCACATTTAAGGTAAACGGACAATGATTGAAATTATACTTGAGTCGAAACTTGGAGCAAGTTGGCTAGGAGGAGTTTTATCTCCATCTGACGGAACTAACGTAAGAGGACGTATCCCGTCGAGCTATCGACGTTAACTAAAGCGCTTCTTGGGAGGCAACCCATGTCTAACTCTATTTATACTTTAGTTCTTTCAGTTTTCTTTATTTTATTTTCCGTTCAATCTAACTTTGCGTTCCTTCTTTTCTTTTGCTTTCATTTTTTTCGTCATAATTCTTTCCTCTCTTAGCTTTAATTTTTCATTCTCTCTTTAATTTTATTATTTATAAGTTTCCTTTATCTTTTTAAATTAATAAAAATAAAAATTAAAAAAAAAATAGTTACACGGGCGAGGGACACAATCGTGTCCCAGCCCGTGTGCACCTAGACAGAAATACCACCCGGGCACAGAGAGTTACACGGGCAAGGGACACGGTCGTGTCTACAGCCCATGTGCGCCCAGTGAAATCACCCGCCCACAGAGAGTTACACGGGCGTGGGACACGGTCGTGTCCCCAGCCCGTGTGCGCCTAGTGAAATTACCCACCTACAGAGAGTTACACGGGCGTGGGACACGGTTGTGTCCCCAGCCCGTGTGCGCCCAGAAACACCACCCGCATACAGTAAACTTTGATTTTCATAAATTAACTAGTAAACTCTAGTATTAAGTATTGTTGGAGCATTTGAATATGGTCAGATGAAATTGGTTAACTTTATTATTACAAGTTAGTTGAGAATGATTTTCTTACTTTTCTTCGGGTCAAGTGTATTCGTTCACAAGTTTCCTAAATGGTGATAAATTTTAATTAAGTGTTTCTTGTCCTGAAAGTTTTGTTTCGATTTATTTGCTTCAGGACAAGTAAATGCTCAAGTGTGGGGAAATTTGATAACTTTAATTTTAAACATATTCTATAGGGTGATTTTACAATATTTTCCGCACATTTTTTGTTTTCTTTAAATAAATTGATACTTAATTGACTAAAATGTTGATTTCAGGGTTTAAAAGCATTCTAGGCTCGAAAACGAAGAAAAGGAATCAAGTTTCACTCAATTCCGAGTTCAAACGAAGGAGTTATGAAGTTTTGAAGTTGTGCAGAAAATTTGCCTAAGTGCAGAAAGTTACACGACCTGGGGACACGGCCATGTCCCAGGCCGTGTCGGGTGACGAAAACAGAATCTTTGAGATACACTATAAAAAGACATCTTAGGGTTTCAAAAAGGAGAAGACATTACAGAAACAAGAGACACAAGAGACGAGAGGAGATTGGAGAAGAACATTAATCAAGAAGCAAGAACGACATCGATTTCAAGATTAGAGAGATTGTTCATCAAATCAAGCGGGGTTTTTATGCTTTATTTTACGTTTTTGATGAAACTCGTTTTTAGATTCGTTATGATAGCTTAGAATTAGAGTATTTAGGATTATGGAACCTAGGGTTTCATGTAACCCTTGGATTGAATTATAATTTCAATAAAGTTTCTACCTTTTCTTGATTCAATTATGCCGTTAATTGTGGATTGATAATTCTAGAGTGTCAATATATGATATTATGCATGTTAATTGAGAAATTGCATGTGTAATTAGATCTAGGCATAATTGAAGAGAATTACATGTATACTTAGAGATAAGATACATGTTTCTTCCGGAAAGTTGATTGTTTGCATGGGAATTCATTACACACTAATGCAATTCTAAATTATATTACTAAGTGAAGAGATTCCGGTAAATAATTTAGGATTAGGGTTAATATGCTTGAGAAAGATATTAGCTTTAATTGTGAATCCCTCTGGTCAAGAATAATAGAAATTGAATTGGATATATTTTAAAAAAGATTACATGTTAAACACTAGGGGAAATAATTCCTAAATACATTATTGCATACTTGAAGTCGTTCGTAATTTATTGATTTCTAATTTACGTAATTAAGTCTCATAAGTAGTTTAGTGTTAATTTCAGTATTTTTAATTAATTCAAACTTTCACAATTTTTTGATTAGATAATAAAGCTAAAGTTAATATTAATACTCAAAATCTCTGAGGAATCGACTTGGACTCACATCCGCTATATTAAAACTGATAGGTGCGCTTGCCTCATATCAGTTATATTTAAAAATTCAAAAGTATATCAAAAGTCACCAGGGGGACCTAGACACATGACAATAACTAGGTTAGGTGATATCAAAAATTCTAAACCTATCTTCCTACTATTTCCTCAACTTTTAGTTGCTCATACTATTTGAAGTTACTACATCTTCTAAGGGAAACCAGTCTTCCATCCCAATCTCTTTAAAACTTGAACTAATCTCTACTACTATAAGGGTATCTAGTATAACAAACACTTTATGAACCTCACTTCCACTATCCTATGCTCCATCTTCAACTTTAACCCCTACTTTCTTTGGATCCTCCTCAAGATCGTCGTCATCATCATCTAACCTTACATTTGACTGAGTGTCTTAAGGTGGATTCTCAGGTGGTATCACACAAGGTTTAAGCTCTTAAGGTTGCAATGGTACTTCTATACCTATGGTCTCATCTAGAAGACATCTGGGAAACTAGTCAACAACACTAGGGGGATAGTTTCTAGGGATATGCAGAACACCTAGGGATACTTAATCAAAGCCTGGAGGGTAATTCCTATTTGCTTCTACAATAGCAAGAAAGTAAAGCATAGGAATCATTATAGATAAAACCATGTTTTCCTGAAAGTACTTCTTCTCATAGGTAGCTATGGCAACATATTCATTATATGCAGGTCCTAATTTATCTCTCATTATCCTCTAATCATCTTGTATACTAAAGGACATTTCATGCTTATAGTTTTCGATAATCTTATGGATAGTATAAAACATCCTCTAATCATCCATATTTAATAACAACTTATGCATCTGAATCTTATACTCAGTAGGTGTCTCATCCCATTCCCATTCAAAATTCCACCTTGCATGTAATAAACCATTCCTACGAATCTGAAATAATCAAGTTAAAGTCAATTTATAACACATTTTAATTACCAACCCTACTCTTAGTAATCCTATTATTTACACATTTTAATTAAATGCTTCAAAGCTTAGTTCTTTTAGAACTACGCTTTGATACCAACTCAAAAGGTTACAGTCTGAATAGGAGAAGTTATAGTAGTCCCACCATATAAACTAACTTAAGATATAAACTGACCTTATAACTACTATCGTAGATATAGTCCACATAAGGCATATATGACTTAACTAGCTTGAAGCATCCATTCTGATACTTGTGAATGACTAAACTTATGGTATAACTTTATAAAATACTTGTTTTATATAATTTGTTATCTCATAACACAATAGTATTTACATAAGCGTTACACATCTAGAATTATAATTTACAATCAAAGTTTACCAAAAACCACAGGTCTTAAAGTTTATTTATAATCCTAAGGAATTCCTAGTTAGTTTCCTCAAAACTTAAAAGAAAAGTAAAAAGCCTAAATTTAGTGAATTCTTCATTCATCATTTTCCCAACTAATAGCACACTAACCTAGAGGTACCGGTGATAGGAATCGGGCTACTAAGCCTTTAACCTGCAGCCAAGCTTGAGGACTAGAATGACTAATGAAACAAATCCTCCTACTCCAACTACTCCTACTAAGGCTGAGTTACTCCTTGCTACTGATCAACTCTCTACGTTGTGTTGATTAACTGCTTATCTTTCAGAAATTATGTCCCGAATGGAAGAACGCCTTAACAACAGCCAAACTTTACGCACTTACTTGGTCCTATCCAACCTATCCCCTTACTTGGCAACATTATCGTCGAGAGGCCAAGAGATCATACTTGTTAGTCACTCCTATTTAGACGAGTCCACATCTACTCAACACCCTTACTTGGCTACCCAACCAACTCGTACTACTTTGTCTACATCCTCCAACAGTACAACTAATACATTGCTACCACGTATCTGAGACCACTTGTAGAATCTGTTACTATAATCAATGCTTTTCCATAAATATCTATTTTTATCCTTTGTATATTTTGTACATTACTTCTTAGGGACATTACCCTTTTTTTTCTTTTCCTTTATAGGCAGGTTACCTTAAATTTTCATGTATAAGTACCCCTTATACACGTAGCCACACATGATCAAATTATCATTAATACACTGGATATTTTCCTTTCATAAACATTGTTTATTTACTCTCATTTCATTCTTATCCTAACCCTTAAGTAAAGCTAGATGAAGAGTAACCTTATCATATCAACTTGTGTGAGCCCCTAAAATCGCATTAAGGTAGCCAAGCCTAGATTTAGGGCCTTTAAAGAAAAGTTATTCGATTGAGCCCAAACTTTACGATTAAGATCAAATAGTTACTTAAAGCAACTCAATGAAGTTGGATTTTGAAAATAACGATCTAAAATCCCAATTTTACTCCTATAAGTATGGTTACTTAATATAGTATAAAATGGCTCAAAATCCCTAAAATTGTGCTCGCAATACGACAAGAACTTATAGATAAGTTAATTAAGTTATAAAAAGAGATGATAAAGTATAATTTACTATATGAATATACACATTTTTATAAGTATACCTGGTATAAATAATAACTATACCTATAAATGAACCCCAAATTACTTAATTATATATATATATATTATGTTAAAATCATAAAAATAATTAAGAAATATATCTTAAAAATCACAAATCTACCAAGAAAAATTTGGAAAAAAAAATTATATTTAGATTATTTTAGATACGTTGTCATGTGATATTTTTATTTTTGTAAAATTTTGAATATTTAATACACTTGCTTAAAAAAGTCACTATTCACCCGATTTTTTACTTTCAAAATAAATGTATTAAAATGATATTATTTCTAGCTAAAAAATTTTTTGTATCATATAAATGATATATAGATAAATCATATATATAATTTCTATGTAGCGTGATTTTTCATTTGAGTATTTTTTATATTTATTGTATTTTTCAGCCTAAAAATACTTAGAAATTAAGGTAAAAATGTGAAATAAATAGGTTTTATGAAAATAATTGATGGAAGTGACCCATACTAACTCCTAGTGAATTATAATAATGTTGGGATAGGTTGAAAATAATTTTGTGTAAAAAGAATAACATTTGGGTAATTAAGTATAGTTTTGGGGTAAAATTGAAAATTCGAGTATATAGTCGATAAATCGATAACACAAAACTAAGTGATGACTCAATTTCCCATATTTTTAGAAGTCTATCAAAAATTTTGAGGAATTATTTGGTGAACCAAGCTATTTATTACGAATTTATGTAGTAAAATTGTTTAAATTATGAAGCGAGACTCATTTTTATTAATAATAGGATAAAATATGATAAATAATTAAATAAAAACTATCTATATGTGTATTGTTCATATTTGATAAAAATATATATTTAATAATATTTTAACGATTGGGATATGTTATATGGGTATTAAGATTAGATAATATCTATATTACAGAGCTATTTGACAAATTAGGTAAAATATTGTTTAATAACATAAAATCCGTATAATACGATAGTATGTATTTAGATATGTATAATTGTGCCATAAATTTGAATTACCTATTAAAAGTTATTTCTAAAAATAAAACCTGTGATACATGTCATTAGGTATATATGAACCCAACAATACTATTTTTGCTAAAATCGGATAATCTTACGTAATATAACCTATAACTCTATAATGTTATTAGAATTTACCTATTTCAACTACCCTATCGTAATTGAAACATGATTTAACTAATTAAAAATACATTTCTATACAATTGAAATGATATATTATATATAATAGTATAATTACCTATATTATTAATGTAATACTCCAAGTTTTGAGCCCATATGATTATCCTCGGATCCGAGCCCCTAAATTTAGGACACTTGGTGATGATATCTATTTAATTTCAAATATTACAGTAATATTAGAAAAGTTAAATAAAATAATTTAAATAAAGTCAACTTCTCAAAGTAAGCTATATAAAAATATTAATTTAAGAAAACGTCAATTTATTGCTAAAGTCGATAAATATCAAAAACATAAAATTCAAGCATTTAGATATAGCGAAATATTAAATATAAGTTATTTTACTTATAAAAATAATAAATTATATGTAATATACATGAATTTACATAGAATATACATTATTTGTATTAAATACACATATATAATAATAAATTATTATCAAAATAAGATAAATTAACATAAAAAATGGAAAATTAAGAAAAAATTAAAAGGATAAGTCATCCTATGATGTGATAGCTTAGGATCAATTTAATGAGTCAAAAGATAAATAATAAGAAAATGACACCTCATGCATTAAAAAATTAAGAAAATAACATGTGCAATCCACATGTCAAATTTTTATTAATCCTAATCCATTTGAAAAATATAAATAGGGCATGCATACTTCAAAAACAACATTTTGGAAGTCTTAAAATAAAAGAAAAACACTTATGAAAATTTCAAAAAAAAAAGAAAATTAGAGTAAAAATAGAGTACGGAATTTGATCATACCGGTTTAAAGGGTTATAAGAGTCCTGTTGTGGTGCTTATTTGCGGTCAAGGAAAGCACCACCAAAGGAAGTGTTCCAACAAGGTTGGGTAGTTGAAGGCAACCAGTTCAAGTGAATTACATTTCCAACTGAAACTTTATAAATTTTGTAAAAATAGAAAATGATGTTATTTAATTATGAAACTTGGTTTTCTGGAGTTATTTTATGTACAGATTAATTTAGTAATTTTATTTTAGTGAAATAATTATTGGAAATATAAGGTCCTTAAGAAATGGCTCTATTTAGGTAAAAATTGAATTAAATTTTAGAAATATTAAATAAGGTCCCTCAAGTTGAAAATTTGTACGTAACATACCTAATATATGTATTTAATTTTAGTAACAATAATTTTTAAAAATAATCATGTTTACTATTTATTGTAATGATTTTGGATAAAATAGGTAATTTTGGTGCTTTATTGAATTAATTAGTTTTTAACAAAATCAAAGTATAAGCCTTATGTATTATGATTTCTAGAAGTTCATAATGATGTTTAGGGCACTTAACTTTTCTCTTGTCACTAAATTCACTTATTTGATTAATTTTCACTAATTTTGAGTTAAAACTGTTATTTTCGTAAAAATAGATAATAGCTAGTTTAGTATAATTTATGATCATTAATTAAACTACTTATTTTTGTGAGTCTATAGGACTTTTGTGGAATTAATCGGGCTTGTATATTATTTATTATATATTTTCATAATATAAACCTATATGTTAGCTTAAAATATAATATTGTAATTAATACTAATATGATATTTGTTAAATATGTAAAGGATTTGTATTTTTTAGTACATAATGAATGCTGACCAACTCAGGAAATGAATAATTTTAGGATTTATTTGAGTTAATTAGGATGTTATATTAACATACGGTTGAATTGGTAATATGAAAGCATATTTTTGGACATTTGACAATATTGATTAATAATGATTCTTAAGATATTTTAATAGTATTCAAAATAATGATCGTGATGATATAAATTTTATTAAAATCATATAAGAAATGAATAAAATACAATTGAAATAAGCTTAGAAACACAATAGTGAAAAAGCATAAGAACTTAATATCGACCCGTAGTTGACTTAGGATCTATGTGTATTTTCCTAGGTATGATAGGTGAAGAAGGACCATATCGTGAAGCTTAGGATTTTACGTTACTATCAAGTTCAGTTAAGTGGATATTTTTGTTTTCGTGCAAGTAGACTTATTTCTACTTGATTTAAACTCAGTTATGTTGTAAATTGTAATAACATGTTGGATTGATTGGATACTTGATTCTGTTGAATGTGTGTTTAAAAAGTGAAATGTTTTCTTGTGTATAACTTATTCATCGATATGTAATTCTATTTAGAAAACTTGGAAACTGAACTGTTCTTTAGGGTATTCACCCAAGTGAACCTTATGTGATGGAATGTAATATAAAGTTGAGAAACGAAACTGAAATTGAGATAATTGAATTGTTTATAATGTGGAACTTAAGATTTGTGCCTGATAGTAAGCTATTATACTACTCACTACATTTATGGCATGGCAAAAAAAGGAACTAAGGGTTAAGTTTCTGAAAGCTTCAAAACTGTTGAGTTGGCTTTTGAGCATATAGAATTACATTGCTCAACTTATTCTAGTCATGATGTGTGACCAACTACGTATTGGATTTTCAAACCACAATGGGTGGTTTTTTTGGGGGTATCTACTCTCAGGAAACTCCCTTTTGCCTTAGGTTCCTAGACGTAGTATCTAGATGCCTAAGTATGTCAACTAACCGAATGAAGAATTGGAAAAGTATAAGATATCGATATTGAAGTATGTCATGTACATGAGCATGACACTAACTTCTTGCATAAATAATTTATATTGGTAACTTGGATTATGAAATTGAATATCTTATGGTATTGATTTAGGTGAGTATGTATTGTACTTGTTTTGTGTTTTGTTTTATCCACTCTCACTTAACTTACAGAGAGTTGAGGAGATACTTGTGTATCCTTAGGTTATAAAGAGAATTGACATGGTAACAATAGTTAGGGGGGAAAGTATTTTGAGAGTGCTTAAGATGGAGTCAGTTGCTTTTAAAGGAGTCTTATAATATTTTGTTTTTATTTCTATAAAGGATCTGTACATATGTAAATATATATATATATATATATATTGTATTTTAGGTTTGGATAAGTTTAATGGATGTACTTTTTGTATAAACGGGGTATAAAGCTAACCTCCATTGTAATACTTCTTTGTGATAAATAGAACTTTTGTTGAGTATAAACAGGCATTCTTGTGTGATGGTACATCCTATTCTATGCCAGGATGCGACAATTAATAATTAAACTTAACTCGACTTATATAATAAAACTATATATTATTATGATAATATACTTTATATATATAACTATTTTAGATAAAACCGTAATGTTTTGATAATTATTACGAAAACTAAATTTAGGTTTTGTATATATAGGATCCCCTAGTGATCATACTGTTGATAACTCGAGTCCCCATAATGAGTATCTGAATAGGTAAGTTAGGATCGTGACTTTACCGCTTGTTGAGATATTGTATTAGAGTATCTGGAGACTTAAGAGTATTTTTGTTTATGATTGTAATTAGTTAATTGTGCACATGCCATACGTACGTGATTGGCAATCAGTTGTGATAGGAGTTGAACTCCTTAGCATGTTGTTTTGCGTGATTGCATCATTTTTGTATTGTGTGAACTTGTTTGATTACTCTTAATTACAAATAATAATGATTTGAATATAACAAAACTGGACATGCATAACAACCAGTAAGAGAAATGATTAGGAGTATTAAGCTAAATAACGACTCCCTTCAATGAGGATAGTTGAAATGATCATTTCCCCATCCCTAGTAGAACTAAGTAACAGGTGAGGTAGTTGTGGTAAGAGTGAGGGCTGTGGTTCGAAGGTAGTCACAAGGAAAAGGAGTTCTTCACTGCACAAGCTCGGGTTTAGTCTTATTTCAGTCACGATGAAACTTCTCAATCTAAGTTAGAGTTGATGTAATTTCTTTAACCTTATAATGGACCGGATAACATTATGTGATGTTTCAAGTGATTAGTTCCTTTGCATTTCATCATGATTAATAAGCTTGTATGTGATTGTTTGGTACTCTTCTGACTTCGTCCCATAGACTCTTTTGCAGGTATCAAGTGAAGACTAGAATATTCAGATATTACCACTCCTAGGGTAGTTTGTTGTTGGCTGGGAACATAAGGAACAAGAAATCCACTAAATTTAGGCTTTTGACTTTTGTTTTGAGTTTAAGCAAAATAATTGGGAATTCCTTAAGACGCTCACTAGTTTGCTATCTTATTGTAATTAGACTTCAAACCTATGGTTTTTAGTAAACTTTGATTGTAAATTATAACTCTAGATGTGAGATGTTTATGTAATTACTATTGTATTATGAGACAACAGGTTATATAGAATAAGTGTTTTGTAAAGCTATATCACAATTTTTAATTATTCACAAGTATCAAAATGGATGCTTCAAGCTAGTTGAGTTGTGTACACTTTGTGTGGACTATATCTATGATAGTAGCTGTGAGGTTAACTTTTGTCTTAGGTTAGTTTACATGGTAGGACTGTTACGACTCTTTCTGTATGACAATTTTAAGTTGGTATCAAAGTATGGTTTTAAAATAACCAAGCTTTGAAGCATTTAATTAAAATAAGTAGACGATGGGATTACTGAGAATGGAGATGATAATGAATATAAAAGACTTAGATTCATAGCTTATATATATATATATATATATATATAATGGGTTATAAATTGACTTTAACTTATTATTTCAAATTCGTAAGAATAGTTTATTATATGCATGGTGGAATTTTGTATGGGAAAGGGATGAAACTCCTATTAAATATAGGATTTAGATGCAGAATTTGTTACTAGATATGGCTGACTGGAGGATGTTTTATACTATTGATGAGATTATTGAAAATTGTACGCGTAGAATGTCCTTTAGTATGTAGGATGATTAGAAGATAATGAGGGATGAGTTAAGGCCTGCATATAATGAGTATATTACTATAGCTGCCTATGAGAAAAAGTAGTTTCAAGAAAATGGAGTTTTATCTATAAGGATTCCTATACTGCATTTTCTAGCTTTAGTAGAGGCAAATAAGAATTACCCTTCAAGTCTTGATTAGGTACCCCTAAGTGTTCCACATATTTTGAAAACTATCCCCCCGGGTATAATTGATTGGTTTCCTAGATACCTCTTAGATGAAACTGTAAGTATAGAAGTACCATTACAACCTTAAGAACTTGAACCCCCTATGATACCACCTGAGAATCTACCTTAAGAAGCTCAACCAAATGTAG
Source organism: Lumnitzera racemosa (assembly GCA_024138005.1). NCBI lineage: Eukaryota > Viridiplantae > Streptophyta > Magnoliopsida > Myrtales > Combretaceae > Lumnitzera > Lumnitzera racemosa. The sequence continues at coordinate 44,623,441 of JAMXBC010000004.1, read as the reverse complement.
GGTTGGATAACGATGATGATCCTAAGGAGGATCTGGAAGAAGAGGAGGCTAAAGTAAAAGATGGAGCATAGGATAGTGAGAGTGAGGCACATGTAGTAGTTATACTAGATACCCTTATAGTAATGGAGATTAACTCAAGCCCTAATGAGATTAGGATGAAAGATTAGTTTCCCCTAGAAGATGTAGCAACTTCAAACAGTGCAAGTAATAGAAGTTAATGAGATGGTAGGAAGATAAGTCTAGAGCTTTTGATATCACCTAATCTAGTTGTTTTGATGTATTTAGGTCCCCCTAGCAACTTTTGATGTACTTCTGACTTTTTGAATGTAACCTATGTACTTTCAAATGTTGCAATTACTAAATATGTAAATCATATAAATAGATAATTAGATATGTAATCTGATGTTGTAAATAAAGTGATGTAATCTTTTAAATGTAAAGTTTCTATGTAAAGCACATGTCCTTATTATTCAGTATTTGTATTAGATATCACCATGAATATGATATAATGTTATAGGTGAAACTCGATGAGATCATAACAGACAAATATATATTTGAACATACATAGAGTATGTAATAAATAATGAATGAATATATCATTGCTTATACAGGGATGAAGTATTACAGGTCTTATGTTGATTGAGATCCCTGATAAGGAAATCTATAGTTGTATATTACCAATGCAAAGAATAATTAATATATATGTGAATATGAATTGCCTAGATTGGATACTAACTTTAAGTATACATATTATGAGTGTAAGATTGATAATTAGTGAATTATGAATCTAAATATAGTAGAGGAAACAAATAGAAACAAGAACGAAAATAACTGACTTGAGGGAGAAGTATCACCTCCTAATCCTCCCAATCTACCAGAACCACCTAGAATTGATATACCACCACCTGTTTCGAACATGATGGACCAAACTTAGTTTGGACAAATGTTGGCTAATATGAATACCATGATCCAACAACAAGAACCTTTAATCGAGCATTTGATCATAGGTGAAAATGTGATGAACCAAAGGCTAGCAAATGTTGCACTTAGAGCAATTCGACCCCAAGATATAAGTCGACTACTCAAGTTTATGAAATCAAATTGGTATTTCGAAGGTGAAATGGGTAAGCCTACCTTAGCTGATGATTAGTTAGCTCAGATTGAGCGCAATTTTGAGGCATTTAAGATTCTCAAAAATCAAAAAGTCTCTTATGGCACTTTCTTGCTAAAGATAGGATCACAAGTCTGGTAGGACTCGATAGCAAGAACAATGTTAGGTCCTATTATATGGCAAGTATTTCAAGAGGCATTTAAGAGAGAATATTTCTTTATCAATGTGTAAAATCAGATGACTTGATAGTTAATGGAAATAAAGAGAAGCACTGTGAGTGTAGCACAATATGAGAATGAATTTAATAAGTTGTTACAATATATGCCTAAGTCATACAAAGATAATTAGGATTTGAAGAAGGATATTTTTCTTAATGGATTTGATGCAACAATGTGATATAAGTTAATAGATTATGGATTCACCACTTATCATCAAATAGTAGATAAGGTACGTCAATTGGAGAGTAATCGATTGGCCATGTAAAATGAGTAGAGTAAGAAACTAAGGAGAGTTAATCCATATAGGCCTGTCTTCAAGAGAACCTTCCTAAGTGCAAATAATAACTTAAACCAGAAAGGAAAGAAGTTAGATGCTATAACCAGCATCCTTACTTAAAATAGCATTGGATTTAGTTTTATGATGAGGTAGGAAATGTGAGATGCTGGAAGTGTGGAGCTCACCATTTCCTCAAATAATGTACTCAGTTAAGGGCAAAGTGCTTTTTGTGTGGTGATACAAATCACATGTCAAGGAAGTGTATAACGACCCAACAGTATCGTTGTCGTGATAGGTCGCCGTGTACCGTATAAAGGTCTATTATCAACCCCCTTGCTGATCATAGACCTTTCATACGACACACAAGGCTCTTTCCACTTTACGTTACCACTAGGCCCATAGACAAGTAATATAGAGCAATTTAACTAAAATTACTTCTATGTTATAAATTAACTAATTTTATGGGCTCGTAAGACCCACACCAAAACAATATTACAAACGAATGCAGTTTATAATGGAACTGCATAAAATCTAAGTTATGCATAAATATATAGAAGTATCTAAATATCTATAATCTATTACAAAATGTCCTCTTCACTCTCTCATCGCTCCAACCCGTCTCTATCTGAGACTTACCACGGGCATGCCTCGGCCCGGATTGACGAAGAGGTTCTCCTGCACCAACAAAAATCTATAGGGGAGTAAGCTTACGCTTAGTGAGATAAATGCCCTCATCAGTACCACACGACAGAAATTTATTAGATGCACAATCATATGAATGCATGAACAAACAGTATGCCATACAACGCATGCAGTGACCTAGGAACTACATACAACTCAGAATTTCGCCCCCTGAAGTCGGGGTTTGGAGATAATTAACTGACCCAAACCAAAATCCGAGTTCTAGACCTTGGGTTTTATTTCATTTGCACTATCGTGCTCATACAAAAAAAAAACTCTACATATATACATATATATATACTTCCTTTACCAAAATCAAACCATATCCTTTAAAAATCCCAAGTCTAGCGGTGTGGTGGCCCCCGCAGTCCACAAACACACGCCCTAAGCAGAAGCCACAAGACTCGGCCCCTCGCCGATGGTTGGCGTCTCCCAGCGCCTAGTAAGCCCATCAGCTTAAGACAGAGACTCAATATATATGATGGCATAGCTAGTGCCCAATCCTGTAGGAAACTCGTATTCCTGTGAGTCCCTTCCCATCTTCTGCGTGAAGCGGAAGTCGGTGTTACCCGTATGCAATATGGGGAATGCATGATTCATTTTGAGTTCTTAATCATATAAGTGATTAACTTGATTTTCAGGGTGATCAACCAATTTCATTCCATACAATTCACAAGTATATATTCATGCAAACAATTCCCAATTATTATATATAATTAACAAGTCATCACACTCATCCATAATTTCATACACATGCATCTCCCATATCCCACAAGCATCCAAATTTATAAATATAAGATTAGGTGCATCTACTTTACAAGCACAATCAAGTAAAGAGTCATCGGGAATTTACTCACTCTGCCATGTGGTTCAATCAAAGTAGTCCGGAGGCAAGTCGTCTCCGAAAACAGTGTCCCCTGGTCATTGAAATAATTTTTATAAGGAATTGAAGCAAACTTAAGAAACTATGTAAATTTTCCTTAAGTTATATTCTTAGCTAATTTTCGTAATTTTTCCGATTTTACCTAAAGTTCAATCACGTATAACTTTTTCGTTTTAAATCCGATTTTTATGATCTTATAGTCAATCTTCATCATTTTTGAGTTTACTTTAACGTGGTAAGGTTAGATTTTCGAAATGAGATATGCAATTCTGTCCATGGGTCAGAACAGTAGCGTTCCTCATGTGTTGGAGTGTTTTTGGGCCTTGTTTGTTAAATGGGCTTTTGATAGCTTGAGGAATCTTTTGGGCTTGGTCTTTAGATTTTATCCTAAGCTTAAAATACTCCTTGAGATCAGATTTACAACTTTGATTTATATTCCTAAGGCTAACAACCACTTCTTGAGCCCTTTTGTGAGCTTAAGTTATCAAATGGGCTTGTTTTTAGTTCAAACTAAGGTTTATGACTTTGGTGGGCTTATGAGGCCTTAGGTAGATTTCTTATGGGCTTCAAAACAACCTTGTCTTGGTACCTTAAGGTGCTGATCAGATTTTTATTGAAGGCCCATCCTAGAGTTTTAGGCTTGTTTTGGGAGTTTTAAGCTCGGTTTTGAGTTTTAGGCTTTATGTGCTCACTATACTTGCTTTAGTTAATCTTTTCACTTTGTTCTTTTACTTTTATCATATTTTTAGGCCTCATTTTCCCATGTTCCAGATCTGTTCATGTTGGTCCTAAGGGGTCCTCACTTGGTTTTTCAATTTGTTTGATCACTTCCTTAAGTTTAGAGGGTAGATTATGCACTTAACTACTTATGTACAAATCTTAACTTAAGTTTCCTTCCATCAAATGATCCTTTAACTCATGTTCCACATAAAGGAATAAAAGGTCTCATACTTAATACAACTCCCATATCATGGCTCATGTCATACAAAGTTGGTTTCTTCATAAAACTTCATGTGATGGATTTTTCCTTAACTTAAATCTAGATTTAAGCATGTTTAACTAAATGGAAACAAAATCAACATTCAAATGGCCATGAAACCCTCACGTCCAGCATGCATATCCTCCATTAAAGTTCTCATTTTAAGGTTTCCTTAGCTTAAAATCTTCCATTCAAAACATTAAACAAATGTCTTCACAAAACATCAACTTTACATGCTCATATTTCAACTTCATGCAAGGGTTTTATGGTTGGTTTCTTGAAACGATTTTTGGACATTCTAACAACTTAAATCTTTCTTACATCTTCAAGAAATCCAAGTCTCCTAACATAAATATTAACCCACACATCACAAGAAATACTTACTCGTCCTTAACGCAAAGTTTGGTGGTTGTGCACTAAGGTTCCTCTTAAGCCTTTAACTTTGCTTCCTCCTTTTTGCTTACCTTTTGAAACCCGAATCTTTTGGTCTTTTGGAAAGGGGTTTATGGAAGATTCTAATGGTCTTAAATGATCTTAAATGATGAAAGAAAATGGCACAAGAGGAAAGGAAAAAAAATGCCGTGAGTTGAAGCTTCAAAATGGAAGAAAATGGATTTTGTGGGGTAAAGTTGTTTCCCCTTTTTATGTTTGTTTCAAAAGAGAGAATGATGAAGTGAAAGTGAAATTGAAAGTGAAAGAAATGGGGAAGAGTATGGCCGGTTGGAAATGGAGAGAGAAGGAGTGTTTAAATGTCTTGGAAGTGTTGCCTTGTAGCTTACATAAAGTCAACAATTGCAACTCTTGATGATGTAAGCATTAAGGTATGAATAGTGATGTGTAAGAAAAAGTAATTGATGGGTGAATGACCAATGCATGCCCCCCTCCCCTCCCCCCCCCCCCTTTCTCCCCTTTTTAGATTTGCCATTTTAAGTCCTTGCATGCCATGGAGTGGTCTTGTCTCCTTTATTAAAGTTAAGCTTATTAATTCTTGTGAAAAATTATCCATATTTTGTATAAGTGAAGAGGTGATAAGGAAATTGTCTTATCACTAGATTTTGATAAGTTATCAATTGATAATTGATTCCAACTCTCAATTGATAAGTTATCTAAGGTGATTGGTTGGTCTACTTATTTATGTGTAAGGCTTATACATGAAGATAAGGACATAGCCTTATAGAAAATTGTTTTAGGATTTTTATCCTACATTGTTTTGTAATTTATGATTTGATTTTTATAAAATTGTGAAATTTTCTAAAGTTGGATGAAATTATTCAAATTAAATTATCGATTAATTATTTAGGGTTAAAATTCCTTAATGGCTTTAAGGTTTACGGTTTTAAGTAGCTTTAGAGCTCGTAGTTCTTCAAGCTCAGGTTTTCTCGACAACTGGCTTTTGGATTGTAAAAATTTAATTCGTTTCTAAATATAAACTTAAGTTTTTAGTTTAGTTGATCTTTAAGAACATTCGGAAAGTATTCCTAATTGAGTCTTAGGCCCACTAAAAGTAGGGTTTACAAAGTGTCTAAAGATAAAAGTAGTGAAGTGCTATAAGTGTGGAATGATAGGACACTTCTCTAGATATTATGGTCAAGTCAGACAAAGGGGTAAGAAATACGAAGGAGTAGAGACAACTGCTATACCAACTTGGGTGTTTACAATTGAAAGAATAGAAGAATACTCTAATGATGGCTTGGATGATGAAATGGACATTGATAGAACTGACTAAAGCTTAGTAATAGGTATGTAAAACTAACTCGTAACTTTTACTTATCAGTGAGTTAGTTGTAAATTACGTATATGTAGATAGTATTAAGAACTTTGAGAATACGTGACTTAAGTATAGTACTCCAAAAGTAGATAACTATAGTAATAGTAATTGTTTCAGAAAACATACTTATAAATGGATGAGTTGCTTATGCATTGTTTGATACTAGAGCCTCACATTCATTTAGTAGTTAGGAGTTTGTCTTAGGAAGTAGAATTAAGACGAGTGAAGTTAAATCCATACATAGAATAAGAACACCTATAGGAGAATAAGTGTTATCACGAGAAATAGTAGATAATGGAGAATTGCAAATCCAAGGACAAGAATTCCCGACAATACTCATAGCATTACCAATTAAGGAATATGATGTTATTGTAGGAATAGATTGGTTGTCTAAACAAAGAGCCAAATTGGATTGTCAAAATAAGAACATAATCTTAGATAAGGGTAAAGTCGTATTTCAAAGAAAAACGGGTGAGTGAAGTCTAAGATTATCAGTAATAGAAGTAAGTGAAGAAGTGAATGAAATTATAGAAGAATGGCAATTTTGTTAGATATTTGCTATAAAAGGAAAGAAGGAAACCTCAAAAGTATTAGAAATATTGGTGGTAAGTGAATTTCCTCATATCTTTCCAAAAGAATTACCTACATTAGCACCACAACAATGTTAGATTTTCTATAGAATTAGTGCTAAGAATCAAACCCATATCAAAAGCTCCATACCGAATGTCACTAATAGAACTTCAAGAGTTAAAGAAGCAACTTCAGGAGTTATTGGACAAAGGATTTATACAACCCAACATATCTCCTTAGGGAATGCCAGTATTATTTGTGAAAAAGAAAGACGGAACCACGAGGTTGTGTATTGACTATTGAGAAATAAATAAGGTAACTATTAAGAATAAATATCCATTACCCAAGATTGATGATTTGTATGATCAATTGCCTGGTATTACTGTATTTTCAAGAATTAATTTAAGATCCAGATACCAACAATTATGAATTAAGCCAAAGGATGTACCAAAGATAGTTTTTCGAACTAAATATGAGCACTATGAGCTCTTAGTAATGCCTTTTAGTTTAATGAATGCACCAACTGTGTTTATAGATTTGATGAATCGAATCTATCAAACTTACTTGGATAAATTTGTTATAGTATTCATTAATGATATTTTAATTTATTCCAAGACTAAGGAGGATCATGTCGATCATCTACGTTTGGCCTTGTAAAAGTTAAGAGACAATCAACTGTATGCTAAGTTGAGTAAGTGTGACTTCTGGCTGGATAAAATATCATTTTGGGGACATATCGTGTTAGGCAAAGGAATTTTAATCAATCTCAAAAAGGTCAAAGTAGTAATTAAATGGAAAAAACCAACTACTGTAATGGAAATAAGAAGTTTTCTTAGAATGGCAAGATATTATAGGCCATTTATAAAGGATTTTTCCAAAATCACTAAACCTTTGACTCAACTAATACATAAGGATGTTAAGTTTGAATAAAGTGATAAATGTAAACAAAGTCTTTAGGAACTGAAGGATTGTTTGATTTTAGCACCAATACTTATTTTATCAAATTCAAGTAAATCTTATTGTGTATATAGTGTTGCTTCTAAGAATGGACTACGATGTGTATTGATGCAGGATAGGAAAGTGGTAGCATATGCATCTAGACAACTGAGACCTCATGAGAAGAACTATTCAACTCATGATTTAGAATTAGCGACTATAGTATTTGTGTTGAAAATTTGGAGACATTACTTGTATGGGCAACATTATGAAATATACACATATCATAAAAGTTTGAAGTATTTCCTTACTCAAAAAGAGTTGAACTTAAGACAAAGACGTTAGTTGGAACTAATCAAAGATTATGATTTGACCATAAACTATCATCCTAGCAAAGCTAATGTCATAGCAAATTCATTAAGTCATAAGAACTATGAACAAGTGGCCTCGTTACTCATTACTTAGCATAAATTGATCAAAGAATTTCAAAAGTTGGAAATTGAATTTAGATGGCATGAAACTGAAGCACAATTGGTAAGTTTAGTAGTACAACCAACCTTGATAGAAAGAATTAAGCGTCAACAATATGAGGATAAAAAATTGAAGGAAATCAAGGAAAAATTAAATACAGGTAATGTACTTAACTTTAAAATTAATGTTAAAGGTATGTTAAGATATAAGAATAAAGTCTGTATGCTTAGTGATTAAAAGCTAAGAAGTGAAATATTGACTAAAGCACAAGATACAGGTTACACATTGCATCTTGGCGGAAATAAGATGTACCACAATTTGAAACCATTGTTTTGGTGAAAAGGCATGAAAAAGGATGCAATACAATATGTTACTGGAAGTAATACATGCTAACAAGTGAAAGTGGAACATCAGAAACCTAGTGGTTTACTGCAACTATTGAAAACACCTCAATGGAAATGGGATCATATTATAATGGATTTTGTAATAGGACTCCCAAAGACGAGATCAGGTTACAATTCAATTTGGGTTACAATAGATAGGTTGACTAAGCATGCTCATTTCTTACCTTATTGAACTGGTGATTTAATGGAAAAGTTAGCACAACTATATATTAGAGAGATTGTTAGATTGCATGGTGTATTGATAAGTATTGTGTCAGATAGAGATAGTTGATTTGTATCCAAATTCTAGGAAAGCTTACATGAATCTTTAGGAACTAAGCTACAATTTAGCATGACTTATCATCCCCAGACAGATGGTCAATCAAAAAGAGTTATTCAAATACTTAAGGATATATTGAGATGTTGTATTCTAGAAATCAGTGGTGATTGGGATCATTATTTGCCATTTGTGGAATTTGCTTATAATAATGGTTATTAAACAACGATTCAAATTGCACCATATGAAGCTTTATATGAAAGAAAATGTTAATCATCGCTGTATTGGGAAAATGATGAATACACAATGATAGGACCTAATATGATTGGACAGATAAATGATAAAGTTAAGATAATACGACAAAGATTGAAAGTAGCGCAAGATTAATACAAAAGTTAGGCTAATTTAAAAATGAAACCTATAGAATTTTCTATAACAGATTATGTATATGTAAAGATAAGTCCATTTAAAGGATTTAAGTGTTTTGATACTATAGAAAATCTAAGTCCCCGACACATTAGACTTTTTGAAATTTTAGAAAGAATTGGACATGTTGCGTACCGAATTGATTTATCACGATGTATTTCATGTGTCAATGTTATAGAAATTCGTGAAGAATCTAGATACCATCATGGAGTTGAAACTAGTAGACTTATAAGAAGACTATACCATTGAACAAATGCTGATTAAGATCTTGGAAAATCGAATTCAAAAGTTAAGAAATCAAGAAGTAGAGTTTGTGAAAGTTCAATGGAATAGCAATCCAACAATAGAGATAACTTGGGAACCAAAGTTGGTGATACAAAATTGTTACTTAGAACTCTTCAAAGAAAAAGGAAAACATAGGTTTTTATCGATAAGTAGTTATTATGTGTAGAGTCAAAGTTTTGAGAACGAAACTTTCCTAAGGGAGGTGAAAATATGAGCCCCTAAAATCGCATTAGGATAATTGAGCTCAAATTTTACGACTAAGATAGAAAAGTTAGTCGATGTGACTCATTGAAGTTTGATTTTAAAAATAACAATCTAAAATCCTAATTTTACCCCTAGAAGTATGGTTATTTAATATAATACAAAATAGCTCAAAGCCCCAAAAATCAAGTTTGAAATACAATAAAAACTTATTTAATATAGTACAAAATAGCTCAAAACCCAAAAAATCGAGTTCGAAATACAATAAAAACATAGAGATAAGTTAATTAAACTATAAAATGAGATGATATATTATTTTTTTACCATATAAATATATACGTATTTTTATGAGTATACCTAGTATAAATAATAATTACACCCATAAATTAACCCTAAATGACTTAATTATATATTTCTTGTGTTGAATTCATAAAAATAATTAAGAAATATATCTTAAAAATATAAAATATATTAGAAACATAATTATAGGAGTATAGTTATATGTTATACGTAATACATACATATGATATATAGACTCATATATTAATAAAATAACTAAACACTAATATAATATATATTATTAATATTTAATCAAAATATTTATTTAAGCTTACCTAATGGTTGAAAAATGTCTAGAAATTGTTGAGGATGGTTGGAAATTTTTTGTAGTAAGCTGTGGAGTTTGGATATTATTGATTCAAAAGTAATTAGCATAGAAAGAGACACCACCTATTGGATTAATGAAGGATAAATAAAAAAAAAATCCTAAGTGACAAAGTGCTCCTATAAATAGTGAACCATAGCATACTAGTCTCAGTTTAATAAGTTTGAACCTAGAATAAATAGAGGAAAAAATTATACAAAAATAAAGTAATTACCAAGTTGGACTAGTTCTTAGATCAAACCGTGATCTACTGTAAAGCCCTTCCACCACCACTTAAAACCCCCAGCATCTTAGCTGCCCAACACTACGCCATCTACAATAGGCCACCAAAGCACTCAAGAACAGCGAGGTCAAACTTTTACCCTATTTTTCAATAATTTTTTTGAAAATAGCAATTCCAGTTTGAAAAAAAAAATTATATCTAGATTATTTAGGATATACTGTCATGTCATATTTTTATTTTTGAAAAATTTTGAATATTTAATATACTTAAGAAAGTCACTATTTGCCCTAATTTTGACTTTCAAAATAAATGTATCATATGATATCGTTTCTAACTCAAAATTTTTGTGTGGGATATACATAATATATAGATAATTTCTATGTAGCTTGATTTTTTATTTGAGTGTTTTTAATACTTATTGTATTTTTTGGCCTAAAAATAGTTAGGAATTAGGGTAAAAATGTGAAATAAATAGGTTATTTGAAAATAATTGATGAAAGTAACCCATACTAACTCCTAGTGAATTATAATAATGTTAGGATTGGTTGAAAATAATTTTGTGTAAAAAGGATAACATTTTGGTAATTAAGTATAATTTAAGGGTAAAATTATAGATTCGAGTATATAGGAAATAAATTGATAACATAAAACTAAGTGATGAAATGAATTCCCATATTTTTAGGAGTTTAGAGAAATTTTTGGAAAATTATTTAGTGATATGAGCTATTTATTATGAGCTTACGTAGTAAAATAGCTTAAATTATGAACAAGGACTCATTTTTAGTAATAATTAGCTAAAATATGATAAATAATTAAATAAAACTATCTATATGTGTACTAGTCGAATTTGATAAAAAGTATATTTAATATATTTAATGATATTTTAACTATCAGGATGTTATATGCATATTAAGGTTAGATAATATCCATATTAGAGTTATATTGATAAATTAAGTAAACTATAGTTTAATAGCATAAAATACATATAATACAATAATATTTATTTGGATATATATAACTGTGTTAGAAATTTGAATTACCCTTTAAAAGTCATCTCTAAAAATAGAACTCGTGATACATATCATTAGGTCTGTACAAACCTAACGACATTATTTTTACTAAAATCAGACAATCTTAGGTAATATAACCTATAACTCTATAATATTACTAGAATTTATGTATTTCGATGACCCTACTGTAATTGAAACATGATTTAACCAATTAAAAGTACGTTTCGATACGATTTAAATGATATATTATACATAATAGGTTAATTACATATATTATTAATAATTAATAACTTAACTCGACTTGTAAAATAAAACTATATATTATTATGATAATGTACTTTATATATATATAACCGTTTTAGATAAAATCTTAATATTTTGGTAACTATTACGAAAACAAAATTTAGGTTTTGTGTATGTAGGATGCCCTAATGATTAGACTATTAACAACCTAAGTCTCCCGTAGTGAACATCTGAACAAGTAAGTTGGGATCGCGGCTTTACCGCTTATTGAGATACTATATTAGAGTACCTGGAGACTAAAGAGTACTTTTGTCTGTGATTGTAATTAGTTAATTGTGTGCATGCCATATTGGTAATCAGTTGTGAAAGGAGTTGAACTCTTTAACATGTTGTATATTGCATGCACTTGTTTGGTTACTCTTAATTACAAATAATAATTTGACTATAACGAAACTAGACATGCATAACAACCATTAGAGAAAACAATTAGGAATGTTAGGCCAAATACCGACTTCCTTCGATAAGGATAGCTGAAATAGTCCTTTTCTTATCACTAGTTAAACTATGTGGCAGGCGAGAAGGTCACGGTAAGGGTAGGGGCTGTAGTTTCGAAGGTGGTTACTAGAGGAGAATGTTCTCTATTGCATAAGCTGAGGTTTGGTTTGATTTAAGTCGCAATGAAACTCCTTAATCGGAGTTAGAGCAGATGTAATTTCTCTAACCTTACAATAGACTGGATAACATTGTATGACGTTTCAAGTGATTGGTTGGATTGCATTTCGTCTTGATTAATAACCTTATATGTGATTGTTTGACACTCTTTTGACTTCGTCCTACTTACTAAGTTAGTTGTGTTCATACCCCTATAAACTCTTTTGTAGGTATCGAGTGAAAACCAGGATGTTCAGATACCACCACCCCCAAGTTAGTGTACTATTGGCTGGGAAGGTGAGGAACAAGAAAGGTACTGAATCTAGGCTTTTGACTTCTCTTTTGAGTTTAAGGAAACTAATTGAGAATTCCTTAGGAGACCTACTAATATCTTATCTTATTGTAATTAAACTTCAAACTTATGGTTTTTGGTAAACTCTGATTGTAAATTATAACTCTAGATGTTAGATGTTTATATGACCACTGTTGTGTTATAAGACAACAAGCTATATAGAATAAGTATTTTATAAAGTTATACTACAAATTTGATTATTCACAAGTATAAAAGTAAATGCTTTAAGTAGGTTAGTTTATACAATGGGACTATTACGACTATTCCTGTCCGGGGCGTGATAACTTGTATGTCATATCGAGCTGTGCCATGAGTTCTTGGATGTTCTACTGGTGCATCATATCCTTTGGAATTGTTTATGGGTTTGCTTAGTTTCATTTATTTCTATTCTCTCGCACATTTCCCTTCACTTCTTTTTCAAGCTTTCAACAAGCTTGGACCCATCCTTACGACTAGCCTTGTCTACTCTAGGCTCAGTCTACGTCGTCTTGGTATCAAAGTAGAGGTTTCGTTTGGATTGTAGTAGTTTGTTCTCGAAGTTCCCTATTTATACCTTGTTTTTAGGCATGTGAAATAAAGCAATTTTCTATGTTAATTTAGCTATTATGTTTGTTAGTTATTAAGCTTCTGGTTTAAAGAAAGTATGTATTGTGTATTTTCTAGAGAAAGTGTCAGCTGTAGCACCAAATTGAGAAGTTTGGGATATGAATCTTTTGAAGAAAATGACAGACCTAAGTGTTAATGCTGGTGCTAGAGATAACAACGGTGTTGTTGTCCACCATGGCTAACAATCTTAAGGTACTTCGAGATGCATGGATGAGACACTTGATGAGGTAGCCAACCTCCTAGTGGACTTAACCTAAGCTATTCATGTGTTGACTTATCAATCTACTAAAGCAACGCATGACACCCCATAAATTACCCAACCTATTAGAGGTCGAAATTTGACTCCACAAGTTCGAGGTAGAGAAGTAGGCGAATGAGTGAGAAGAAGAATTGACTTGGGAGAAATGGATGACATTAAGGAAGAAGATTATGAAGAAGAAGAAGAAGAAGAAAAACAAGCTTGAACACCCCGAGCATCCGACCATGTGAAGCTTCAGATTCCAAGCTTTAATGGGTCAGGAAGTGCGGATGATTACTTGGATTAGAAAGAGAAGGTAGAGCATATTTTTTATTATTACCAATATAAAGATTGCGAAAAAGTGAAAACTGTTGTTATTAGTTCTTTGGTTATGCCGCCACGTAGTGAAAGAATCTCCATGTCATGCAAAGACAAAAGGGTTACCAAGAGATTAATACTTGGCCTAACATAAAGAGGATACTCCAAAATAGGTTTGTGCTAGACAATTATTTGCAAGACACTTTTACTCAACTTCAAGAGTTAAGCAAAGAAAGCCGAACTATTGATGAGTATGTTCAAGAGTTCTAAATATTCATGATTCGCTACGAAGTATAGGAACCATTAGCACAAATAGTCTCCAAATTCCTTACTGGGTTGAGAAGTGATATCTGAGACATTGTAGAACACTAACAATTTGCTATAATAGATGAGGCTATATATATAGCCCAACGAGTAGAGAGGTAGAAAAGAAACAAAATGTCAGTCGAACCTCTAGTAAGTCGAACTGGTCATCTAAGTTGACCTAGTCAAGGAAGTTATTGAGCCAATCTGAAAGTTGGATATCCTAATCGAACCGAAGGGCCGACCTGATAGTGTCATACCGACCCAGACATACTAGAAAGGATAAGGATCTGCAAAGAAGATGAGCTAGATCAAATGTTTCAAATGCTAGGGGTTAAGACATGTGGTTACTAAGTATCCGAACCGAAAGACTATAGTCATCAGAGGAGATTCCCGAAGCTTAAAGTAGATAGTACTGATGAGAAACCTGAGGAAATGACTCTTGCCAAGAAAGAAACTACTCGAAAGAATTAATTGATTGAAGAGGATGTGTTTGCCAAAGACTTGGATAGTTGATCATAGTCGTTCGATGTACAATGAGTTTGGAGCCCATACATGATGAAGAGTAAAGGAAGAACTTGTTCCATATCACCTACAAGGTGAATGACCAACTACGTGCTCTCATTGTGGATAGTGGTAATTGTACTAATTTAGTGTCAATCGATCTGGTTACGAAGTTCAAGTTACCAACTATTACGCATTCAAATCCATATAAGTTGCATTGGTTAAATGAGAAGGGAGCACTACATGTCACTCAGCAAGTACTACTGTTGATCATGATTAGAAATTACTCTAACAAGATTCTTTGTGACGTGCTGCCTATGTATGCATCACACGTGTTACTAAGCTGACCATGACTTTATGATAGAAAATTTATCCATGATGGGTATAAGAATACCTACGTGTTCAAAAAAGATGGAGGGAAGATCACACTAAACTCGATATTTTTTAGTTAAGTTAACAAACTACAGGCAAAACTTGCTCAAGGATCGAAGAAGACTCTAATGATGAGTAGAGCCGAGCTCTGAGAGGTTATTCAAGCCGATGCGCCAACCTTCCGATTACTCAAGCGACTATTAAAGTTAAAGGACCGAGGTGAATTACCCCTAGAAGTAATATGTTAACCTATTTCTAGAGCAATTACTAGAAGGATTGCTATTGTTCAAAAGTATTGAGCACTGCATTGACTTGGTACTTAGTACTGTCTTGCTAAACAAACCAACTTATTAGATGAACCATGAACAAGCTACCGAGCTCCAATGACAAGTCGATGAACTACTGGAAAGAGGGTACGCAAGAGAAAGTCTTAACCCTTGTGTTGTTCTGGTAATCCTAATTTCGAAAAAGGATGGAACTTAGCGAATGTGTGTTAATAGTCGAGCCATAAGCAGGATCACGGTCAAATACAGGTATCCTATCCCTAACTTGGATAATATGCTAGATGAATTGAGTAGGGATAAGATTTTCAACAAGATTAATCTAAAATCTATCTACCATCAAATTTGCATGAGGCTAGGAGATAAGCGGAAGATTGCATTCAAAACTCAGTATGGACTCTACAAATGGATGGTAATGTCATTTTGCTTGTTGAATGCTTAGACCACTTTCATGCAACTGATGAATCATATGCTAAGAAATCTGATAGGAAAGTGTGTTGTAGTATACTTTGACGACGTCCTAGTATACAATGTCGACATGCTGAATTATTGTGAACATCTCCATGCCATATTAGATGTGCTCCATACCAAGAAGTTATTCAGTATTCTTAAGAAACGTTGCTTTTAAGAGGAAGTGGTGTTCCTAAGTTAAGTAGTTGGTGGAAGAGGCTAATGAGTAGATGAAGATAAAATCAAAGCAATTATCGAGTGGCCAACTTTGACCACTTATGTTAAAGTAAGAAGTTTTCATGGACTAGCATCACTTTATAGGAGATTTATTAGGAATTTTAATACCCTTGCCATACCCTTTCCGAGCCGATGAGAAAGGACATCGAATTTAGATAGAGAGAAAAGGAGGAGAGAAGTCTTGTAAAAGTGAAGGAAAGACTGACTTCTACTCTTGTATTAGATTTACTCAACTTCAAAAAGATATTTGAGCTAAAATGTGATGGATCAAGCATTAATATAGGTGTTATCTTAATGCTGTAGAATAGGTTAAAAGGTCCTAAAGTAAGAAAAATATAGAAAATTAAAGAAAACCCTAAAAATAAGGGATTTAGGAAAAAAATACAACAAAATATAAAATTAAGAAAAATTAAAAATAATAAATTCTATAAAGATACAAAAAAAAATACAAAAATTGGAAAATTTAAAACAAAAAGAAAAGGAAATTTAGAAAAATGCAAAAAAAAAAAATTTAAGAAAATATATATATTTTTAACTTTATTGAGAGCTATTCATTAGGTGTTTTAATTAGGCTTCAACAAAATTACTAGTTTTAAAACTAATCTAGGCTTAGTTAGTGGTTAGCAATATTCAATGCGCATTCATGATAAGAAAAACTTGTAGTATAGTAGGTAAGGAATATGGATATAAAGCTTAAAGTCATAGGTTTAATTCTTACAGGATGCACCAAGAGCATTTTTTTCCTCCTTTTACAACAAGGCGCCACATAGCACAATCCTACTAGCTGTTGACTAAGTCAACGCCAAATCACCATCTTATTCATGAAATTGCAATAGTACGTTACAGATATGAAATATGACATTTTTCACTTGTCTTTTTATTTTTGTCCATTTTTTGCTCAATTTTTTGCCCTTTTTCATCAAATAAAAAGCACGAATTCAAAGATGACTTAAAGTAGATTAAGATGGACTCATTAATCGTTAAAATCAATAATTAAATGTGCATCAAAATCAGACTCAAAAGTCAGAAAAATTGTTAAACATATCATTTATGGCTAGCCAAGAATCATGAATTCGAGCATATTTTAGTAGGAATCGAAGCAATTTAATGGTGTGATCTAACATTGAAGATGTTTCATAATACATTTTGACCAAAGATTTCAATTAAAAACAAGATTTTTGTGGTTAATGGAATTGAATTCTTTTGAAAAACCCATCAAAGAAAAGTTTCAATTTTGGGCAAATCATGGACTTCCCATTTGAAATCAATGATGAAAAACTATAAATAGGAGTACAAGAACTCATTTGGATCAAGAAACAGCACACCCATTTGAGCTTTAATGCCATTTTCTCTTTCTAGAGTTTCAACCTGATTTCTCTCTCTAAAATCCACCACTTTTGGTGGTCATTGAAGCAAACAAACTACACCATGTGTATCAGCAACCCCCAAAAACTCCCAAACCACTCATCAATTTTTCCCAAACAACCATCTCTTAGCCTACAACCAATGAACCACCAATTCCAATTCGTCACCTACTACTGACCTCCACAAAACACTACCTAAACCACTTCTTTTTGCAAAAATAACTCCACCAAAGAGTTCCTTGATCTTAAAAGCTTAGGAAACGACTCCTAACTTACTTTAATCCGTAGTCATTTGAGCTCACCACAAATTTTCTCTCTCTAACTCCAATAACCACCATACACCACTTTGCACCACCTCTAAACGGCCGCCATTGGCCAGACATTACTCTTATACCCATATTCCTTAATTAAAAAACTTGTGAAATCTATGTTTCCCGCTCGTTTGGAGGTCTAGATATCACCATAGCAAGCCATGGTAGCCACTTCTTCATCTTCTTCATGCAACCCAACCCATAGAGCTTCGCTTAACCCAATCCAACAAAACCATCCGACTTACTTCGACCTGACATCCAATCCAAACAACCCGATCTACAGGTCTAAATCGACCCATGCCCACTTTAGCTCCTTTAGTCCAGTTTAGTTCTTTAATTTAGGCCCATGTTGTTTTTTTTTAATTTTATTTTATATTTTATATTTATTTATTTCTTTATTTTTTCTTTGTTGTGATTTATAATAAACAAAAAAATCCAAAAGAAAAAAGCAAAAGGAAAAGAGAAAAAAAAAAAAGAAAAGGTTTAGTTTAGTTTTACTTATTTATTTGTGCTAAGTAAAATAACAAATATAAAAAAATGAGGAAATAAAAATAAAATAATGCAATAAATAAAAATAAATAAATCATCTTATCACTTAGAAAAATGCAATTTTCAATAAAAATAAATCAACCATTCTTTCCAAATTAGGATGCTTTATAATTTTCCAAAAAATTAAACCAATTTAGGATCCTGAGAAAATTTTCTTTAAATAAATCAAAACAAGTAAATAATGTAAACTTGACTTTTTTGAACTAAAATCAACTCAACCGGCTATTTTTTCAGTGAATGAACTATAGAAGTCTGATCCCAAATAACAGGTATGTAAGCACTCGTACATAAGTACGAGGCGACTTAAAAATATGAAAAGTTTTATTTTTTTTTTCATCTTTGTAGATATTTGTGTAAATTAATTAATTTAGTTACATGTAATATGGTTAGTTATTTAGAAATTAAAAAGGGTATATTTGAAAAGTAAAGTTAAATTCAGAAAGTTAAAAAAGTAGTACCACGTTTAAAGTTTAATAGGATAAACTTTAGATCCAGATCTCGTGTTTTGGAAAACCATTTTGAAAATTGGTTTTTTCGTTAAAACCAGTAGCTAAGTTATAACCAATCCACCTAATTGATTATAACTTAAATTTTTTTTCCGACTCCAATCAAGTGGCCACTCTAAAGTATTTTCAAAATATAAAAAACTAGTTTTTTTTTAAACCTTAGTCAATAGTCAATATTAAATGGGTAAGGTTTAATATTGATCAGTTTAAAGAAGACCTAATTTATAGGCTCGATAAATGTAGGAAGGCCAACCAATTACTTACTACAACAAAAAGCTTAGAGGACCTTAACTGAACTACTCTATATACAACAAAGAGCTCTTAGCCTTTATCTGAGCACTCTAAGTATAGCAGTATTACTTATTACTGAGAGAATTTGTTATATATACCGACTACAAGTCTCTGAGGTATCTCTGAAGTCAAACTAAGTTATCAAAGTAGTAGGCAAGGTGAGTTGAATTCCTTGAAGGATTTAATTTTATGATAAAATATAAAGAAGAAAGGAGCAATGTGGTTGCAAATGCTCTTTCAAGAAGACATGCACTCTTAACCAAATTATAGACTAGATTATTTAGATTTGCAAGTATCAAAGAGCAATATTCCTAAGACCCATACTTCAAACCTATACTTAAGC
Source organism: Lumnitzera racemosa (assembly GCA_024138005.1). Classification (NCBI taxonomy): domain Eukaryota; kingdom Viridiplantae; phylum Streptophyta; class Magnoliopsida; order Myrtales; family Combretaceae; genus Lumnitzera; species Lumnitzera racemosa. The sequence goes on along the minus strand of JAMXBC010000004.1, from coordinate 44,604,159 downwards.
AATGTACCAATGGAAAGACAGTAGACTAGTATCATATAGAAGATGAATACCTATTCTAATGTAGGAACTTTGTATGTCAACCTATTTGCTAAGAGAAGTACTCATCAAGGAAGCCCACAGTGGAGGACCGTTTTGGCATTTTGGAGAAAAGAGAATAGATGAGCTGCTAAGTGGACATTTCTTTTAGCCAAGAATGAGGTGAGATGTGCATCGAATTGTTAAAGGCTATACCATATATAAAGGGGTTACGTACAAAGCTAAATAAGGGAAAGCAATGCCTTTAACTATCTCGAGGAGACTATGGACTAAGTTGAGCATAGACTTTGTCCTTAGATTACCAAGGACAGCCCAAGGGAAAGATTCTGTAATGGTTGTCGTGGATAGATTTAGGAAGATGGTATACTTTGTACCCCACTCTAAGACTAATGATACTTCTGCTATTGCTTCTCTTTTCTTGCAGGAGATTGTTCGATTACATGGCATGGCGAAAAGTATAGTGCCAAATAGAGACATAAAGTTCTTAAGCCATTTCTGGAGAACCCTATAGCGTCGGATGGGGACTAAACTGCTATTAAGTACTTCCTATTACCCCTAAACCGACGACTAGATAGAGGTAGTCAATTGTACTTTGGGATCACTACTATAAGCTATAGTGGGCAAGAACTTAGTTAATTAATACATTTGTTTGCCCGTAATTGAATTCGATTATAACCAAATAATGCATGATACCACTAAGCAAATACCCTTTGAAGTTGTCTATGGTTTTAATCTGAAGTTGCCCCCTCTATTACACCCCTGTACCTATATCCAAGCAAGAAAACCTTGATGCAAGAGCATAAGCAAAGTCTCTACAACATATCTACGACAAAGTTACTCGACAAATTGACCAACCTGCCAGAAGAATGCAAAAGAAGGCTAAGGGTAGGACGACGAGACAATTTCCTCTTAGAGACTTGGTATGGCTACACTTAAGCAAGGAAAAGTTTTTTAGCAAGAGGAGGAATAAGCCATCTACACGAGTTGAAGGACCCTTTAGAATCCTGTAAAAGATTAACAACGCCTATAGATTGGAGCTTCCCAAAGATTATGAAGTATCAGACACCTTCAACATTGCTAACTTTAGTCCATATCATCTTAATGAAGAACCAAATGAAGGCCGATCGGATTTGATCCCAAATCCAAATTAACCCAAAGGGAATGATAGGAATCAAGCTACTAGGCTTTTAACTTGTAACCAAGCCCAATGAATAGAAGGACTAATGAGGCGAATCCTCCTACTCTAGCCGACTCTTATTGAAGCCAAGTTACTCCTTGCTGCTGATCAACTCTTTATGCTATACCGAATTACTACCCATCTTTTGAAAATTATGTGTCAAATGGAAGAACGCTTTGATAATAGCCAGACTTTATGCACCTGTTCAGTCTTATCTAACCCTACCCCTTACTCAACAACATTACTATCGAGAGGCCAAAAGATCCTACACATCAATTACTCTTGTTCAGACAAGTCCATACCTACTCGGCACCCCTACTTAGCCACCCAACTAGCTCATACCACTTTGTCTACATCCTTCAATAGCACCACCAATACATTGCTACTACAAGTCCGGGGCTACTTGTAGAATCTGCTACTATAATTATTGCTTTTTTGTAAATATTCATTTTTACCCTTTATATACTTCATACGTTACTTCTTTGGGACAATACATTTTTTGTCTTTTCCTTTTTAGACGGGTTTCCCTAAATTCTTGAGTATAAATACCCATTGTACATGTAGTCGCACATGATCAAATTATCATTAATACACTAGATATTTTCCTTTCATAAACATTATTTACTCTCATTTCACTCTTATCCTAACCCTTAAGCGAGGCTAGATAGCAAGTAACCTTACTAGATCAACTCATCTATCATATCGAGCTATATTATGAGTCTTCAAAAGTTCCACTAATGTATCATATCCTTTGAAACTATTCATGAGTTTGCTTACTTTCATTTATCTCTATTCTCTTACGTATTTCCCATCACTTTTTTTAAAGTTTATGGTAAGCTTGGACCTATTCTTGCAACTGGCCTTGTCTACTCTGGGCTTGTTCTGCATCAGATGGTATTTGAACATCCCAATCATTACTCGTTACCTACAAAAGAGTCTATGGGGATATGAGCACAACTAGCTCAATAAGTAGGACGGAGTCAAAAGAGTACTATACAATCACAAACAAGATTTTTATTTATGATGAAATGTAATGCAATCAATCACTTGAAACATCACACAATGTTATTCAATCCATTATGGGGTCTGATGAGTTCCTAATTGCATATATTTTAACTAATGATTTTTTTATGATTTTTCTTAATATTTGCGTTTATTTTTAGATAATAATACTTAATTAGTAAAAAAAAATTTCTAGATTTTGAAACGATCTACACGAGAAAACAAGAAGATAGAAACAAATTTTACTCAAAGCAAAGCTAAGATGAACAATTTATGAAGATTTGAAGATTGACTCAATCGAAAGATATGACAGTATCATTTCCAAGCAAAATTGGAGCTGATTTTCTACTATTATAGCCTAGGATATGACCAAAAGACATGACCATGTCATCGGTCATGTCATTTCCAATTTATAAAAAAAAGAAAGAAAGACAAACATGAAGCATAGTTAAAGACACAACCAAAAGACACAGTTGTGTCTCTGGTCGTATCCCTAAATCTTTTCCAACTGACCTATTTTTTTTTTAGCTCATATTATATAAAGTCTTGTTAGGGTTTATTTGAGGGAGAACTTTTTGGCACAACTTTTTAGAGAATTTTTGAAGCCAAAAACAATCAAGAAAGGGAAGGGAAGAGAAAATTTCAAGATTTAATTTTGTTTAGATTTCATGATGTTTCTTTTTATTCTTTTTTATACTTTGTTTTTAGATTCCTATTTTATGATGTATAGAGAGTAGAACCTTAGTATCTAGGTTTTGTGGAACCTAAATTTATTCATGTGACATAATTAGTATTTGATTAATTTAGTTCTTTATTGTTTTCTTGATTCAACTGTGTTTGTGTCATGACTTAGGTTATTATTTCCATGGATAGTAATCTAGAATTTGATATCTTATAAGAGAATCAAAAGATTTCTTATAAGTTTAGATCTAATAATAGTTGATGAGGGTTATTGTAAGATTAGAAATAATTTGCAAGATTCTCTTGGAATTTTTAATTAAAGCGTAGAGAATTCATTGTTCAATAATGCAATCTTAATTTATGTTATTGAAAAGAGATTTTAATAAGTGATTTTAGAGTTAAGGTTAATTAGCTTAAGAAAGTGATTAACGTTAGTAGAAAATTCTCTTGGTTAAGAAAAATTAAAGAATAAATTAAATAATTTTTAGGAAAATCACATGTTTGATCTAGGGAAAACAAGATCTAGATATAACATTGATCTTGAATTAATTTCCAATTGAATTGCTTTCTTGTTCATTCTTGAATTGCATCATAGTTAATCTTTAATTTAGTTTTAGTAATAATTTAGATCTATTTCTTTAAGTTTCTTGAAATTTAATTTTTCAGTTAGATAATAAAGACCTAATGAGTACTAGTAGTCAAATCAACACTTAGACTTATATCCGTTATATTATAAACTGATAGGTGCACTTGCCTACATCAAGGTCAAAGAAATTATATTCACTCCAATCAAACCAAACCTAAGTTTATGTAATGAAGAACACCCTTCTCTCGTAACCACCTTTGAACCATAATCTTCATCCTTGCTACAACCTCTTAATTTATCACTTAGTTTAACTAAGGATAGGAAAATGACCATTTTAACTATGCTTATCGAAGAAAGTTAGAATTTGGCTTCACACTCTTTATCATTCTCCTAACAGTTGCTATGCATGTCCAGTCTCATTAGTAGTCAAATTACTATTAGTTTACAAGTTTACACAATACAAAAAAAAAAATGATGTAATCATGTAAAATAGTACACTAAGGAGTTCAAATCCTATCACAACAAAATATTAATCATATGCATAACATACGCACAAACAATTAATTACAATCACAAACAAAGTACTCTTAAGCTTCCAGATACTTTTATAGTATCCCAACAAGCGATAAAGCTATGATCCCAACTTACCTATCTAGATGCTCACTATAAAAAACTCATGTCTTCAATGGTCTGATCATTGGGAGGTCTTATATATACAAAATTCAAATTTAGTTATCATAAGAGTTACAAAAATATTAGAATTCTATCTAAAAGTATTACATTAAATGGTTATATATATAAATGTATATATCTAAAGTATAAAATATAATTTAATTATATAAGTTAAGTAAAGTTAAGTTATTAAATATTAATAATATATGTAGTAAAATTATTATGTATAATATATTGTTTCGAAATATATTTTTAATCAGTTAAATCATGTTTCAATTACGATTAGGTTATTGTAGTATATAAATTCTCATAATATTATAAAGATATAGATTATATTATCTAGGGTTGTTCGATTTTTGTAAAATTAGCATCATTGGGTCATACATACCTAACAATACATATTATGGGTTCTATTTCTAAATGTGATGCCTCATAAATTACAACATGTTAGCTTAGGAGTAATTAAAAATATCTTCTAACTCGTAAGCACTTTAAATTAGAACTAATTGTTAAAATTCTAAATGACCTATTAAAATGTAAATGAATTCAAGTTAAGATCATAGAAATAGTAAGTCAAATTCGATATATAATACTTTAAAAATGGGTTATCAAAATATATATATGTAAGGATATGATCTTGCAATCTTAAAAAACTCCATTTTCTATTAACATAAGTCAATTAAAATAGCTTGTTTTGCTCACGAAATTTTTAATTTGACTCTATGATTTAAATATAAAGTTAAAAGATATGCTATATGGCTTGCATAATCAATTGTGATCAGTAAAGGCACATCGAAAATGCAATAGTATTTAAAACAATGTTATATAAATATAAGGACTACAATTTATCTAAGATGTAAACATACATGTATGAATATATAAATAGTGTTACGGTGTATTATTAATAGTCACAAGAAATTTAAAAGAAAATAAATAAATGACAAGAAGTATTATGCCTTTACACGTTGAAGCTAACTACAAAGTACCTAAAGTAAAGTATCTAACATGGTGTAAGGCTATTCAATGTAAGAGAAATTATTAGAATACGTAGATAAATTACAAACCCGCACCTAGGAGCATATGTTGCATGAACCTACAGGACCGCTAACAACAATGATATTAGTATATATAAAAAAGAGAACAAGAGAAAAAAAAAAAAAAACCACATCTATTAGATCTTGAAAATGGAATAATAAATTAGTAGTCGTGAGAATCGCACAAATTAGTTACAATGAAATTAGCACTTAAAGTTTAGGGCATTTGTAAAACATTCTCCATTTAGGTTCAAGGTTGGCAATAGGGCCATAAAAATTCATAAAAGTAACCAAATGAATATGGATCTTGCAAACGATATAATAAAATATTATAACTAAAAACTAATTACCACAATATTACTCATTATGCATTGAAAATGCAGGACTTAAGTTTCAATAATTAGTTAGCTCTTAAAGATAAATTGATGAGGCAATAAGTAAATAAAAGGAATATTATTTAAGGAGAAAATGTGTATTCATTAAATATAAGACATATAAATACATATATATATATATATGCACCTATAAAATAACGAAACTCTATATATTTATATATATATATGTATCCATAAATTACTAAAATCCCACAATAATTTATCTTAGTTAGATAATCCGCGTTCTGGCCAGCAACAATTACATAAGTATAAGATAACTCTCAATGAGCGAAGGCGGTAGATCACTTAGTCATCTTCATACGTAGGAGTAGTAGAAACTTCATGTAATTTATGCATTTCTAGGGATAGTTACCAGCAAATGGGCTATATAAACCCTAGGAACCATCATGTTTAGTCTCTGATCACCAAAAAAAAAAAACAAAAAAAAAAAAAAAAGATTGAAGGAAAACGCAAAATTTCGCTGAAGCGGTTACCTCTATCATAATTTCTCTTTACGTTTGACAAGTCCTCTATCGTCATCGCAGCATCAACCATTGTCATCTAATCGTAAGGACATCGAACCCAAACCTATTGATTCTTCAGAATTTAAGATAAGTCTTACTTTCCTTTAGTTTGATATGTTAATCTTGTATTTTTAATTCGGACATGAATTATATTAGTTCCTTAAATATTAATCCTGTTAAACTAGTAATGTAAATGCAAGTTCCAATATGGCATTCATCTGTAGGTAAGGTTATTGACTAATTCATACTTTAGCTGGTTGAAAAAATTGACGAAAGATTCTTGATCCTGCGATTGTAGAAATAAAATTGTTCTACAACGAGCTATCTAATAGATATATTATATGTTTGATCACTCAATATTATGTACAACTAGAAATATAACCAGTATCCAATATAAAGTAACTTATAGTACTGTATATATATATATACAATATATGCATATATATGTAGAGGTGATATATTTATATATATTTATGTATGTATATATGTATATATATATATGAATGCACTAAGTATGTAGCATATATATACACATAAGCTCTAGTTCCTTAAATCAAATAACTATGAAAAAATATATACCATATTAAACAATGGTAAGACCCTTTTCTCTTACTACACGAAAATTGTGTGCTTGTCACTATCAAGTATATTACTCAATAAAAATGTGTACTATAGGACTAACATGTGTGTGTATATATATTGTATCTTAAAATATTATTCCTATATATTAATAACGTTTGACTATGAAGACAGAATTGAATAAATTATAAAGTGTAAAATTTGTTACATTTAATAGCCATAATGATCGACTATGGTGATGTAATCTTATACGAAAAAGAACTAAATAAATTGATGTTTCCCTGAGCAATAAAAATTCTATAGCTTCATTACATCATATAGGGGTAGGGATTTGATATGAAGAAGGTCACAATGAAGTTGATTCATCCAAATTAATCTTCTTGATAAATAAGTAGGATCAATACTTCACCACAATTTATGGTATTATTTTAGAATATTTAAAGATTTTAGTATGTATTTACTTGTGATTATAGTTAACTGTTTGTGCGTATGTAGCGCTTCTATTTGAGATTCGATTTACTGTGATGGAGTTGAGCTCCACATTATGGTTGTTCTATAAATATTATTATATTTAAATTGTTTGAGCTTAGTTAATCACCCTAAAATTAAATTAACTTAAATTTAACTTAATATCTAACCTGATATGTATCACCACCTACTAGGGGTAATGGCTAGGATTCTTGGGTTAAATACGAACTCCCTTCAATAAAGATAGTCAAAATGATCATTTCCCTATACATAGCCAAACTAAGTGACAAGAGAGGAGGTTGTGATGAGATTGAGGACAGTGGTTTGAAAGTGGTCATAGGAGGAGGGTATTCTTTATTACACAAGCTTCAGTTTAACTTCGATTTGCGAGTACGCGATGTCAATCTCCTCAACTCGGATTAAAGCGAGTGAAATTTCTTTACTCTCACGACAAAGCGAATAATGTCATGCAGTGGCATTTACTTATACATGCATTGCATCTAACCAACCTAGTTGAAAACCTTACATACATTGTTTTGTAGGTTCAAAATGGATTACAAGTACCTACTCAAAAAGACAGCAATAGCAAATTGGGATGGGGAGTAAGGGGTAACAAGAAATGGCTAGTAATTATACTTAGTATTGATTTTTTTAACTTTTAAGAAAAACTACATAGGTTTTCTTAAAGAGCTTGGTAGTTTTTAATTCTTTAGTCTATATATGAAATGATGGGTACTTGTGTGATTTACTGCCACTCTGTTTCAAAGTCGAATTTTGAGTTTATTTTTAAAGATTATTTCATAAGTTTATATCAAACAACTATTGAATTAAATGCTTCAAAGGGATAGAATCGAGTACACTTAGCGTGAATTAAGTCTAAGATAGCAACTGTAAGGTCAGTTTTTATCTTAGGATAGCTCATACGACGAGACTATTATGACTTCACTTTTTCAAGGCGAGAGGGTATTTTGAGTTTCTAATATGCCTATACATGCTTATAATGAATATTATCACATTATACTGATTTTATGTATTTAAACTATATTTTATGTAATTTACCAATAAAACTTAATAATATAAGTATTGTCTAACCTTAATATGTATATAACATATTTTGATAGTAAAATTATCGTTAAATAAATTAAAATTCCACTTTTTATAAAATCTAACTAGCATGTATATATGTAGTTTCTATTTCATTACTTACCACATTTTAGCCTATTATTACTAAAAACAAGCACTGGTTTGTAATTTAAGCAATTTTATTATGTAAATTCGTAATAAATAGCTCGGGTTGCCAAATAATTGCCTAAAAATTTCTATAAACTCTTAAAAATATGAGGTATTTAGTCATCACTTGGTTTCATGCTATCGATTTATCGCTTACATACTTAAAATTACAATTTTATCCCTAAATTACATTTAATTAACCTAATATTAACCTTTTAATGCTAAATCATTTTCAATATATCCTAATATCATTACAACTCACCAGAAGTCAATATACATCATTTTCATCAATTAATTTGATAAATACCTATTTATTTCACTTTTTCACCTTAATTTTATCTATTTTTAAGGCTAAAATTACATTAAATACTAAAAATATTTAAATCAAAATTTGGCTACATAACAATCATATATGTATATATATCATGTATATTCTACTCAAAATTTTCAATCTAGAAACAATATTATTTTATACATTTATTTTGAAAGTCAAAACTCATATGAATAGTAACCTTCTTAAGCAAGTACATAAAATATTCTAAATTTAAAAAAAAAATAAAAATATCACATGAAAGTATATCCAAAATTTTCTAGATGGATTTAATATTTTTTTTTAAATTAAATGAAAAAACGAGGTAAGAGTTTGACTTACTTGTTCATTAATTCTCTGGTAATTGTAGGGTAGTGGTTGGTTGTCATAAGGGCCAGACGCTAAGGGTTCTCCATGGTGGTTGAAGGGTTTCACAGCAGATCAAGGTTTGGTAGGGGAACTTATAAAACATTAGGCTAAACTCAAGAGCGGAGGGAATGGGGGTTGAATTGAGTTTTAAACAATAATAAATGCGGAAATTAAAAGAGATACGAATAAAAAAGATTAAACCTAGATTTAACATGGAGTTCAGATCGCCTCCTACTCTTCATGGGTATATAATGCCTCCAACCATAGACTTCACACCACTTTATTGATTTTTAAATCCAAGCTTCAAGAGCTGTACAAACATAAACTTAATTACATAAGTTTCACACTCACAACTCTTAACACAAATTACAATCTCAACTTACATTACAAAACTCAATCTCAAGGATTATTGGCGTAGTGCTTCTAACTCCCAATGCTTTGCAACTAATAGCTCACAAACTCTAAATATTAGCAAATTAGGATACAAGAGATAGAGTACAAAAGAATGTTGGAATATTATAGCAAAAGATCAATTCTCTCTTGTCCTTGGTCGAGTTGTTGAGCATTTATATATGCTCATTCAATCTTCCTATTATTGTGCATTAAATGCTCCAACAGCTACCTATACCTTATATTTATCAATATTCCAGTACCTTACTCTTACCAACATGACGGTAAGCAAATGTACTATTGACATGAACACCAGTAAGTGTATCGGAATGCCGGTACCTTAAGTAGAAGTCATTCCATCTCCTTATCTATGCCACTTCACTATGAAGCTAGTAGTGCTATGGAGTCGTCAAGCTGGTAAACCAAATTCATTTATTTCTATCTTTCAAACACAACAAAGAACATCTACGATATGCAATTCAACTTCAATGATGCTTATACATCTTTAAAATCCAAATATTTTATAGAGTTAATTGATGTTTATAATTGATTTGCAAGATAAAGATTGTTTTTTAATTTGTAAACCCTAAAACTAGCCATTCGAGTTTTCAATAGGTTAAAAGACCCGATTGAGCCTAAATTATAAAGTAAAGCTAGAAATATTAGTAAAATGATCCCGTAAGTTTGAATTTAAGAAAATAAGCAATAAAATAAAAGAATATAAAAATTTCAAATTTTAAGTGTATAACTCGTTATTCATCGAAAATGCGTAAAATGCATTCCAATAATTAACAAATCGCTAGAGATAAATTATATGTAAATTAAAAATCATAAAATAACCTAATGAATATTTAGGAATATTTATTTGTACTATATATGAATTTACATGTATGCAGAAATACGCGTAATTACTTAAAATACGCGTAATGTGCTAAAATCATACTAAATAATTAAAGAAAATTCATAATAAATTAAGAAAAAATAAAGAAAAATCAGGAAAAATAAGGAATGATCCAAATATAGGTCATGGTAGCTGGGAAAATAAGAAAAAAATCGGCCAATTAAATTAAGACAACACAAAAGTAAAAAATTAAGGGATAAGGCAATTGTCTTATCCAATTTAATACACAATAAATTCCCTAAAGCTCTATAAATAGGAAAAAAAATTCAAAAGCTCATTTGGATAGATAGAAATCAGAGAAAATTAGGGAGATACGAAAATTGAGAGAAAAATTTGAATTAGAAAAAAAATCAGAAAAACTGTGCAATTAGGGCCTTTAAAGGGAACCCATACCAGACGAGTAGCTGGAATGGATGGCCACCACCACCACATGGTGGTGGCAACGCCTAGACCAGCCGATAAGGCCACGGCGGTCGGCGGTAGCCGAAGCCACCCAAACCGTTGAGTCCGATTTCCAGCTCGATTTTATGTCATTTTATTAAAAATAGTAAATATTCTTAGAAAATTATGACACTTGTTATTCTGAGGTTTTATTATATGTAGATTTAGGGGGAAATAGTGATTTGGTTTAATCATGTCTAAAAATATAGGGTTCTTAACAAATTGAGCAAAACCGAGTATGATTAGAATAAGAAATAAATAGGTTTAGGAGTGTAGTTTGGAGCTCAATTTTTTTTTTCCATAGAATGCTTATGTGATATAGAATAGTGCTATGAAGCCATTTTTCTAAAATTAATTTTTAAAATTTTTAAGTTAATTTTTAGCCCTAAAATGATGGAAAAATTGGGTAATTTTGGGTTAATTAGGTGATTAAAATACTAATTACTGATTTAGAGAGTAATTAGATGTTTAGGGATGTTAATCTCTGATGTGGAAACCTAATCCTAGCCTTTGAAGTATTAAGTACAGTTAATTTAGGAAATTAGATATTTATTGTAAGAAATTAGTAATATGTGGACTTGAAAATTAATAAATCTAAAACATTAGAGTTATTTAAATAATATTAGAATAAAAATCAGAATAATACTAAATCTGAATTAAGATTTAATTTTAGGTAATTGTATATAAATGTAAGATTTTCTCATATCGGGGATAAATCTGATACCCCAATTAGGACTAGCGTGTATCAAATAGTTTAGAATACTAAATTAAGACTCAATAGGATATTTGAATACTCGAGCTTAATGTGATTAATTTCACATTAGGGTTCGAGCATATTTAGGACTTAGAAATCGAACTAGAACCTAATTTAATAAAATTGATGTAGAAACCGAACCCAAACCTAACCCTAAACCTAGAATAATTGTAAAAGACTTAAGACCTAGATAATTAGGTATATTAAACCCTAAATAAAACATAACAATAAGCGTTATATGAGAAAATGAACCTATAATCATTATATGAAAACTGAAACTACGGTTGTGTTATAGGGATGATCGGCGATGGCCTGAGCAAGTCGGACCTCCAGTGAGTAAGTGAGAAGTCGAGGTAAGTTGGGATTAATATGATGTTGTATTTTGGAGGCTTAAGATTATGATTGGTTGTGCTTGTTAAATAGTTAGATGTGTGCATGTGCTTGATTATGAGTGATGCTATGATTCTGTCTGTTGTCCTGGCTTGCATTGTATGGTTTATATGAAATGATTGATCACCCTAAACTGGACCTAATCAAATATACGACCTATAATCATAATCAGACCTACATGGCAACCCATTAGGGGAACTTAGGACTCTCTAGCCAAATACCGACCCTTTTAAAAAGGATAGCGCACGATTACACTTGGTCCCTTCTTCATCCTTAGTCGAACTAAGTGATAGGAGAGGAGGTAGCGGTGAGGGTGAAGTCAATAGTTCGAAGGTAGTCACGGGAAGAGCGAGGTCTCCATTGCACAAGCCTGGGTTTGGTCATGAGCTGTTGCATTAATGGCAACTCCTCAACCTGGATTAGAGTAGGCACAATTTCTCTAATCTCACGATGGGCCGGATAACGTCGTGCGATGGCATTTGCTTGCACATGCATTGCACCTAATAAGTTGATTGAAAACCTTGTTATGTTTATGGTATAGTTTTAAGTCCTCCATCCTAACTTACTGAGCTATGGTTTCTCACATCCGTATAGATGTCGTGCAGGTGCTAGCTAAGAAGCAGCAAACAATTACTCTGAAGCTAACAATTGCTGGATCCTAGGAAATGAGGAAAAACATTGAAGAATCAAAACATATTTTATTACTTTTCATTTCTGAATAATGTATAACTAGGAAATATGTTACAGAGAATTACTGTAAACTTTAATTACAATAATTGAATTATAATGTATATATATATTTCCTCACTTTCTTAGGTAAATGATTTATATAAATTACAAACTGTTTACTTCAAAGCGGGTTAGTCGTGGATGCCTTGTGTAGATCAGTTTTAAGATAGTGGTTGTAAGGCCAACTTCTATCTTAGATGGTTTACACGGCGGGGCTGTTACGACTCTGCTACTTTGGGGGTAACACAATTAACTCAATGTAAGTAAATAATAACATGTATAACTATATACTTTTTGTTTTGTTCTCATCAAAATCAACATGTTTAATTGTATACTTTTTTTTATTCTCATTAATATCAACATGTTTAATTATACTTTAAATGCTCCCCTTTAATCTAATACTCCTCATAAATTAAGCATTCGATTTCAAAATATTTAGCAATAAAAAAGATTAATGGATTCTTTGCAAAAAGAGAGTATTGATATGGGTAGGAATGAAATCTTACTTCTTAATAACTCTACATAAAGAATATATCAATCTTTCAAAGAATCAAGATATGCCAAAGTTATAGGATCAATATCAGCTTTTGAATAACTATTATCAATTTGACTTAATACACTTTTTGACACTCCAACAACTTAAATATTTAGAACAATCTCCCCTTTTTTATGAGGACAAAACTCTTATACTTTAAATGCTCCCTCTCAATCTAGTATTCCTGATAAATTAAGCATTCAGTTTCAAAATATTTAGCAATAAAAAAAGATTAATGGAATGCTTGCAAAAAAAGGAGTATTGATATGCTTAGGAACCAAGTCTTACTTCTTAATAACTCTACATAAAGAATATATCAATCTTTCAAAGAATCAAGATATGCCAAAGTTATAAGATCAATATCATCTTTTGAGTAACTATTATCAATTCAACTTAATACACTTTTTGACACTCTAAAAACTTGAATATTTCTCTCCCTTTAGCCTCATCAAAAAGAGGAGTATTTAAGCAATGAAAAGAGAAGAGGATTCAAGTCAAATTTTCAACATAATCTCGAATTAAGCCTTAGGATATGCCCCCTACAAGAGTGAAATCAAAAAAGGTAAAAACCATGCCAAATAAGATACCAATAATAAATTCATCAAGATTAGCTCATACCACACTAATTGTTTAAAAACATGAGCTAATTATGAGGAGTGCAAAACTCCATGAGATATATAACCCATAAGTAGTAAACAACATAAACAAGCAACATAAGTAACAAAAGCTAAGATAATGGTCAAGGCAAGATAAGAGAAAGTAACAATAGTAGTGGCCAATAGCCAAGTTTATAACATAAGATAAATATAATGAAGAGCATATATAAAATAGATTGGAAGTTATGAATTCATGTAGTTAATGGATCATCATCTTGAGTTGGAGAAGGAAAGGAGTAAGATGGGTAGTGATAATTCATTGAGAAGTGACTATAGTTGATCAAGGCGACATTGTAATGGTGGACGAGGGTTTGGTAGAGAGAGAAAGTCGTATGAGGGAGAAGAAGAGAGTGTGATTTGAAGAAGTGAAGGGATTGATGAGAGATTGTATAGGTTTAGAGATAATTAATGAGGAAAAATTATGATCTTGAGAGTTTAGAGATGGTGGATCAAAGAAAGAGAAGGATTCTAAAGTTTAGGAGAAGAAGATGATTTGGGAATGGAAATAAGTAAAGAGAAAATTCGAGGGTTTTGAAAAATACTGCCTAGAATTTAATGTACTAGCATGACAATAAGTAAGGTTACCAGCTTGACGGTTCAAAGAACAGAACCAAATGTAACTTCTTATTTAGAAGGGTATAACGGCATGCTGGTGTTAATGGGGTACCATCATGTTAGTATTCTATAATTTTGTAGAATCTTAGTTAAGTTCACTTCATTTATCCAAGTTGCCAACTCAAGTTGATTTGGATTGATTTGATAAGTGTTTCAACACTTAAAATAAGTTTATTTGAGTCCGTTAATGCCTCAAAAACTTAAATTTGAACTAGATATCTAAGATTTAATCAAATCAAATCCATAGAACTATGTAATTCATGATAAAGTGAAAGTGTGCAGGTATGACCAATTTTTTGTATAGCCATGAGATTTTGCATACCAACACTTCGAGCAAAGTTCAAATACATGTTTGAGCATAGTAACATAATATGGCCTTGAGATGCTTTAAATTGTAAAAACACTACTTAAGTTCCTTAAGATCAAAGTTAAGCATACAAGTAACTAGAGTGCAAGAGATCTTTTCTCAAATTCAAGATTAGTTCATTCTTTAAACATGTTTGAAAAATACTAAGAAGCATAAAAGATGTATGATTAAATCAAGTAACATCCATATGGGCACAAATAGGCATGAGATGTCTTCAATAGCACTTAGTTCTTCCTAAGGGTCTAAAGAGGTCAAATTTGCACAAAATTGAGATCAAGCTAAATTGATCACTTAAACATGATTTATGGATGAAAGAAAACATGTGAAGCCTAGTTTTGGGTACATAAACCAATGCATGATAAATTTGTACATATATGAACTTAGATAAGCATGAATAATTTCAAGTTTGCCTAAAACATGTTAAATGCTATGTTTTACGTATGAAATCTATATAAGCATGTTCCTTAGGTCCAATTGAGTGTAAAAGTTTGTATCTAAGCAACATTAGCAAGATTTAACAAAATTAAGTCATTAGTTGTTAGAAAGTCTGTTATTAAGCTACATAAATGCATGAATGACCAATTTTGAGTAATGAGGCTTAGTTATGACAAATTAATACTTCAAGTAAGTTTTAACATTATATTTAAATATGTTGGAAGGAAAATATCACAATAAGGATTCAAAAGTCCTGAAATCACCACTTGAAATCATCAAAGTCAACTATTGAATATAAATTGAGCTTAATGTTACTCAAATATACTAAATCAAGTTCATGATAATTTGGTATTCTAAACAAGTTTCAATAGTGCTTATAGATATAAAGGTGGTATAATCAAGACATATAGTAGCAAATGGACAAAATGATTATATGACTTTTTAAACAACAATGAAAGCCTAAATTGGGTCTAGGGGAGTCAAATTTGCTTAAAATAAAAAATAAGCCAAATCAATCTCTCAATCACAATCTAAAGATGGAGTTGAACACGCAAAAAGTTTTTTTTTTTTTTTGGCATAGTATGGCAAAATTATGTACATATGATCCTAAATGTACATAAGTAACTTCAAATGTGCACACAATACATAATATTTGCAATTTATGCTTCTAAGCTAGTTGTAAATGTATATTATGATATGATGAGAGTTTAAGCATGGCCTATAAAGCTAGCAATTGCAAAAATATTAGTTGGTCCCTAAATGCTTATGTAACGTCAAATGTGCCTGAAGACAAGTTAACTATGCATAGTTTCATAATCGAATCAATCCAACAATTTAAGCATGAAATATTGACATATTTAAACACATGGCAACTAACATTTGACATTAATATCAAGAGATGATCAATGTATGCACAAGGAAGCCTAAGTAAACGTAGAAAACTTCAAGTTCACACAAAACATGTTAGTTAGTGTATGGAGACTACTTAAATAAGTTTCTTGAATCAAATACCAAGTTGGATGTATTTCGAATTTCCTTTGATCATTCTCCATTCAAGTTTCCTGAGTTGCTCCCATTTGAACTTCCTACAAAACATGTAATTACTTTTTTGATACCCATGTGAGTTTGGGTCCTTTGTGGTTAGTAGCGATCATATATCCTTATTCTTTTGGTACCCAAACTATTTTACCTTTATGATTCAAATTGATATTATGACATATTGCACATGTATGTGTATATGACTATATCTGCTACATAGTTATAAGTTTTGGCTATTGCTTTTCAAAGTAAATTGTAAGACTTGTAAATATTTTCCTTATTATAGCTAATTCCAGTCTTGTTCAATCCTTGCATTTAAGAACTAAGGAGCTTATCTAAATTCTTTTCTCCATTTACAAACTTAGCTATAGTTTATTTTGAATCATCTAAACTAGACTTCTAGATAGTATTTTTCATGCTTTCAACTTTTGTTTCAAGAGAATTACACTTTTCTTTTAATTGATCATTTTCTTTAGCCAACTTCTCATTCCTAAGATTCAATTCTTCATCATTTCTATTTAATTTATCAACTTCTAATTTTATGTACTCATTATCCTCCTTTAAACTTTCTTTGACATCATTTACTTTATTATATACATTTCTAAATAAATCAAATTTACTTCTTATTTCAATCATTATTTGTTTCATCATCTTATTTTTCTTTTGAACCTTAATATATTCCTTAAGTAACTTATCATACATATTTTTGAGCTAATCAAATGAAGAGTCATTTAAAGTAAAACATACCTCATTATCCATTGCCACAAAGCGCATTTCTCTCTCTAAGTCACTTGAATCGCTATCACTCTAAGCATTATTATAGCCTTTTACCTTGCTCCTTTCTCAGCTTTCTTAAGATCCAGGCAATATTGTTGAATGTAACCCATTTTTGATAATTATAACACTTGATTACTTCCTTCTTCTTTTTACATAATCGAGATATGTTTTCATCCTTATCTTTTGCTAAATTCCTATTGAACTTCATAAATTTTTTGAAATTTGTTATGATTATATCTACATCATCATTATCTTCTCTTTCATCACTACTTGAGCTCTCTTTGGTTACCTTCAAAGCAATTGTTCTCTTCTTAAATTCTTCTCCTTGTCTCTTAACCATCTTATGAGTTTTAAGAGTTTCAACAAGTTGCTCTTTTGGTATTGTGTTAAGATCATGAGCTTCCTCGATTACGATTTTTTTGGCTTCTCAATCTCTTAGCGAAGACCTAAGGATTTTCGAGTTTATTTCAAGATTAGTAAACGTCTTTCTAAGAACACTCAAAGGATCGATGAATCATTATGCATCTCATCAATAATTTCATTTGGATCTATTTTAAAGTTTTCAAATTGGCCATAAAGCAAGCTTATTTTTGAATCCCTTATATGGCTAGTTCCTTCATATGTACTTTTTAACTCTTCTAAAATTTCCTTAGCATTCTTGCATGTACAAACTCTATTAAAGTCATTTTCATTAATGTCATAATGCAAGATATTCATGGTTATTTCATTTAAGTATAACAATTTTCAATCATTATTGATATAATTTTTTTTTCTTGCTTTCTATCTTGAACGGTCCTTTATCTACTACTTGCTATAACAATCTATTTTATGCTTTTAAGAATATACTCATCCTACATTTCCAATAAGGATAATTATTCCTAGTTAAGAGTAATAGTTTATTTATAGCTTACTCTTCTATGAAGTTTAGTATGTTTAATGCCATGATCTTTACTCTAAATGTGGTTAAGTAATAAATTTAGAGACTAGTTATGATACCAATTGTAGAATACGAGACTAAACTATAGAGGGGAGGGGGGATGGATTAAGTTTTAAGGACAAATTGCAATTCTTTCAGAAAATAAGCACTAAAAGTAATAATGAGCATAATCAAAATAATGATAAAACAATAATAAGTGCAGAAATTAAAAGATATAGGGATAAAAAAGATCAAGTCCGAATTTAATGTGGAGTTCGGATTACCCTTTACTCTTTATAAGCACACAATGCATCTAAGCAAAAACTTTATATCACTTTATTGATTTTTCAATCCATAATCCAATATATAAGTTTTACACTCACAACTCTTAACACAAATTATAATCTTAACTCACAATATAAAACTCAATCTTAAGAATTATTGGTGTAGTACTTTTAACTCTCAATGCTTTACAACTAATAGCTCACAGGTACTATACTTCAAATCTCTCTAAATATTAGTAAATTATGGTATAAGAGACAATGAGAATAATAGACAATATGAGTACAAAAGAATGTTAGAATATTGCAGTAAAAGATCAATTCTCTCTTGTCCTTGATTGGGTTGTCAAGCATTTATATTATCTTATTGAATTCTTCCCGTTATGTATACTACTAGTATGAATACCAATAAGTGTACCAACATATCGGTACCTTAATCAGAAGCCATTCAATCTTCTTATTTAAGTACTTCATCGTCAAGCTGGTAGGCTAAATTCACCTATTTCCATCTTTCAAACACAACAAAGAACATCTACAGTATATAATTTAACTTCAATGATGCTTACATATCCTTCAAATCTAAATATCTTATAGAGTTAATTGATGTTTATAATTGTTTTGCAAGATAGCGATTATTTTTTAATTAACTCAATATAAGCAAATAATAACATGTTTAACTATACACTTTTTATTTTGTTCTATCAAAATCAACATGTTTAATTGTACACTTTTTGTTTTATTCTCATAAAATCAAATAATAAGCCTTAGATTCAACAAAACTACCTTAGCTTAGTCTTTACTCTGTTTTTATTGAAAAAATTTCTATTTTCTTCTGATTTTTCTAATTTTTTTTCTTTCTATAATTTAAGTTCCTAAAGTTGTATCTAATGTAGGGGAGTCTTGTTTATAATAGTTTGAGGTGGCCAAGTTTTTTTTTTCTTTTTAATTTTTCTTCATTTTTTCTCTCTAATCTAAGCATAAGGTGCCTTAATTTGCTTAATCCACCTTTTGATTCAATAATTCTAGCAGCTAGGGAGATGTTACGACAATTTCCAATAAATTCCAAGTTGTTTTATTACAATTTAGATAATTTTAAGTTGATTTTTTAGTGAATTTATTAATAATATATGTATTATGTTAATATTTGTTGCTTATTTGTTACATATGAGTATATATTCTATATATATATATCACATGTAACGTATATTTATACTCATATTGTTATATTTCTAACATATTTTTTAAGATATATTTCTTATTTATTTTTATGAATTCAACATATATTTATATAATTATGTAATTTCAAGTTAAATTACGGGTATAATTAATTATATACTAGGTATACTTATAAATATTCGTATATGCTCATATAGTATATTAAGCTAAACTTATTTCTAAGTTTTTATTGCATTTTAATACCAATTTTAGGAGTTTCGATCATTTTTACACTATATTAAGCAATCATATTTCTAATGGCAAAATTGAAATTTTTTGTTATTATTTTCGAAATCTAACTTTATTGGATCATTTTAACTATTTTTTTTATTTTAGTCTTAAAATTTGAAGTCAAACGGATAAATTCCTTTTAAAAACCTAAATCTAGGTTCGGTTGTTTTAAATGCGATTTCAAGACTCACACTTAAGGATTTAATTTCTCTTGGCTTCCTTTCCCTTCTATATTCTCTTCTAAATTAATTAAGGAAAAGGTAATAATCATTTCCTATTGCCTTTCTCTCCTTATTCCTTCCCCACACGTTCCTTTTTCCCTAAACATAAGGGTGCAATTAGGTATTGCAAATAGGAAGTAAATCACTATTGGATTTATGTAGATTGGAAGTAAATCACTATTGAATTTTTGTAGAGTTTTAGAAAATACTAAACCTTATATGGACGATTTTAACTTTATAAAATCTATCATAAACTTGCTTTTGTTGCAGCCTTAGTTGCATCCTTAGTTGCATGATGGTATTTTAACTCTATTGGGAGGGAAGACGGAGGGGAAACCAAAGTACTATAAATTATAAAACTTTGTATCCTGGTGGGCTCAACTCCAACATAAGAGCCCATTAATAATTAGTCCAACAATACAAAAGCCTGCTTTCGAAACCCTAAAGCTAACCGCTCAGTCTCTTCTCCCCTTTAACCCTAGCAGCCAGTTCATTTTTTGACCAGTTCTTTCTCGGCCGCCTCTCTTCTTTCCAGGTACAGACTCACTTATTCGCTTTCACACATACGGCTTTGTTGCTCTTTACGCTCTTCATTAGCGGTTTTTCATGGGTTTTATGTTTAGGTGAAATGGCGGTTCCTTTGTTGACGAAGAAGATCGTGAAGAAGCGTGTGAAGCAGTTCAAGAGGCCACAAAGTGACAGGAAGATTGCTGTCAAGGTTTGTTTTTCTCTTCCCCTTTGGTCATGTTGGAGTCTCATGTCGTAGCTCGTATATCTTTGAGATTAATTGATTTTTGTTTTTTTTTTTTTTTTAAATTTGATATACGTAGAAAGTGATCTGCCTTTTAGAGTATCTTAAGTTAGTCATTACATGGATAATTTAGGTCTTGTTTTAGTGAATTTAAGCATCTGGATGCGGCCGTAATGGATCGCTTTGTGAAAGTAGTCCAAAGTGTTTGGCATCAACATATCCCTCTTCGTGTCATTGTAATCTGTCGGGTGATTCGGTGATTCAAGTGCGCGGGCCATTTACAGTGGTGACCTTCTCGACCAAATAAAATAAGAAAGGAAAAAGAAGAAAAAATATCAAAGTTTTTTAGCTTCAGTTATGATAATTTTTTTTTTAAACCTATTAATGATAAAGTGTTTAGTGAAATGTAGAAAGGAGGGCATCCTATTCAACATGGAACATGTATTCATATAGAAAATAAATTCAAGGAAGTTTATGGCTGTTTGACAAGTGAAGCATAACGAGTTGGTGGTTATGACATTGTTCCTTTTCATATTTCTGTTGGTTTAAAGTTTCAATTGTTGTCTTCATATGACGGAGCAACATGTGCTTTCTTATAGAATCTTCTCTTACATTTTTTCATACTTGGCCTCTCATGGTGACAAATTGAAGCCAGAGAGCTTAGAAAGTTCAATGAAATGCTTCAATTGAAGTAAGATTTAGGAAGATTGAGTAAAAAAAGATGGCAATTGTTATTTTCCTCATGTCCATCAAGGATGTTGGCTTTTATATGTATTTTGTAGTCCTGTTCCTGGTTTTGATGGTAACATTAGCAGTGTTTGAGAAACTTTTTTCTTGCTTTGGAGGTAAGGCATTTAATAACTCGTGCAATTAATTATTTTATGGTTAACAGACAAACTGGAGGAGGCCCAAGGGTATTGATTCACGTGTCAGGAGAAAGTTCAAAGGATGCACTTTGATGCCCAACATTGGTTATGGTTCAGATAAGAAGACCCGTCACTACCTTCCTAATGGATTTAAGAAGTTTGTTGTGCACAATGTCCAGGAGTTGGAACTTTTGATGATGCACAATAGGTGGATGACCACCACTTCATTTATTTAGCTTTGTTTTGTGTCTTGTGTATTGCTGTGTCTAATTTTGGTGTTAATATATTCTCTTTGTGCTCTGCCGTTCTTACTATTTTGGTTTTTGCCAGGACATACTGTGCTGAGATAGCACATAATGTGTCTACCCGCAAGAGAAAGGCGATTGTGGAGCGTGCAGCACAGCTTGATGTAGTCATCACCAATAAGCTAGCTAGGTTGCGTAGCCAGGAAGATGAATGAGCTTAGATGCATCAATTTTTAAAGACAACGTAGAGAAATCAATTTTATTAGAATCAGTTTCTTTAAGACAGTTTATCACCTTTGCCTTAAGTTCTGCTGGACTGTCATGTTTGATGATGAAATATTTTTGCCAGATGCTTTATTAATTTTATTGCCCCTTGAACTTTCCTTTTTAGAACAAGGGGGCAGGTGCCTTAGCTATCTTGTATTTTGCCATGAAATAGTGGAAAGCATGTTGCGCCGTGTCATACAGGTGAGGTAAAAATTAATGCTGATACGTTTGGTTCAGGAAATTCTATCTATATAAAAGCGCTCGGTCTTTAATTTTTAAAATTCCAAGTATAAAAAATTCAAATTGAGTAGAAATATTAGGTTTCTCAAAGTCAATATTATTTTGGAGGAAATTAAAGAAAATCAATCTGCACTTTTTCGTTTAGTTGATGGAGTAAAATAACGAGGGAATAGAATTGGAATTTTGTAAGGAATTGAATAAGAGTGTAATATATATTAGTTTAGTTAGATTTATAAGTAATTTAAGAATATATATTTTAATAATTAAGTTATTCTTGGTTTATTATTTATTTTTTTCATTAATCTTAAAATAATAAGTGGTGGTAATGATGTGATGGTGGTAATGATGGTAGTGGTGGTAATGATGGTAGCGGTAGCGGTAGCGGTAGCGGTAGCGGTAGCGGTAGCGGTAGCGATGGTAGTGGTAGCAATAATAGTGGTAGAGGTGGATGTAGTGGTCGGTAGTGGTGATGGTGGGAGTGGTGGCGGTAATGGTAGTAGTGGGTGTAATGACAGTAGTGGTGGAGGCGGTGGTTGATGTGATGGTGATGGTAATGGTGATGGTGATGGTAATGGTGATGGTGATGGTGACAATGATGGTAGTAGTGGTGGCAGCAATAGTAGTGGTGGCAACAATAGTGGTAGAGGTGGATGTAGTGGTCGGTAGTGGTGATGGTGGGAGCGATGGCGGTAGTGGTATTAGTGGGTACAGTGATATTGGTGGTGGAGGCGGTGGTCGATATGGTGGTGGTAGTAATGGTGAGGAATTGTGATTTTTTGGTTAAATTAAACAATCTCTATTACTTGATTTCAAGTAAAAAGTCCTGTCTTTCAATCAACTGCTTTTCAAATTGCACCGATCAATCTAATCCCACAACAGAAAAGCCTTACCTTTCCCTTTCCTTTCGCCTTCAAGCCAACTAACTTAACTAAGAAGGGAAGTAAGGTTAGCTATATGCTTAACACATGCAAGTCGGACTATGTTTTTGATCCATTTTATTCGCCTAGCTATGGCCTAATCTAATCATACGAAAACTAAGAGTGGCTTTCTTTCTCAGAACAGAACCTGGTTCACCTCTCTAATTACTTATGTAAGTGTCTTCTTTCTTATTCTTCTAGCAGGATTTCCGTAAAATTGCGATTCTATGATAATAAATCAAGTAAACGTAGTGATGGTGAAATAAAGAGGGAATAAAATTCTAATTCTATGCATTGAATGTACCCTTTAAGTTTTATGGTTTATCGTTATGGAGAGGGATAGATGTGCTGTTGTAAGAATGATTTAGGTACTCTTGATTTATTTTCATTCAATTTTTTTTTATTATTAATTTTTAAAATATTATTATTATATGATATTATGATATCATTATCATCTTTTTATGTCAATATTATTGGAGTTTGTGGCACTGTTTTTTATGATGTACGTGTTTAGACTTTTATTCCTCTTTAGACCTACGACTACAAGGAAAGAGTCGTTGGTTGTTTATGCCCATTAATTGAATTTGAATGCATTAAGGGAAATGGTTATAAGTAATGTGGGTTATGAGTGACTTATGTACAAAGTAAAATGAAGTTGATTCATGTACTTACTATCATTTACTTAAGTTTGTACGGTCTTTTGACTCTAAATGAACAAAGTTGTATTAAATTTTTCAAGTTGATGATACAGCCAACCTCTTTTTTTTTTTTTTTTCAAGTTAAATTCAATAATAGTTAAATGGTTCTTGAGCTTTATTTATTATATTAGGTTGTTAATCTTAGGTTCTTAGTGCAAACTGATGAGCTTGAGTTGGATTAAGCAGCTATAATAGAGATTGAGTTGAATTAAAGTTTCAGTATGTACTTTAATTGAAATAAGAAAAGTAATTATAAATTAAGTTTAAATAGAACTAAACCAAATCATTTGACTTGTTTTTAAACGGGCAAAAAAACTTTGCTTCAAATTCATTTTAAAAGCAGGTTAAATAGACTGACTCGCTAGTTAATGTCTACTTGTACAGCTCTAATCTCAACATATGTTTGATTTACAGTTTGGTTTGTTGGTTTAGATTATATATGACTGTTCACGTTTGGTTTGAGAGGTCATATTAGGCCATATTAGGCCCACCAATGATCTTAATAGTAATAAAAAAATTCTGATTTAAAATTAGTGCTAAAGCCCATCCTATTTCTCCACTTAAAAACCCCAATAATATATAATTTACGTCAACACCTTAATCTTTGCGCCCCATCCACAACTCTCCCCTCACCTTTCGCTTAGGTGGGTGAGTCTCAACATCAAAGGATCTCTTTATTAGTTTATCCCAAATATTCTTCGTATTAAAGGCTGGAAGAGCTTGCCATAGATGATTTTGTGAAGTTAGATAACTTAAAATAAGAAAATGATTATTGTAACTATCCATGCCAATGAGACTACCAAAGTTATGTCTTTTAAATACATGTACCTTATGTTGATTTAAGATTGCTCTACTATTTCAAGAAGATAAAATCTAGTTATGTCTATATGATTTTGGTGGATTTTGTTTCGACCTATGTATCATTTCTCCTTAAAATAATAGCAAAGTACTTTGAAATGCGAGTGCTCAATAATAAGAACATGGAATAAGTCTTTCTAAGCACTTTGTTGCATAACAAACAATGTTCCCACACTAAGAACTAATAAAACAATGATGTAGTGCATGCTGAAAGATGATTATATCATAGTGGAATGATACAACTCTATAGGTTAAAACAAGAAGGCCATCAATCACATAGGGGTGAGTCCTAATTGTGAGATAGCTAGAAAGGTAAATGTTAATCAAATGTAAGATAACTTGTACACTAGCTTTCGGATATTACGCACTAAGAACCACATACGGACTTAAATCCCTAACAAATATCATACATGAATGGTTAATTAGGGTCACTTGTTACTAGCTTTTGCTTAAGGAGCTAGATAAGAGTATTCACTTACTTGAACCTAAGTTAAGCTCAAGGGTTAGTAGAGGAAGAACAAGATGACACAAAAATGGGGAATTTCATTAGATGTTTTCGATTAATGTATGAATTAGGTATTTATAGTTGCCTTTTTAAGACAACTTACAAGGTTGGCCTAATTACTTAAAAGGGTACAATACTTAAAATGGTATGTACATAAAATTACAAGGGTAAAATGAACAAAAATGAAGGGGATGTGTACTAGCATTCCATACATTGTCAGAAAAAAAAGGGCGGCACATGTGTCGTTGTCCAATTGGTAGGTCCTAAGTTAGAGATCTATCCTTAGGGTAGATGTAGTTAAGAGGTTGTATTGGTAGGTAAGTTGCAAAAGGGATAGGAGGCTTGGAGGGCTACTGATTGAGTTGGTGGTGAGGTTATCGGAGTTGTTTGCCTACTTTTAAGCTCAACTTGAGTAGTTTAGAAACTACCCTAGCTAATTTTAGAATAGGTTAGGAGTGGTTAGTCCTCCTCCACTCGAGAGATATTATAATGTTACTGGGAGCTCAAGTACTCTAGCATGGGTCTATTAAGGAGTTTGACCCCCCTCATTTATGAATTGATGTTTGAAATCTTAGGTTATCAAGGTAGCTAGCCTACAAGCTGAGGATTAAGTGATGGGATCTTGATTCCTATCATCTCCTTCGAGTTGTTTGATATTTAGGATCAAACCTAGCTTGGGTTCATTTTGCTTTTCCTCGAGAATGCACAAACTTTGGTCAATGACATTAAAGGAATCAAATACCCCATATTTGTAAGGCAAGTCTACCTCGTAGGCATTTCGATTTATCTTCTCAATAACTCAGAATGGTCTATTTACCTTAGGTGATAACTTGCTCTTCCTCAAGCTTGAGAACCTATCCTTACCTAAGTCTATCCATACTATGTTACCAAGCTTGAACTCCTTGACTTTTTTTTTTTCCTTGACCTTTCCATTTGAGCTTAGTGGCAACTTAAGTAAGGTGCTCGACCACCTTCCGGTATATGGTTTTTAAGGCCTCAAATCCGTCTATAGCTTGTTGGTCTTATTGGCAGCTTGGCAAAGGTGCTTGGTTAAGGGGCAAATCGAGGTTGAACCCATAGACAATCTCGAATAGGGACTTTCTTGTAATGACCTTAAAGGGGGCTTGGTATGAATATCTAAAATCTTCATATCACGTATGCACTTATGATATGAAAATTGGCTTGCACGTTAGAAATTGCAAGACTCTAACTAATTAATTTCCATGACTTTCAATGCATAATTTATTAATTTAACTTAAAATATAAATGACTATAGATACTCAATATTTTATAGTTCATTAGAATCATAGAGAATCAGTATTCCTTATCAAATAATAAGACAGGGTATATTAATTTTATAAATTACAACAATTACCAAATATTGTAGAGCCTTAATGGATAAATACTTTTTATTCCTACTTGTCTATTATTCTACTGGTTAGATTGCTTTGCACTTAAGTCCTAGCCCAAATCCTAGCTCTTAGATAACCTGCAAAAGAAACTATAAAGGTATAAGCTACATCCAACTTAGTGAGATATTCCTTCTATTATATCTTTCAAGTAAAAGCAAGCAAGTCAAATTAATAACCATATAAATGCGGAGAAATCATATGTGATGTAGCAACGATGTATATATAGCCATTTGGAAACTGTATATAGCTCAGATTTTCACACTCCATAGCCAGGGTTCGAGATGATGGTTCATTAGACCTAGGTTCCAGTCACTTCAACATCTAATCTACCAAATAGCCTCATACAACAATCAATATTTTTCTTTCTATTATTATTATTATTATTATTATTATTATTATTATTATTATTATTATTATTATTATTCAACCTATACTATAAGTATAGATGCGAGTAACACATGTAGTTTACTCACCCCAAGCAGTGAACTTTAGGTTTAGCCCATTGTTATGCGGTTGGCATCTCTAGCATCTAGTAAGCCTGTAAGTTAGGGCGGGCCATGTTGCACAAGTGCATCATGCGAAAAACTCAAGTATAATAACCATGACCCCTGCAAGACCCCTCCATCCCACATGCATAGTGTGACGGCTAATAAGTCTTTGTTGATGCATGGTATACATGATCATTTAATTTATTGAGTTGAATATAGTTAGGTTTATTTTATTTAAGTAGCTAAAAAATCATCACAGACAATCATCATATCAAAGAGAAACTATTAATTTATCACTCAGTTCGGTTCATATTTCTTATGATATTTTGCCAATCAAGGCAAGTAATAATCAATCACATGCATGATTCCCAATTCCCTATGCAACCAGTTAATAGCAGTCATACAATTAAGTGTAACTAATCTACAAGCACAATAAGGTATAATAGTCATTGGAATACTCACTTAGTTAAGTCATCTTTTAGATGTAATAATCCAAGAGTAAGTCCATGTCAAGGTCGGTATCAATTGATATTAATAGAGGAGAACAACAATAAGTGCTTGAATAACTACCTATTGAATTGCTTAAATTCACTATAATTCTTGATTACCGCTAAAATTTATTTTTATCATAACTTTCTCAATTTAACTCTGATTTTTGTGTTCTTATAGCCGTTTTTCATCATTTTCGGATGTAGATTATTGTGGTGTGATCCGTTTTGGTATATTACAATTGAAATTTTTGGTATTGGTCCAAAAGGTTACAGACCTCTTAATTGTTGGGCTTGATGGTTCCATTTTGCATGATTTTAGTTTTAAATCCTATTTCTCCAATTCTTAATGGGTTCTAAATTCTTATTTAGGCCTTAGAGTGTATTTAGGATGAATTTTTCATGGGTTCAAGTTCAATTATTGATCTAACTTTAGCCTTTTATTATTGGTGTATCTTGGTTGGGCTTTTGGGCTTTGTTGCTAAGGCCTTTTAAGTTAGGCATTCTATTTGCTCTTTTGGGCTTTTTAATTGGTTAAGTTAGGCCTTAAATATTATTTATAAAATCTAGAAATGATGTTTTCCTAACTCTTTAAGGTCAAAGTTTTATCAGTTTGGTCTATTTTGTAGTTTTCGATCCGTTTTAGCCATTTAAGGCTTATGACCTAGGCCTATCATGCTTATTTGGGTATAAAAATTATTTGACCATGTTTTAAGTAGCTTTTCAAGTTGATTCCAATTCTGTACAAGATGCTTTTGAGGCTTGGTTGGGTCGATTTTTGGCTCGTAAGACGTTTTTGGCTTGGTTTTACCTTCTAGTGTCTTTGTATTATAGTTACACTACTTTGGGGAGTCTTAAATGTAAACCTTACTATTTAAAGGACACATGAATCAACTAAGAGTACTTCTTGATCATTCCTAAGGATCAACTAAACTAAGAATTTAAATTTACATTTAAAAATGAACTTAGTTTTTGAATTTAAAAGTTCATTATCGATAAAAACTCAAATACAAGAATAACAAACCTTAAGCCACTTAAAACCCTAAAACCCTAAACCTTAAGATAATTAATAAGTTGAGACCCTAAGCGACTAAATTGAAAATTTAATTCGAATAATTTAATTCGACTTTAGAAAATTTCAAAATTTTATGAGGAGTAAATCATAACTTACAAGTTGATTTAAGAACTAAACTCTAAAAGAATTACGTATAAGATAATTCCTTTATTTTCACCTATAAGTTATGTTACATATGGATAAGTAAGCCAACAAATTACATTAAATAACTTATCAATTGAGAGTTGAAATCAACTATCACTTAATAATTTATCAAAAAGTAGTGATAAGATCATTTTCTTATCTTACCATAACTTATACTATATAAGGATAAGTTATCTTTTCACTTTATCAATTTAATTTTCAAACAAGTGACAAGACAAGAGCCATGCTCTATTTATCCTCTACATGGCTAGTTGTAAGACAAGAGAATGGGAGGCCATACTTATCAATCACACATCAAACCAATTGTCTTTCACAAGTACTATTCATTCCTTAATACTTATATCATCTAGTCATGTCAAAGTATGGCACATGTACTTGATAAAAGCCAACAAACAGAAGCTTGTTGGATAAATTATAAATACATATCCAACTGACACTCTCTCCCTCATTTTTTCTCATCTTTGATTTTCTTTTTCTCATATTAAACACATAAACCAAAAGAGGAAACCAAACCCCACCAATCCTATACTTGCGACCATAATCTCACACCCACACTCATGGCATAAACTTGATTTTGTTGCCTTCCATTGTCCACTTCAAGAGCTATTTTAAGAAACCTTAGAACATTACCAAAACTTACCTTAAATATCAAAACTTTGGTAACTAAAAGAGCTTGCAAAAAGGAAGGGTAAACAAGGAGCAATAGTAGATTCTTAGTACATAACCACCTATTTTTACTCATTTAGGACGAGTAAGTTCATTTCCTTGTTAAGTACTCTAATATGCCATGCCTAGGAGATTACATTTTCATAAAGATATTGGTATGAACATAAGGTGATAAAATAGCTAGACTATCTTAAGAATAAGCTTATGAATCACTTACATAAAGGATGGACTATGAGCATATTAAGTTAGTATTTTGTAAGATTCATGTCTAACACTTAGAATGGGAGATTTTAAGTTAAGAAAATCATGAAATATATACATGAATGAGAGGATAGCATGTTGGAAGTAGAGTATATGTAGGTCATTTAAGTGTTATTTTTACTTCTATTTAGTTAAACATGCTTAAATCTAGCTTTAGGTAAAGGAGAAATCCAATACATGATGTTTTATGAAGAAATCAATTTTTTGAGATATGAACTATGGCATAGAGTTTATGATAAGTATGTGATCTATCATTTTTATGTAGTACATAAGTTAAATAATCATCTCATGGAAGAGAAGTTAAGTTGGAGTTGGAATATAAGTAACATAAGTTCCTAATCTATTATCTAAACTTAATGAAATAATGAAATAAGTTGAAAAATCAAGTTAGAGACCCTTGAACCAAATCGTCCAGATTTGGAATTACAAGAAAACTTACTTAAAAATATGATAAACCAAGTAAAAAAAATAAAAAGACCAGCCTAAGCAAGAATAACAAGGGTATAAAGCCTAAAACTCAAAACCGAGCCTACAATACTCAAAACTGAGCCTAAAACAACTTTAGAACTCCAAGTTGGGCCTTTACTAAATTTCTGACCAGCACCTCAATCACTTAAGAAAAGTTGTTTTAAGACCCATAAGAAGTCCACATAATACTGCCCAAGCTCAACAAAGTGACTAATGTTAGTTTAAACAAAAAATAAGCCCATTTAACCATGTAAGCTCACTTAAAAGTCCAAGAAAAGGTTAATAGCACCAAGGCCATAAGATAAGGATGGAAATTTGCCTTAAAGAGTGTTTTAAGTATAGAATGAAGTTCTAAGCCTAAGCCTAAAAAGTTTTCTAAGATAGCAAAAAGCTTAACAACTAAATTAAGCCCAAAAAAGCACCAAAACATGCGGGTTGCTATTGTTCTAACTAGTGGACAAATTTGTGTACTTTATCTAAAAAAATCTAACCACATTATGTTAAAGTATACTAAAAAAAGATGAAAATTGATTATAAGATCATAAATATTGGATTTAAAATAAGAAAGTTATACGTGATTAAAATTTTAAGTAAAACCGAGGAAAAATACGAAATTAAGTTAAAAGTATAACATAAAGAATTTTAGGATAGCCTTTCAATCTTATCTCAAACTCTTAACATTATCATATTTACGTTTTTTAGGGGACTTGACTGTTAGAGACGACCTACCCCTAGATTATTACGACTAATCAACTATAGCTGAGTAAGTGATTCTTGATGACTTCATGCTTAGTTTTGCTTGTAGCGTAGATGCATTTAAATTTATATAATGAACTTGAATGCTTGTGTGATATGGGAAATACATGTGTATGATATTATGATCGAATGCCATGAATTGCTAATAAGATAACAATAAGGATTGCTATGATGATAGTTCTGCATAGTTCTATGGAATGAAATTGTTTGATCACCATGAAAATTGAATTAATTGAGTATCCAATTAAGAAATTTAATGGATCATACATTTCTCATATTTGCATTATAACTATATCGATTATCACCTCACGCAGAAGATGGGAAGGGGCTTACAGGAGGGGGGGCTCCAGTTATATGTTTTTGAGTCTCTATCTTGAGTTTCTAGGCTTACTAGATGCTAGGGGATGTTAACTATTAGCAAAGGGTTGTATCTTGTAACTTCTGCTTAGGGTATGTGTTTGTGGACTGTAGGAGCCACCACACCATTAGACTTAGGACTTTGACATAAAATTTGATTTTTGAAAAGGAAAGTATATTTTCTGTATAAAAAGTAAAGTTTGTATATATTATATATTTGTTTGAGTTGATTTAAGCATGTTGTAACAAGAGAAGAAAGTACTTTGTTGGCTAATATGAGGGTAGAACCTACATTACTTGAGAGTATCAAGGAAGCTAGAAGAGAGATGTAGATTTACAAAAGATAAAAATTGATATTGAGTAACACGTTGACTTTAGAGTTGATGATGTAGGAATGTTAAGATTTAAAGAAAGACTTTATGCACCAAAGGATTCGAAAGTTAAAAAGGTGATTTTAGATGAAGCACATAGTGTAGGATATTCCCTATACCTTGGAAATAACAAGATGTACAAGGACTTAAAATAGAAATTTTGGTGGATAGAAAAGAAAGGAGATGTAGCATAATATATGATAAGGGTATGCCTAGGAGCTCATTTAATGACTAGGGTTTATTGTATGGGAAGGTAACCAATGAATCCTTCAAGATATCGAAGGAAGAGGAGATGGAATCAATAACACTCAATAGCTTTTGCAAAGTTGCTCATTGTATATGACGCACCAATGAATATGACACTACTTAGTATTTCACTTAATATGATAGACAAACTAATACTAAAGTTTACTCATCACTAATCTTGAGCTATTGACAAGATTAAAAAAGAGCATCAAAGGATGTACTTGAAGAATGGTATATCATAAGAACAATAAGAGGAATATTCATTAATGTTTGGAATAATATGATTTTGGCTACAAAAGAAAAGGAGTTATTTATAGTAAGTCCCTAAGGCAATAAGAAAATTTGTGTAATTACTAATACAAGAATAATAACCCAATACATTGCTAAAAAGGATAAATGAGACAATTATTGTAAAGAGAATATAGTACAATGTTAGGAAAAGTGAAGGACAAGTGTCATGTGGCTATTGTATCCTTGTTTTAGACCTTTGGGTGCTGTGACTGAGTTGGTCTAGTGTTGTGATAGGTCTGTAGTAGAAGGTTCTTCAATCTAGTAGGGTGGGTCTTATTGATAGGAATCAAGGACCTCGGCCTTAGAGATTAGTAGGTTGGAAACTATGTAAGAGTCAGAGTATAGTACAGTGTATAACGACCCAACAATATCGTTGTCGTGATAGGTCGCCGTATACCGTATAAAGGTCTATCATCAACCCCCTTGCTGATCATAGGCCTTTCATACGACACACAAGACTCCTTCCACTCTACGTTACCACTAGGCCCATAGACAAGTAATATAGAGCAATTTAACTAAAATTACTTCTATGTTATAAATTAACTAATTGTGTGGGCTCGTGAGACCCACACCAAAACAATATTACAAACAAATGCAGTTCATAATGGAACTGCATAAAATCTAAGTTATGCATAAATACATAAAAGTATCTAAATATCTATAATCTATTACAAAATGTCCTCTTCGCTCTCTGATCGCTCCAACTTATCTCTACTTGAGACTTACCATGGCCATGCCTCGGCTCGGATTGACGAAGAGGTTCTCCTGCACTAACAAAAATCTATAGGGGAGTAAGCTTATGCTTAGTGAGATAAATGCCCTCATCAGTACCACACGACATAAATTTATTATATGCACAATCATATGAATACATGAACAAACAGTATGCCAAACAACGCATGAAGGGACCTAGGAACTACATACGACTCAGAATTTCGCCCCCTAAAGACGGGGTTTGGAGATAATTAATCGACCCAAACCAAAATCCGGGTTCTAGATCTTGGGTTTTATTTCATTTGCACTATCGTGCTCATACCAAAACAAAACTCTACATATATATATATATATATACTTCCTTTACCAAAATCAAATCATATCCTTTAAAAATCTCAAGTCTAGCGGTGTGGTAGCCCCCGTAGTCCACAAACACACGCCCTAAGTAGAAGCCATAAGACTCGGCCCTTCGCCGAAGGTTGGCGTCTCCCAGCACTTAGTAAGCCCATCAGCTTAAGACGGAGACTCAATATATATGATGGCATAACTAGTGCCCAATCCTACAGGAAACTCGTATTCTTGTGAGTCCCTTCCCATCTTCTGCGTGAAACGGCAGTCGGTGTTACCCGTATGCAATTGGGGAATGCATGATTCATTTTGAGTTCTTAATCGTATAAGTAATTAACTTGATTTTCAGGGCGATCAACCAATTTCATTCCATACAATTCACAAGTATATATTCATGCAAACAATTCTCATTATTATATATAATTAACAAGTCATCACACTCATCCATAAATTCATACACATGCATCTCCCATATCCTATAAGAATCCAAATTTATAAATATAAGATTAGGTGCATCTACTTTACAAGCACAATCAAGTAAAGAGTCATCGGGAATTTACTCACTCTGCCATGTGGTTCAATCAAAGTAGTCTGGAGGCAAGTCATCTCCGTAAATAGTGTTCCCTGGTCATTGAAATAATTTTTATAAGGAATTGAAGCAAACCTAAGAAACTATGTAAGTTTTCCTTAAGTTATATTCTTAACTAGTTTTCGTAATTTTTCTCGGTTTTTACCTAAAGTTCAATTGCGTATAACTTTTTCGTTTTAAATCCGATTTTTATGATCTTACAGTCAATCTTCATCTTTTTCAAGTGTACTTTAACGTGGTAAGGTTAGATTTTGGAAATGAGGTATGCAATTCTATCCATGGGTCAGAACAGTAGCGTTCCTCATGCGTTGGAGTGTTTTTGGGCCTTGTTTGGTAAATGGGCTTTTGATAACTTGAGGAATCCTTTGGGCTTGGTATTTAGATTTTATTCTAAGCTTTAAATACTCCTTAAGATCAGATTTATAACTTTGATTTATATTTCTAAGGCTAACAACCATTTCTTGGGCCCTTTAGTGAGCTTAAGTTGTCAAATGGGCTTGCTTTTAGTTCAAACTAAGGTTAATGACTTTGGTGGGCTTATGAGGCCTTAGGTGGATTTCTTATGGGCTTCAAAACAACATTTCTTGGTACTTTAAGGTGCTGATCAGATTTTTATTGAAGGCCCATCTTGGAGTTCTAGGCTTGTTTTGAGAGTTTTAAGCTCGGTTTTGAGTTTTAGGATTTATATGCTTACTATATTTGCTTTAGTTAATCTTTTCACTTTGTTCTTTCACTTTTATCATATTTTTAGGCCTCATTTTCCCACGTTCCAGATCTGTTCATGTTGGTCCTAAGGGGTCCTTACTTGGTTTTTCAACTTGTTTCATCATTTTCTTAAGTTTAGGTGGTAGATTATGCACTTAACTACTTGTGTACAAATGTTAACTTAAGTTTCCTTCCATCAAATGATCCTTTAACTCATGTTCCACATAAAGAAATAAAAGATCTTATACTTAATACAACTCCCATATCATGGCTCATGTCATACAAAGTTGGTTTCTTCATAAAATTTCATGTGATGGATTTTTCCTTAACTTAAGTCTAGATTTGAGCATGTTTAACTTAATGGAAAAAAAATCAACATTCAAATGACCATGGAACCCTCATGTCCAGCATGCATATCCTCCATTAAAGTTCTCATTTCAAGATTTCCTTAGCTTAAAATCTTCCATTCAAAGCATTGAACAAATGTCTTCACAAAACACCAACTTTACATGATCATATTTCAACTTCATGCAAGGGTTTCATGGTTTGTTTCTTAAAACGGTATTTGATGTTCTAACAACTTAAACCTTACTTACATCTTCAAGAAATCCAATTCTCCTAACATAAATACTAATCTGCACATCATAAGAAACACTTACTCGTCCTTAAAGCAAAGTTTGGTGGTTGTGCAATAAGTTTCCTCTTAAGCCTTTAACTTTGCTTCCTCCTTTTTTGCTTACCCTTTGAAACCCGAATCTTTTGGTCTTTTGAAAAGGGGTTTATGGGAGATTCGAATGGTCTTAAATGACCTTAAATGATGAAAGAAGATGGCACAAGAGCAAAGGAAAAAAAATGCCGTGAGTTGAAGCTTCAAAATGGAAGAAAATTGATTTTGTGGGGTAAGGTTGTTTCCCCTTTTTATGTTTGTTTAAAAAGAGAGAAAGATGAAGTGAAAGTGAGAAAAATGGGGAAGAGTATGACCGGTTGGAAATGGAGAGAGAAGGAGTGATTAAATGCCTTGGAAGTGTTGTCTTGTAGCTTACATAAAGTCAACAATTTCAACTATTGATGATGTAAGCATTAAGGGGTGAATAGTGATGTGTAAGAAAAAGTGATTGATGAGTGAATCACCAATGCATGGCCCCCGTTTCTCCCCTTTTTAGATCTGCCATTTAAAGTCTTTGCATGCCATGGAGTGGTCTTGTCTCCTTTATTAAAGTTAAGCTTATGAATTCTCGTGAAAAATTGTCCATATGTTGTATAAGTGAAGACGTGATAAGGAAATTGTCTTATCACTAGATTTTGATAAGTTATCAATTGATAAATGATTCCAACTCTCAATTGATAAGTTATCTAAGGTGATTGGTCGGTCTACTTATTTATGTGTAAGGCTTATACATGAAGATAAGGACATAGCCTTATAGAAAATTGTTTTAGGATTTTTTTATCTTACATTGTTTTGTAATTTATGATTTGATTTTTGTAGAATTGTGAAATTTTCTAAAGTTGAATGAAATTATTCAAATTAAATTATTGATTAATTATTTAGGGTTAAAATTCCTTAATGGTTTTAAGGTTTAGGGTTTTAAGTAGCTTTAGAGCTCGTAGTTCTTCAAGCTTGGGTTTTATCAACAATTGGCTTTTGAATTGTAAAAATTTAATTCGTTTCTAAATATAAACTTAAGTTTTTAGTTTAGTTGATCTTTAGGAACGTTCGGAAAGTACTCTTAATCGAGTCTTAGGCCCACTAAAAGTAGGGTTTACAGAGTGTGTTCGAGCTGGAGCTTTAGAAAGTTCATCCACAGTTCTTCTATGTACTGGAAATCATCCTTAGCAAGTTGAGAAGATAGGATCTTCCTTGTGAGAGATTGTAAGCCTCGAAGGCAAGTGTGAATGAGAGGTCCGGAAGTCGGCAATCCATCAGCTCCCTAAGGATGTTGAAGATTTGCCCTCAAATCTTAGTCTACTTACTCCTTAGGTACATAAGGCGTTTGGCCAATGACATTAACAGTTGGAGATACACCATTTCCTTCAGGTAGCTTTAACTCATAGGCATTGTCATTGATGCGTTGAAGAATATTGAAAGGGCCATCTAACCTGGGGGATAACTTGTTTGTTCTCTTCCTTGGGAACCATTTCTTGCTTAGGTGAATCCAAAAAAGGTCTCCTAGTTATAAATAATTTGCCTTCTTCTTTGGCTTCCTTGCTCTCTTTGTTAGGCCATTATCTTAGCTAATTGCTTGATAATGTTCTTGTGTAGTTTCTAAAATTCCTTAGTGCGTTGAAGGCTAATTTGATTGTCTCCTCTA
The DNA here is from genome assembly GCA_024138005.1 of Lumnitzera racemosa. Lineage (NCBI taxonomy): Eukaryota > Viridiplantae > Streptophyta > Magnoliopsida > Myrtales > Combretaceae > Lumnitzera > Lumnitzera racemosa. The sequence continues at coordinate 44,567,190 of JAMXBC010000004.1, read as the reverse complement.
AGGGTTGAGCTGTTAACTATGTCTACTAGTAAACTAGGTTGATGTCGTAGACAATCTCAAAGGAGGATTTACTTATGTAGTCGTTGGTTGAGTGATTGTAAGAAAATTTGATGACTAATAGACATAAATCCTAGTTATGAAGATTCTTCCCAATTATGGCTTGAAGTAAACTTCTAACTATTCTGTTTATGAATTTAGTTTAACCATTTATTTGAGGATGGTAGGAAATGCTGAACTTTAGCTTAGTGTCGAACTTTTCTACATAACTCAACAAAAGAAGCTTGTAACCTTTGGGTTACAATTAGATACAATGCTTCTTGGAATCTTATGTAGTTGCTTGATATATAAAGCATCATTAGTTTTATGGCAGGTATGTGGGTCAAGTTATAAGAGGTCACGTATGTGCTACGTAACTAATTGTATGCTATGTAACCAATCATGCTATACGTGACTAAGAAAATGATTTAACTTATACGTATGGGATGATCAAGTGAGTTAAAATAGGGAAGAGGAGTAGGCTGTCTTAGTAGGCTTTAATATGTTAGGTGATAGGTGGAGGAGCGTGATGGCATCAAACTCTACAATGGATGAAAAATAGGGTAATATTCTTAAGATGTTCAAATGTTTGATCTTTGAGACAAGATTCCAGCAAAGTAACAATATTAGTAAGAATTTGTCTCTTTTCCAAATGAGGAAATGAATGAGGTATTTATTGGAGATGGTAGGTGGATTCGATCCATTGGATCATAATGTCGATTAATAGTTAGGATTGAAGCCTTTTATATACGGGTATCGGGTGAGTTTTTTTAATGGGTTTAGGCCCAAATAAAGGAATTTATATTTTATTAGTGCAAGCCAAACCAAGAAAGGTCAAGTTAGACAGGTCGATTTGACAAGCCCTACTTCAAGCCCGCTGTGCCAAATTTCTTTTGATCATCCTAAGTTCTTATGGGCTTGACTCTTTGGGCCTTATTACCTTAGCCCAAAGAGTCAAATCCATTTCGATTTTTGGGCTTAAGGCCTAGATTCAGATTTAGCCCTCTACATTTTACCCCCTAACCAAAGTCTTTTGGATGAAGTCATGGGGGTTTGGGCATTGAATGATCCTTTCAATAGTTTGTGTGATATTGAATAGTTGCACTGCTGCCAGTTGGCTTAGTATACAAATTTATAACACCTCTTATTCGTGAATCATGCCTTAACAAGATTGGGTTGTATATTGCCCCCACTGAAATAAATCTTCTTGGAGTTGTCTGTTTCTTAGTTGATTCATCTCTTTGATTCGCTCTTCATGAGTCATTGGTAGCATTGAATTAAATTTATATACTACTTTCACATTAGCAATCCTACTAGGCTAACCTTATGTATCAATATTGCCTTGATTTTCTTCTTATGATAAGTTATGTTGATGTAATCCGAGGCTAGTGAACTACCTTTCAATAAGCAAATCATATTTGAGCTCCATTTATTGGTGTGGAACATAATTGTCCATGTTGAGGATGATGGTCATCATCTCATTGATTTTCTCTTATAGGATTTGATTACCAACATCTCCAAGATAACTAAAGTTCTTTGTCATGCATAGTTTGTAGTACCATGTAACATGATTGTCATGCCTTAAGTTGACTAAAATTATATACATATATTTCCTTAAAAGCGATGGTCAATAGAAGCCAAATCAAGGTTCTTGATTTTCTTCTTGATGGTAGACTAATAATTCCTTATCTCATTATTAAATGCTTCCTTAAACATATAAATTCTATAATCCATAAAGTGGACTCATGTGCTTCTACTCATTTCACTAGAATTGGGTATTTAATAATCTTCACTGCATTTCAATTTGTACTCTACACACATGAATTATAAGTTGAAGGATTTGGTAGTTTATCTAAAATTGAACTTCACATAGAGCAACGTTGGTGACTATCTTTTCGTATAGATAGATGCTAATGCATATAGTATTACTAATGTTGATCGTAGAAATGGGTAGCACATAATAATAGAATCTACCCTACTGTAAATACTATTTGAGTATTTGACACTTCCATATTGACACACCAATTATGCCATTTATTCAATATATTTAGGATAACTCCTTATTGTGAAATGTGGTATCTTTGCTTGAAATATATTACAATGGGTAATAATTTGCATCTTCCTTAGAATCTTAAGCACATGACAAAATAATGAGGTGTCAAAATTTGGCTGATTCTCAGCACATACCAAAGAATATTTTCTGTTATTCCATGGATAGGTGTTACCATTTAGTCAATACTCATCATGTTGACCTCAATCTTTAGAATTCACATATACAATTGAATTCTACTTCATTAAAATTGCAGTTGTAGTAGTCCACAACCATTTTCTATAGATTTCATACACTTATCCTTCTTCATTTCTTTTCTTTTCTAGCCTTTTATTCTTAATGTTCATCTATACTTGAATCTCCAGTCTTCTATCTTCACTTCATTTTTTGTTTGTTCCTCTTTGAATCCATTCCCCTTATGCCTTTAGTTTTCCTTCTTCTTGTTAGAGAACATTTCTGTTATGATTGCATATTGCTCTATTTTTTTTTTTAAATTTCAATTTGTGTTCGTCCCGTACACACTTTGACTTCATTCATTAATGTACGCATAATATAGCTTTGATATACCTTCCCTCTCTTTTAGATTTTTCATCATATTCTGTTCCTCTTTATATATATATATATATATATATATATATATATATATAGTTTTTAGATGCAAACTCTAGCAAACACATATTTTTCTTTTGTACACTTTCCCTTCTAATCTTACATTCACTTCCATATACATTTTTTCTACCTTAATTCTCTCCTTTCTTTTCTTCAATCACTTGATTTCATCTTTCAAATATGTTAAAGAAATGATGCCATAAGAGATTACTAAAGAAGACAAAGTTTCAAGGCTTGAAGATCGCAGTTTGTAGCTATAAAGTTTGAAGACCACAATGAATATGTAACCACTTTGCATTGAAGAAGACTATAGACCGATTACTTAAGACCATTGAAACTATGAGAAAGATTGTTTGAAGACCAACATTGTTGTTCTTATGGTATGTACTGTTGTTGCTCTGTGAAATAACTTGCCTTCTTAGTGTTTTTCATATATAGTTAGTAGAGCACGAAAAAAATTTGTTACACCATTATATCCTTGTTGTCACAAACTTTATCAATAAACCCATTTTCATTCCTCATTGTTCGTATTTGATGCTGTTATACATTGTTGGACTTATGAGTGTTACGATGTCCTTGATAAAACTCATAATGCACATGCATATTTGGTTGACTGTGTAAATGAAACACTACTTGAATTCTTGGATCCTTACTCTTTTTTTTTTTTTTTGCCAACATGTAATTAGTCACTTTATTTTCTCCATCTCACTAAGCACTAACTATATAGGAAATTTACCTTTCCAAATGCCTTCATCATTTGGATTTTAATATTCATAGTGTTACGACTCCTTTACTCTATCTCAACCATGACATAAGATGCTAATGGCTTGTCACAAACATTCCATTCTACCTCATCATGGTAATGATGGAGGGCGTGATCACTCTTCTGATGTGTTATCACGACCGTAATGGGTAGGTAGATATTAGCTCTATCATTGGTTATTCCCTTGATCACACTCGTGATGGAGGGAGTGACGGGCATTGACTCTTGAATTTTGTTTTATCGCACCTTTGATGGATTGTGTTCCTTATCCTATCCACACGCAGAATTTTTCCTTAAAGAAATAACTTTTTCATGTTCATAACAATTTGATCACATAATCCAACCTTTAACTGAGCTGATTTTCATTATACCTTGCATGGTCTCTTTATTTAATTCGATTTGTTCACCTTGTATTGAATTTTCTTCTTTTCTTCGTCTTTTTTTTTTTAAATTGTAAACTAACATTTCCTAGTTGCACATGTCTTGTAGATGTTGTGCTGGGATTGTGTATGACTTCATTTGAATGATTTTGATCGGACCAATCGTGACTTGTAATGCAAATTGAACATAAGCCATGAGATAAGAGGGTATGAGCTCACAAGTACATGAGAGTTGATGTGAGTTGAATACATATAAATTGAACATGAAACTTGAGTTATCAGCATATGTGAGTTGATCATAGGTCTTGAACATCAAAGTTGAATGTGAGTGAACATAAGCAATAATTACAAGCCTTGAATATAAAATAAGTCTTAAATATGATATGATATAAGTCTTGACCATGATATGACATAAGGCTTGAACATGATACTAAATCTGAAAGCGATGCAAGGCTTGAGTACGATGTGAGGCCTAAACATGACATGAGTCTTAGCATCATAGGTTAGGTATGGCACTTGAAATATGAGTTGAATGCAAGTAGTTGAATCATATGCCTTTTTGACATAAGTGTAAATAAATATTTCCCATTGCATAAGTTGCTAGAGGAGGCATTCTCTTGAGTTAGAGCATATTTTGTGCTTAAAAACTTTACATGCTTAGGATTAGTAAGTCAACTAAGCAGCGCTATTACAAAAATGACACCATTCAGTAGGGAGCAAAGGCTCAACCTAATCATATTAGCGTTAAATAACATGAACTTGAAATTTATGAATTAGCATAACTTTGAGACTACTTAAACTCTTTGATCTAAGGGATCCCTTATTTTAGAATAGACATAATTGTGAGATTGCTTAGACTCAGTGATCTAAGGGATCTCATACTTCAGGCAAGATTTTTTTCTTGCTAATGGTAATATATATAGAAGATTCCTTTCAAGAAGTGTTTAATCGTACATACGCAGTGATAGAGGCATTGATTGCTTGAGATCAATAATTATTTCTCATTAGTCAAGGGGGTATTCCCCACTACTTAACTATGTAACATAGCTTACCAAGATATTACTTGGATTGAAGTGTCAATATGTCAGTTTTCTCATCAATAGGATTATCTCCACTACTTAATGGCAAGAAACATTTGGATCACTTAGATAGCATAATAAATATGCAAGATTGGCAGAGCTTATTTGCACCTAGTAGGTAATGCTCTTACCGAACTGCACATACAAGTCAAGTCCATCATCGTGTGCTTGGAAGTCAAAGCTCTTTACCAAGCAACAACAATGTGTAGACTAGATGTCATGTTCGCTATCGATTTTCTTTCAAATAATCAAGAGGGTCCCAATGCCCCATAATGAGATGTAAATTGTTTCATAGGATTAGCTATAACGACCCAACAGTATCGTTATCGTGATAGGTCGCCGTGTACCGTATAAAGGTCTATTATCAACCCCCTTGCTGATCATAGGCCTTTCATACGACACACAAGGCTCCTTCCACTCTACGTTACCACTAGGCCCATAGATTAGTAATATAGAGCAATTTAACTAAAATTACTTCTATGTTATAAATTAACTAATTGTATGGGCTCATGAGAACCACACCAAAACAATATTACAAACGAATGCAATTCATAACGGAACTGCATAAAATCTAAGTTATGCATAAATATATATAAATTATCTAAATATCTATAATCTATTACAAAATGTCCTCTTCGCTCTCTGATCGCTCCAACCCGTCTCTACCCGAGACTTACCACGGGCATGCCTCGGCCCGGATTGACGAAGAGGTTCTCCTGCACCAACAGAAATCTATAGGGGAGTAAGCTTACGCTTAGTGAGATAAATACCCTCATCAGTACCACACGACAGAAATTTATTAGATGCACAATCATATGAATGCATGAACAAACAGTATGCCATACAACGCATGCAGTGACCTAGGAACTGCATACGACTCAGAATTTCGCCCCCTGAAGTTGGGGTTTGGAGATAATTAACCGACCCAAACCAAAATCCGGGTTCTAGACCTTGGGTTTTATTTCATTTGCACTATCGTGCTCATACCAAAACAAAACTCTACATATATACATATATATATACTTCCTTCACCAAAATCAAACTGTATCCTTTAAAAATCCCAAGTCTAGCGGTGTGGTGGCCCCCGCAGTCCACAAACACACGCCCTAAGCAGAAGCCACAAGACTCGGCCCCTCGCTGACGGTTGGCGTCTCCTAGCGCCTAGTAAGCCCATCGGCTTAAGACAGAGACTCAATATATATGATGGCATAGCTAGTGCCCAATCCTGCAGGAAACTCGTATTCCTGTGAGTCCCTTCCCATCTTCTGCGTGAAGTGGCAGTCGGTGTTATCCGTATGCAATATGGGGAATGCATGATTTATTTTGAGTTCTTAATCATATAAGTGATTAACTTGATTTTCAGGGTGATCAACCAATTTCATTCCATACAATTCACAAGTATATATTCATGCAAACAATTCCCAATTATTATATATAATTAACAAGTCATCACACTCATCCATAATTTCATACACATGCATCTCTCATATCCCACAAGCATCCAAATTTATAAATATAAGATTAGGTGCATCTACTTTACAAGCACAATCAAGTAAAGAGTCATCGGGAATTTACTCACTCTGCCATGTGGTTCAATCAAAGTAGTCCGGAGGCAAGTCGTCTCCGAAAACAGTGTTCCCTGGTCATTGAAATAATTTTTATAAGAAATTGAAGCAAACTTAAGAAACTATGTAAATTCTTCTTAAGTTATATTCTTAGCTAGTTCTCGGAATTTTTCCGGTTTTTACCTAAAGTTCAATCGCGTATAACTTTTTCGTTTTAAATCCGATTTTTATGATCTTATAGTCAATCTTCATCGTTTTCGAGTGTACTTTAACGTGGTAAGGTTAGATTTTCAAAATGAGATATGAAATTCTGTCCATGGGTCAGAACAGTAGCGTTCCTCATGTGTTGGAGTGTTTTTGGGCCTTGTTTGGTAAATGGGCTTTTGATAGCTTGAGGAATCCTTTGGGCTTGGTCTTTAGATTTTATCCTAAGCTTAAAATACTCCTTGAGATCAGATTTACAATTTTGATTTATATTCCTAAGGCTAACAACCACTTCTTGGGCCCAATGGGCTTGTTTTTGGTTCAACTAAGGTTAATGACTTTGGTGGGCTTATGGGGCCTTAGGTGGATTTATTGTGGGCTTCAAAACAACTTCTCTTGGTTCTTTAAGTTGCTGGTCAGATTTTTGTTGAAGGCCCATCTTAGAGTTCTAAGCTTGTTTTGAGAGTTTTAGGCCCGGTTTTGAGTTTTAGGCTTTGTATGCTAATCATACTTGCTTTGGTTAATCCTTTCACTTTGTTCTTTCACTTTTATCATATTTTTAGGCCTCATTTACCCATGTTCCAGATCTGTTCATGTTGGTCCTAAGGGGTCCTTACTTGGTTTTTTCAACTTGTTTCATCATTTCCTTAAGTGTAGGTGATAGATTATGCACTTAACTACTTGTGTATAAATCTTAACTTAAGTTCTCTTCCATCAAATGATCCTTTAACTCATGCTCCACATAAAGAAATAAAAGATCTTATACTTCATAAAACCTCCATATCATAGCTCATGCCATACAAGGTTGATTTCTTCATAAAACTTCATGTGATGGATTTTTCCTTAACTTAAGTCTAGTTTTGAGCATGTTTAACTAAATGGAAACAAAATCAACATTCAAATGATCATGGAACCTTCACGTCCAGCATGCTTACCCTTCATCAAAGTTCTCATTTCAAGATTTCCTTAGCTTAAAATCTTCCATTCAAAGCATTAAACAAATGTCCATACAAAACACCAACTTTACATGCTCATATTTCAACTTCATGTAATGGTTTTAGGGTTTGTTTCTTAAAACGAATTTTTGTGCTATAACAACTCAAACCTTACTCATATCTTCAAGAAATCCAAGTCTTCTAACATAAATATTAATCTACACATCACAAGAATCACTTACTCGTCCTTAACGCAAAGTTTGGTGGTTGTGCACTAAGGTTCCTCTTAAGCCTTTAACTTTGCTTCCTCCTTTTTGCTTACCTTTTTGAAACCCGAATTCTTTGGTCTTTTGGAAAGGGGTTTATGAAAGATTCTAATGGTCTTAGATGATCTTAAATGATGAAAGAAAATGGCACATGAACAAAGAAAAAAAATGCCGTGAGTTGAAGCTTCAAAATGGAAGAAAATGGATTTTGTGGGGTAAAGTTGTTTTCCCCTTTTTATGTTTGTTTTAAAAGAGAGAAAGATGAAGTGAAAGTGAGATTAAAAGTGAGAGAAATGGGGAGGAGTGCAGCCGGTTGGAATGAAGAGAGAAGGAGTGTTTAAATGCCTTGAAAGTATTGTCTTAAAGCTTACAAAAAGTCAACAATTGCAACTCTTGATGATGTAAGCATTAAGGGATGAATAGTGATGTGTAAGAGGAAGTGATTGATGGGTGAATGACAAATGCATGGCCCCCCTTTCTCCCCTTTTTAGATCTGCCATGGGAAGTCTTTTAATGGCATGGAGTGGTCTTGTCACCTTTATTAAAGTTAAGCTCATGATTTCTTGTGAAAATTTGTCCATATGTAGTATAAGTGAAGAGGTGATAAGGAAATTGTCTTATCACTAGATTTTGATAAGTTATCAATTGATAAATAATTCCAACTCTCAATTGATAAGTTATCTAAGGTGATTGGTTGATCTACTTATTTATGGTGTAAGGCTTATGCATGAAGATAAGGGCATAGCCTTATAGAAAATTTTTTAGGATTTTCATCTTACATTGTTTTGTGATTTATGATTTGATTTTTGTAGAATTGTGAAATTTTATAAAGTTGAATAAAATTATTCAAACTAAATTATCGATTAATTATTTATGGTTAAAATTCCTTAATGGTCTTAAGGTTTAGGGTTTTAAGTAGCTTTAGAGCTCGCAGTTCTTCAAGCTCGGGTTTTATCGACGATTAGCTTTTGAATTGTAAAAATTTAATTTGTTCCTAAATATAAACTTAAGTTTTTGGTTTAGTTGATCTTTAGGAACGTTCGGGAGGTACTCCTAAACAAGTCTTAGGCCTACTAAAAGTAGGGTTTACATTAGCCTTGTACGCTTAGGAGATAAGCCTCTTACTTAGTGGCAACAATGGAAATAAGGAGATATAAGTAGATAGAATCATGTTCCATAAGATAATATTAGTGATAGAAAAAAAAAAGAAACTTCTTTCATTTATAAGAAGTGACTATCATTTCACTTACATGTAACAACAAAAGAGAAGAGAGAAAACTAGTGAGGCCATCCTCTATTCTTAATAGTTTTCATACCACTTTTTATGAAGCATCTTCAATTTCAATAATATTATTTGTTTGCTTGCATTTCTTTATAGCTCCATAACAACCACACATCCTTTTCTTTTTAGATGTTGGTGCTTGAGCTTCTTTTACCATGGTTAGAGATGCGCTAGGAGATTCTTTTACATTTTGCGACGCCGCCTCATCATGTTCATCAAAGAAATCTACTTTAGTAAAATGTAATTCATTATGTGTAAATGGGTCCTTTGTTGCAGGAATAAAGACATCTTTTTCATCCCAATGACCCTTCATGCATTGATGCAATGTTGAGGTTATCATGTGGTGATCATGTGGCTATGTCCTTCCTATAAGGAGATGGTAGGATATAGGTGCATCGATTACATGGAACCATATGGGGCTATGGTTAGGTCTAACATTGAAGTCTATTTTAATACACCTTATTGTCTTCATAGAAGATTCATAGAAGCTATTCAATAGGATGGGTTGTTTTACTAAGTATCAAATATCTATCTTTGTAGCTTTGAAAGTACACATTGACATAACATTAAGTGAGGATCCATTGTCGATGAAAGTCCTCTTGATAAGATAAACATTGAGTATGCTTTTCACATGTAGAGGGTGATTGTGATTAGGATTCCTTGAACACATGTTAGTGTTAGTAAATGTAATTGCATTTTTATTCATCAAAAGTATTCACTTTATAGGATGTGCCTAGTATGTTGCTTGTATTGACCATGTGCAATCCTCATGAGCATGGTCATTACCTTAAACTGAGCATCCTCATCAAAGCCAATGAGATCAAAGAAATTCCTAACATTATAAGTTTTTAACAAAGCAAGGATGGAGCTATCATCTCTACTTATCTTAGCTTTGGATCCTCCATGCTTAACTTTAGGCGCTTTGATTGGCTATATGTCCATACCTTCCATCTTAGTGGGGTCATGAGTGCACGTTGTATCTTGTGAGCTAGGAGTGGATTGTTCTTGACATCATCATCTTCAATAATCAATTCTCTATTCTAGATACGTTCATTAAATATTTTCTTTAGTATCTAACAATCTTTTGTTAGGTGGCATACATTCCTATGGAATCTGTAAAACTTAGGGTCATTTTTTCCCTCATTTGTTGGTAAGTGTTCAACCCTAAGAAGTCTAATATTTCCATCTTGTAACCAATGATCCAGCATTTTGTGCACCTTAGTGATTGGGTAAGGATATACCTGCGTAGTCCTAGAGTTGATAGAAATCAACCCCTCGGAAAGATCACATGCAGCCGAGCTAGAGGATTCCAAGGACTCACTTGGAGGATTCTAGCTTTAGGCCATAGCCGAGATAGGGATTTCTACTTTAAGTTGATCTCCAACTGACCTGACTATTAGATCTTCACATGCGTCAAATCCACACCTGTTTAGCAGTAACATTTTACTCTAAGAGACAGCCAAAGAATAGCTAAAGCGAGCTCTTGATTCGACTAGGCATCTGATGCTGAAGTAAACTAACTTCTTTTCAAAACTAATTGGTCCCTAACCTAAACCAGATCAGGTCAGCCTCTAATTGCAATGTACTCCTGTTTTCACCTACTTTGTAAAATATTCCTAATGACCAGCCACTAAGCAATACATGTCTTCTGACACAATATTCTAGAATGATTCTTTCTCTTTTACCCATTTTAATATGTTTCATGTAACCTAAGTGTAAAATTCCATTTTTACCTTTTTATATATGTAAAGTAACCTTAGTAGATAGGTATATAAGCCCTACTTCCTTATACATAGGCATCTAACTTTTAATTCAAAATTATTCAGTTGAGCAACCCTAGTGTTCTTGTTATCTATTCTCTTTAGTAAGGAGTAGTGGCAAGTGACTCTTCTGTTTGGATTGATGTATCATATTTGGTGGATTGTAGGCCTAATAGGATCAAGTAGTGCATCATATCTATTTGGTAGCTACCTAGACTTTGCTAACCTTTTTCCTTGTTTGTTTTGGTTTGTTTTATTGTGGTGTCTCTCTATATATTCAACCCTGGAGATGCATTAGCTTTGTTAGTATCAAGTATAGTTCCATGAGGGAGTGTGTGAAGTGGTAGTAAAATTTTGGTTCATTTTACTATTAATGGCTGATGTGTTCCTTCTGTTGCTACTACAATGTGTTTATGTAACAGCAAGTGTAGTTTTATTGTTACTTGGTTTCTACTCTATTTCCCATTCCGAAAACAGAGCAAGTTTGTTTCTATTCTATTTGAGTGGCCATCAAGTATTATAGTTGTTAATTCATTTGAGAAGTACTGTACCATGTCTGATTCAAGTGTTTAGGGAGTTATTGGTGACCAGGGCAGTGGTGCTCAACTTGATCTTGGTCATAATGTTAATAACACCCCAATATCAATTGACGACTGATTCACTTAAATTATATATATATATATAAATTAAATTACAAATACTTTAGCAAGTATACTAGGTTAGAATCAAGTAATATAGAGTAAGTAAGGTTGTCGATCCCTCAAGGATTATAATATAACTAAACCTATGATAGTTCTTAACAATATTTAGGTAATAAAAATAAATTAACTAATCTAATAACTATACTAAAATTATTGAAAGGAAAATAACTATAAAATTTCTAAAACTAAGCAATCAATAGAGAATTGTGGGAAAAACAGAATCTATCCTAGATTATGCAAATCAAATTTTTATCATGTTATATAGATTATTAGCTATATGGTCATTCAAGTAAAATTATTATGCTTTAAAACTTAAAGATTTAAACTCCTAATTAATCAGTCAGCCCCTGTATCTCTAATTAACAGCAAACTCTAAATTGCAATCATATATCTCTTGATACTATGATTGTCTAATATCTTAAATCAATTATTCCTAATGTCTTAGTGAATAACCAATCGCCAAACATTGTATTAATATCTAGATAATTTCTAATTAATTTAATTAACGCTGCTTTCACATTAATTAATCAAATTAACTAAGAATTTCCAACAAACCTTATATCAACTCTTATATCACTAGGGTTTCTAACAATTATAATCAATTAAACAACTATTATTGAAATTGTAGAAATTACAATCATGAATCATCCTTATATCTATTAATCTTATAACATGAACACAACCATCATCTTTGCTATCTAGGGTTTTATCAATTCCCACAAATAAATTTAACCAATCATGGAATTTGAAACAAAAGCGCAACTACTAATTGAAATTGTATAGAAATTCATAATTGAAAGCATGATTAATTAATAGAATTCCATAAATATAATTAAAATCGATGTCACCAATTTAGTAATTAGAAAAAAAAAAACTAATTGCAACTCTAAAACTTGGTCTCCATAGCAAAAGCAAAATCTTCTCAATGATTCAAGCAATTCTATAGAAGAATTCTTCAAGAACTATCTAATGACTGTTTTACAACTCTCTAAGTCTAAGGAAAGTATGTATCACTAAAAAAAAGAAACAAAAGTCTTCTAAATAGTGAAATGTAAGGCCATGTATAAGGAAAACTAGGGTTGGTTCGTGTAAAGCTTCTTTTTAATGAAGGCTAGAGGTATAAGCTTCAAGGCCAGCGGTGTAAGCTTCAAGGCCACTGGTGTAAGTATAGGCCAGCTGTATTCAATTCCAAATTGTAACGTGTTGATTCAGACTTCATTCATTTATGTAAAACTCCTCTAAATTGTCCGTATTTCCACTTTGAATCCTCCAATTCCTAAAATGTCTAAATGAAAATAATTAAGTATCATTTCTTAATGATTTCGATAAAATCAATAATAGTTCTATCTAATTTGCACATTTAAAACATGAAAAATATACCTTTATCAATGACAAACTAGATAGACTCATAAACCTTGTTGAGAGTCTAGTCATCGCAATGTTAGTTAATAGATAGCAATTTGAAGGTATACAGCAACAAAACCCACTGGAAGATGTCCTTGAGAGACACTATGGCCAAGGTAATCAAATTAATCACCTTATTTGACCGCTACAAGTTAGAGGAGTAGTAGACTGACCTGCTAGATGAAGACTGGAGTTAGGGAAGATTGGGGAAGATGATGAGGAGATGAATGTTGAAGAATTTGGTAAAGAAGAGGTAGACTGTTATTAGGTGTAAGGACAAGGATGTCAAGTTCCTCGAAGGCTAGACATGGTTAAGGTGCAAATTTTGCCCTTCAGTAGAAGTGAAGATGCAGATAAATACTTTGAGTGGGAAGAGAAGGTCAAGAAAGTATTTGATGTTATGGGTATGAGGATGTGGTTAAAATCTAACTTGCTGCATTGGAGTTTACTAGGTATGCCACTATGTGGTGGAAGAATCTGAATATAGCTAGAGCAAGAGATGGAAGATGAGGTGTTAGAACTTGGGATGAGATGAAAAGATTGTTAAGAGGTAGATTTGTACCTGAGACTTACCTACAAGATAAATTTGCAAAATTGCAGGAGCTTCGCCAAGGAAGTCGATCTGTTGATAACAATGTTAGGGAGTTCCAGATGCTAATGATCCGAGCCGACATGGAAGAACCAGAGGCCTGTATAGTATTAAGGTTTGTTTCTAGGCTCAAGTATGAGATTCGTAATAACTTAGAAATATAGAGGTTTTATACACTAGAAGAGGCCATCAACATAGTGTAGAAGGTTGAAAGGCAGAAGAGAAGTGTTTCGAGTTGACTTGGGTCGACATTATTGTAGGTACTAGTATCGCATCGATCTGTTTAAGCCAAGTCAAGGAGGCCATACAGGACCGAGGATAGGAATGATCAACCTGAAGACAACTAAGGGAACTAGCAAGGCTGAGCCGAGCGTAGGCTGACCCTAAAGACATATAAGAAAGGGTAGACTTCTAGATGGAAGACCAGTAAGGTAAAGTGCTTTAAATGCTTGTGCTTTACACATATGGTCATTGAGTGTTCAAACCGACGCGTCATGGTGGTCTGAGGAGATGTAGTAGATAACACCAATGAGAGTGAGCCCGAGAAGGAAGAAGATATTGGAAAATTGTGTTTATGCTGACTAGGGAGAAGTAATGACCTTAGTCTTGAGTTCTATGCTGAACTCTATGGAGGATTAGAGAGAGAATTTGTTCCATACTAAGTATATTGTCAAAGGCCAATTACACGCGATCATAGTGGATAGAGGAAGTTGTAGAAATGTAATTACGCAATCCTTTGTGCAAAGGTTGGGTCTACCAACCTTAAAGCATCCTTGACCTTACAAGCTACATTAGCTTCATGATAAGGGTACTTTACACATGATTGAACAAGTGATTGTGTTGTTCAGTGTCGAAAATGTATATAGGGACGAAGTGGTGTGCGATGTTATCCTTATGGAAGCTTTGCATCTACTGTTTGGACAACCTTGGTTGTTCAACCAACGTGTTACTTACGACGGGTATAAAAACACCTATGCCTTTATCAAGGATGGGAGGAAGATTGAGTTGCAACATTTAACCTTGTCCTAAGTAATTGAAGCCTATAATTAACTCACTCGAGTTAGTGAGAAGAAAGCCTTAGTGATGAGTCGAAGAGAGCTTTGATTTGCTAAGAAAGCCAATGAACCTATGTTCTTGTTGGTTAGGAGAATGTTGGAGATGAGGGGATTACAGGATGTTCCAAAAGAGATATAAGGCTTGTTAAATGAGTTTTTTGACCTATTTCTGGAATAATTACCTAGAGGACTGTCTTCAGTCTGAGGCATAGAGCACTACATTGACTTATAACCAGATGCCACCCTCCTAAATCGACCTGTATATAGAATGAACCCTGAGCAGGCTACTGGGTTAAAGATGCAGGTAGACGAACTTATAGAACAAGGGTATGTAAGGGAGAGCATAAGCCCTTGTGCTGAACTAGCTTCATTCGTTCTGAAGAAGGATGGTTCATGGCGCATGGACATTGACAGTCGAGTAATCAATAGAATTATTATTAAGTACGGATACCTGATACCAAGGCTTGATGATATGTTAGATGAGCTTCATGGAGCCAAAATATTTTCGAAGATTAATTTGCAGAGTGGTTGCCACCAAATTCACATGAGGCTGGATTATGAATGGAAGATTACTTTCAAGACTAAGCAAGGATTCTACAAATGGTTGGTAATATTGTTTGGGCTTACTAATGCACCAAGCATATTCATGAGGTTGATGAACTATGTAATGCACCCTCTAATTGAGAGATGTGTGGTCATTGTAAGGACCCTATAGTATTGCCTAAAATTTCTATATCATGTATGCACCCATGATAAGAAAATCGCTTTCCAAGTTCGATATTACAAGACTCTAAATAGTTAATTGGTAGGGTCTTCAATTTTTAGTTCGTTGACTCATCGTATAATATAAATAACTATGGATATCCATTATTCCACAGTTTCTTAAAACTATAGATAATCAGTATCCCCTACTACAATAGTGAAATAAGATAAACAATTCCAAAAAATTCTAAACTTACTAAAGATACTAAACTTAATTAAGATATTAGTTGTTTTCCAAAGCATTCCGAATTAACTACAAAAGCTTTTCATCATACTTATTCAATCATAGCACTTTGCACTTGATTCCTATCCCTGTCCCAACTAACGATCAACCTGTAAGGAAAAGGCCTAGTGGGGTATAAGTTTACGCTTAATGAGATAAATCCCCTCGTCAAAACTGCATGACAAAAATTTATTTAATACACAAAATATGAATGCATAATTAATCGGTATGCCAAACAATACATACAGTGGCCTAGGAATTGCATGCAACTTAGAATTACGCCTCCTATAGTTAGGGTTAGAGATAATTAACTGACTCCAACCAAAATCTAAGTTCTAGCCCTTGGGTTTTATATCATTTGCACTATTGTGCTTAAGTAAGAAAAAAAAAAACCATATAAAATATACTTTCTTTTCTGAACAACAAATTATATTTTCAAAATCCTAAGTCTAGCGATGTGGTGGCTCCCGTAGTCCACAAACACACGCCCTAAGTAGAAGCTATAAGATACGACCTTTGGCCAATGATTGGTGTCTCCTAACACCTAGTAAGCCCATCAGCTTAGGATAAAGACTCAATATAAATGATGGTATAGCTAGTGCCCAATCCTACAAGAGGCCCTTCTCATGTGAGTCCCTTCCCATCTTCTGTATAAAGTGGCAATCGGTGTCATCTGAATGAAATTATGAGGAATGCATGATTCATTGAATTTCTTAATCATATAAGTGATTAATCTGGTCTTTCATGGTGATCAAACAATTTCATTCCTTATAATTGCACATATGAGTTATCATAAACAATTTCCATTATTATGTGATTAACAAGCCATAGTATTCAACCAAAAATTCACATACATGAATTTCCCATATCCTATAAGCATCTAATTTATATATGTAAGTTTAGGTGCATTTATTTTTCAAGTAAAATTGAGTAAAGAGTTATTAGGAATTTACCCACTCAGCTATGCGAGTCAATCGAAGTAGTCCGAGTGTAGGTCATCTCCAAAAGCCGGGTCCTCTGGACATCGTAAGTATGATATTATAGGGATTTGAAATAGAACTTAGAAAACTATGCTAAAACCCTTTAAGTTATACTTTTGACTAGATTTCATATTTTCCCAATTTTTACTTAAAGTTCAATTACATATAATTTTCTCATTTTAAATTTGATTTTTTTGATCTTATAGTAAATCTTCATCGTTTTGAGTGTACTTTAATATGGTGAGAAAGATTTTTGAGATGTGGTATGATAATCTACCTATAGGTCAGAACAATAGCGGTCCTCATGCTTTAGAGTGCTTTTTGGCTTTGTTTGGTTAATGGGCTTTTTGATATCTTAGGACATCCTTTGGGCTTAGGCTTAGGATTTCGTTTTAGGCTTAAAATACTCATTAAGGTCAGATTCCTAACTTTGATTTATACTCCTAAGGCTATTAATAACTTCTTGGGCTTTTAAGTGGGCTTAAGTTGCTGGGCTTATTTTCAATCTAAATCAAGGATAGTCACTTTGTTAGGCTTGGGGTATGTCTTGTGGGCTACTTGAAGGTCTTAAAACAACTTTTATTGTTGTGTTAAGTTGCTGCTTAAAAATTTAATGAGGGTTTAACTTGGTGTTTGAGGTTCATTTTGAGAATTTTAAGCTCGGTTTTGAGTTTTAGGCTTAATATACTTATCATACTTACCTTAGTTGGTCTTTTCACTTTGTTTGCTTACTTTTGTCATATTTTTAAGTATCTTTTACCAAGGTTCTAGATCTGGTCAATTTGGTATGGAGGCTTCTAACTTAGGCTTTCAACTTGTTTCATCATTTCTTTAAGTTTAGGGGTTAAATCATAAACCTAAGCTACTTATATTCAAATCTTAACTAGACTTCTCTTCCATGAGATAATTACTTAGCTTATACTTTACAAGAAAATAGTACATCTCATACTTATTACAACTTCCATACCATAGTTCATATCTTACAAAGTTGGTTTCCTCATAAATACCTCATGTAATGAATTTTCTTTTACCTAAGTCTAGATTTGAGCATGTTTAACTTAATAGAAGTGAAAATAACATCCAAAGGACCTACAAACACTTCACGTACAGCATGATATCTCCTCTTTCAAGTGCTTATTTCTTGATTTTCTCAACCTAAAATCTTCCATTCTAAGTTTTGAACAAGTACCTCTACATAACATCAACTTTACATGCTCATATTTCAACTCTCATGTAAGGGTTTCATGAATTTGCTTCTTAGTGTGGTCTCCTAACATGGAGTATTAGGTTATTAACACAAAGAAATAAGTTATTCGTCCTTAAAGAAAAAACAAGCTGGTTGTGCACTAAGTTTCCACTTAAGCTCTTTGTTTTTCCTTCTCCTCCTTGTAACCTTTTTGGAATCTTGAGTTTTGGTCTTTTAAAGTGGGGTTTTAAGAGCGTTCTAAGGATCCTAAGGGTGGATTTGGAAGTTGACAAATGGAAGACACAAATTGGAGCTTATGCTATGAGTGTGGAAGCTTGTAAGTGGCAGCAATGGGTAAGATTTGTTGGGTTTTGTGTTTCCACTTTTGGGTTGATTTTCAAGTGAGAGAAAAGGAAGTGAAAATGAAATTGAAAGTGAAGGATAAGGGAAAGAGAGTGGTCGGTTGTGGATGTGTGTGTAGTGTATCCATAAAGTCTCTTTTTGTTGTCTTTTATTAAGTACATGTGCCATACTTTGACATAATTGGATGATGTAAGCATTAAGGGGTAAATAGTACTTGTGCAAGACAATAAGTTGATGGTCAAATGACAAGGTATGGCCTTCCATTTCCTTTCTTTTCAATCGTTCATGTCTTGTCTTGTAAGAGTATGGCCTTGTCTCCTCACTTATTTTAAAATTAGATAGATAATGTGATGAGATAACTTATCCTTATGTATTATAAGTTATGGTAGGATATAGGAATGGTCTTATCATAAACTGTTGATAAGTTATGAAGTGATAGGTGATTTTAACTCTCAAATGATAAATTATTTATGGTGATTGATTGGTTTGCCTATCCATATGTAACATAGCTTATAGGTAAAAATAAGGGGATTATCTTTTATGTAACTCTTTTAGAGTTTGGTTCTTAAATCAATTTGTAAATCATAATTTACTTCTCACGAAATTTTGAAATTTTATAAAGTTGCATAAAATTATTCAAATAATTTTTCTTTAATTATTTAGGGCTACTAGTCCTTAATTACACTAGGGTTTAGGGTTCCAATTGGCTTAAAGTCCGTTATTTTCATGTTTGAGTTTTTATTGATAATTGAACTTTTGAATTGAAAAACTAAGTTTGTTTTTTAAATGTAAACTTAAATTCTCAATTTAGTTGATCCTTGAGAACATTCAAAAAGTACTCTTAGTTGATTCACAAGCCTATTAAAAGATAGGGTCTACTAACACGGCTATAAGCGAAGATAAAGGAATTGTCTTGTATGTAATTCTTTTAGGATTTGGTTCTCAAATTAACTTATAAGTTGTAATTTGCTTCTTAAGAAATTTCAGAATTTTCTAGAATTGAATAAAATTTGTTCAAATTATATTTTTAATTATTGATTTGGGGTTATTTCTTTATTATGAAACATATATATATATATATATCATATGATAGATTAGGAAAAGAGAAGAAAATTGCTTAGTAATATATATATATATATATATATATATATATAGTATGGGGCTACTTATGTATACAAGTAAAATTAATTTTGTAAATTTATTAATTTGTTCTTTTAACTAGTTTAGTGTTGTTGTTTATTATTACTTGAAATCATTCTTGATTCATTTGTTATCAGTTTTAAACGATTTCGTAAAATTAATGATAATTTTATTGATTTATGACTTTTCAAGCATTAAGATAACTTTATACAGTTTTAAAAAATTTTACGATTTGATATTTATGGTTTCTATTAAGTTTAGGTTTACATTTTTAAAAATACGCATATGTAAGGATTGGGGTTTTCATGCATGATTAGGGTTTTCAAATCGTATAATAGGGTCTTTCAAGTTTGTTTTAAGTTTCAAGTTTAAAATTTTAATCAGTCTTCATTTTATGTGTTTTTTTTTTTTTTTACACTTAAGGAAATATCTACGACACTTGAGTTAAACATCATGTCTAGAAAGTTGAATTTGTGGAGTCTATATTTGTGTACTTTGACGATATATTGGTATACAGTGCTGACTTGAATGACCATTTTCGACATCTTCATGAAGTATTTGACATTTTGCGAATTGAGAAGTTGTATGAGAATGTAAAGAAATATACGTTCTACTAGAGAGAAGTGATATTCCTAGGGTTTGTAGTATTAAGAGAAGGAATCCGAGTAGATGAGGAGAAGATTCGAGCCATTCTAGAATGGTTGAAGTCGAAGAATGTCACTGAGGTTAGAAGTTTCCACAGACTAATTTTTTTCTATAGACAATTTATTAAGGACATTAGTACAATAGTTGCCTCATTGACCGAGTTGACTAAGAAGATTGAAGGATTTAAGTAGAATAACTAAGTTGAACAGAGATGTAGAGAGATCAAGGAAAAACTCACTTTAGCACCTATCTTGTCACTATTAGATTTTGATAAGCTCTTCGAACTAGAATGTCATGCATTGGGAGTTAGAATTAGTGTTGTCTCGATGCAAGAGCGATGATCCATTGCCTTCCATAGTGAGAAACTTAGTGGTCCTGCCCTGAACTATTCTATGTAAGAGAAGGAGTTGTACTCCCTTTTTCAAGCCCTCACTGTTTGGCAACATTACCTGTTACCATAAGAGTTTGTTATTTACATTGACCATGAATCATTGCAACATCTTAGGAGTCAGAACAAACTCTCAAAGATAGGCTAAGTGG
Organism: Lumnitzera racemosa; assembly: GCA_024138005.1. Classification (NCBI taxonomy): domain Eukaryota; kingdom Viridiplantae; phylum Streptophyta; class Magnoliopsida; order Myrtales; family Combretaceae; genus Lumnitzera; species Lumnitzera racemosa. The sequence continues at coordinate 44,546,673 of JAMXBC010000004.1, read as the reverse complement.
TTGGAGTTTATGGAGGGGTTCTTGTAAGTCATTCGGCACAAGAAGGGAAGTGCAAATGTAGTTATAGACATTCTATCATGACGACAAACTTTACTAACCACTTTGCAGACAAAATTATTGGGATTCTCACTAATTATTGAGCATTATGCTCATGATTCTCATTTTGGCCCTATCATAGAACAGCATAAGGATGACATTGCTAACAACGGATATTATCTCTATGACGGCTACCTATTCAAGGACTGCAAACTATGCATACTAAGCTTTCTACACGTAAGTAGTTAATTAGGGAAGCTCATAGCGGGGGACTATTCAATCATTTCGGGCAGACGAAGATAGCCAATATGTTGAAAGAAAACTTTTATTGGCCTGGTCTAGCCAACTATGTCCATAAGGTAGTTAGTACTTGTGAAGTGTATAAGCGTGCTAAGGGAAAGAGAGAACCCCTTGGAGAGTACATGCCACTACCAACACCCACTTTACCTTAGGCCAACCTTACCGTAGACTTTGTCTTAGGGTTGCCCTGGATATCTAGAGGGAAGGACGCTATTTTTGTTGTAGTGGACTGCTTTAGCAAGTTGGCACATTTCATTATGTGCCATTGGACTGACAATACCTTATATATCGCTAAGAGATTTCCTCTTATTCTTTCTGGCCATTGTAGAATGCTTCTTTGCTCAGTACCTCCATCAATATGTTTGAAATTAGACGATTGATAGGTGTATGGGATGAAAATGTCAGAATCTTGGTCTCTTTCTCTTGGCATTCAAACTTTGATGATCATTTATATTGAGTCTATCCTTTGCACTTTTCCTCTTGTAATTTTTTTTATCTCCTTTATTCTGATTGACCTCTCACTGGGCTTTTATGTTATCCTCATAACAAATATATGAGGTGGCTTTAGCCTTAAACTCGCTAAAGTTTTCAGTTTGTTTTTTGTGAGAGACTTAAAAAAGTTTCCATAGGGTTTAACTATATTGATTATGGCATTGAGGGCCATACTATATCCAATTCTAGGATTTAAACCATCTCAACCATAAACCTGGCCAAGTAGTCTCTGATTAACTCATCTTATCTTTTTTTAATTGTGTTAAGGATTAAGGAATCCTTATTAGGAAGTTCGCTTGCAAGGAAGTGTTGAAAAAAATAGTTTTGCTATTTCATCAAAACAATAAATAGTGTTTAGTTTCAATTGTTTGAACCATCTACTAGCTACATTCCTCAAAGTTGAGGGAAAAGCTTTATAAGTGACTACATCACTCAAACCATGCAACTTAGCCAACATGTAATAGTACTCCAAGTGATTTTTGGGGTTTTTCATCCTGTCATAAGTTTCAAACTGTGGCAGCTTGATGTGCTGAGGTATCACTTACTCCAAAATCTCAGGAACAAAGGGACTCTTCTTGATTTGGAATTGCTTACTCACTGTAGCAGGGTTGTTGACATGCGAGGGTCTTGCATAGTGCAGTTGCTTGCCTTTGTCAGTCTTTTTGAATGCAAGAGCTGAAGGTCCCATCACAACCTCGGCTTGCTTTTTCGACAACTCAGGTGAATAAATTAAATCATCGTTATTATTGGCGTTGTGATTACCATACTTTTGTTCTGATTTGGATGAATACTATTATGAAGGAGGTTAAGGTCTGTTCATGTTTTTTTGTTTAATTCCAAGTTTTTCTTAGCCAAATTGAGGCAACGTTGCTCAAGTTTAGCCAGTCATTACTTATTAGTATGCCAATTCGCCCCCTCCCCCCCTCTTCCCTCCTCTCAAGGTATTGGAAGGAAGTGCCAGCACCTACACTCTTGTTCATTCTAGTTTTAGCCATATAGGTATGTTTAGGAAAAAAATAGACGATGCCAAATGTTGGTGAATTTTAAGAGTTAAAAATGTCTTACAAGGAAAAGAAAATTACTTAGTACTGTGGCCAGTCCAGTACAACCACTCAGATGCCTAGGTCATTATGTAAGAATGAGGAAAGTAAGTGGTCAAGAGTTATCAGATGTCTCTTATAGAGTTTCTTTCCCATATTTATAGGAGAATGTCATGTTTGAAGGAGCAGTTATCTGGATAATTGTTGAAATACATGGAAGCTTCTTGATTAGATATCTTCTTGAAATATAAGGAGAGCAAGCAATTATGTAATATAACTGTACTTATGATGACTATTCACGCCATGAACTTGAATTCAAATCGGAAGCGGATCTATGTTACTTGGCGGAATACCGAAAGTGTTAATTACTCGACGAAGTGTTGAGAATATAGATTACTTGGCCTATTAGTAGCCGAGTGGATGAGTAAGCAAAGTTATATCAGTGCTTGTCAAACTGAGTGAATGAAAACTGACTACCAACAATATTGAAATAAAATTTAATCAACCCTACCCATTTTGCTATTTGATGTGTCATATTTAAATAAGGATTCATCAACATCCTTTTTTCTGTTATTTGTTCATTTAAACACTAAAACCAAACAAAAGTACCATCTTGCACTATACTTTGATACAGGATGGATCCATATAATTGGTCGTGTAGCTATCTCTATGTTATGCGTTGTCTACAACATTGCACTCTATTGCAAATTAATGTACATGGATGGAAAGTTTTGTGTTTTGATCACTCAATTGTAAGAGCAAGAACGAATTACAAATTACTATGATGCAAAATCGAAGGAAAATAACAATTATCAAACTACTAATATTATGCATAGTAATTGACAATCTAGAATAAAGTCGTCAAAATCTATGAGCAACAAATTGATAAGACCAAACAAGAGAATTCAAAAGTCTCAATGACTAAATTGTGACAAAACTCAACTCTATTCTCATACAGAGAAAATAAGGGACTATAAATACTAAGCATAACAAAAAGCTGACTAAAGCCAAAAGTGTAATTAAGACAATTTTTAATATAAATAAAAAGATAAGAAGTCGTAACATAAGTGTAGACATGTATATGGGCATGTACATGCAATGGGTAGTCATATAGATGTATATTGGTTAGGTATATAGGCATGTAAGCCCCCATGTATTTGTTAGGTTGTAATATCTCTAACTCCCCTCATATACATGATCGTGTTTCTTTTGATGATATGTGTATTGTTCAACATGCATGGATACATGGGCATGTTGTTCAATCGCATACTTCTTTAACTTCTTTATACCTTCACTTCGATGCTCCTAAACATGTCTTACTTAGTTCCTTAGCTTCTTACCATACCTTTTTTACTTGAGAATGTCAAATCAAACTCTAAGTCCTATCATTTCCTTCGAGGTAGTGAAGATTCATCCTCAAATCTTGTCCTTTCTTGCTACCCTTCTGGTTATGATACCTTACATAAAACATATCCTTGTTTACATTCCTAATGTGGTGCATGAACAAACTTTGTTTCTTCTTCTTCGATTTAGCAATAATTTTATGGTCTCTCTAAAGTTCTTCTCAGGTCATGGGTAGCAAAGTAATATGTTGGTCATCTTTGTCAAAGGAATAGGTGTTGGTTCTTCCATATAGATAGTATCCCTAAAATATTGACAAGGGTATCCTAACAAGATGTGCAAAGCCACCATGGGAACTACATGACAAATAACTATATCATAATATTTCCCAAAGGAAAATGGAATGCATACTTGTCATTCTACCCATACTTAAGCCTTTTCATCAAAACAATCAAAACCAAATGGGAAGCATGTGGAGTAGTTGTTAGTCCAATCTTCTTTACCCAAGAATTGAAGGCTACATTTATGTAGTTGCCATCATCAATTATTGTGCAATGAATCTTACCTTGCACCAAATAATGAGTGTGGAAAATATTTTTCCTATTGATGATTACTAAGACTAAGTTTAGAGTAGAATAACCTTCTCAATAACAAGCATAACACGGGACCATCTATAGTCTTTTCTACTTTAACCTTAATTGTATTTTCCTTTTTCTAAGTTCAACTGATCTCCCATTATCATTCTTTTCACTATCAATTGCAAATTTTGGAAATTTCGCTTTTGCCACCTTGATCCATCTATTAGGATATTTAGAAGCAATATGTCCTAATCCCAACCATTTGAAACATTTTATTTCACTAGCCTTTCATCTAGGTTGCTAAAGTTCTATCTCTTGAGGCTTCTACACTATAAGATTTTTATAAGCACCATTGCCATCACCTTTATCTAGTTTCCACACATGTTGTAATTCTTCCATTGGCTTGGTTTGATGCATGGGAGCCTTCAATTTATTCCTTTTTTGTAACTTCTCAATCTTCACTATTAACATGATGCCATCCTCTAAACTGTCATAAGATAGCAAAATTAAAATATTAGATATTTCATGCCTCAACCTTGTAATATATTTGGCAACAATCTAATCCTTTGACTTAGTTTCTTCACACTTGATGGGTAGCATTTCAAATTCTTTATTGTAGTAATCTATACTCATATTTCCCTACTTCAATGATTGCATCTAAAGGTACATCTTTCCTGATACTAATGAGGAACGAATCTCTTATGAATTAGTCTTTTCATGAGCAACTACGTTCTAACCTTTTATTCCTCTTCTCTCATTCTCTAAGTTTTAAAGTTCTCCTATTGAAACTCAACATAGATTGAGAGCTCTAAAGAAGCAAATCTTACTTTTGTTCATTTGTCGAGGTCATAGCAAGCAAAGATCTTCTCTACCTTGTATTCCTAATCCAAATAATCATTAAGCAACCCACTACATATAATAGTAGGGATTTTAACGTTGATAATGATAAGTCCTAGATTAAGATTTTTCCTATCCCCTCCTCTTTCTTAATCACGAATATCAATACGATTACCAGTATCCCTAGATCCCTTACTACCACCATCATTAACACTTTCAATCAACATTATAATTAATATCTATGTTTTTTTTATTACTAAGGAATCTCGATGATCAATTAACAATCAATTCAACCAACTACAATTGCATGAAATCCTCATACACAAAACCTTAAGTCCTCAACTCCAGTGATTTTAAACAAAGGGAAAAATAGTAACTTATCAATCAAAGCTTATGAACAACATCACTAAGATGATAGGGGAGGGATCCGTAAGATTGGTCATGTAGCTATCTCTATGCTAGATGTTGACAATAGTGATAAAGGCATTTTTTACTCATATTTTAGTGTGTGAATTTGGTTGAATTATTGTTGATTTTATAGAAATCATTAACAAATGGTACTTAAGTATTTCTACTTGATATTTCAGGTCTTGGATGGTTCAAAGTGGAAATATGGTCAATTTGGAGGAGTTTTACGCAAACGAATGAAGCCCGAATCGATTTACGGCACTTTGGAATTAAAGACCACTAGCCTTAGGGAAACTTACACTCTATACTGACGGCTTGGAACTCTACACCACTAGCCTTCAATAAAAAAAGATCCAATTGAAAGCCAACCCTAGTTTTCTCTATAAATAGCCATGTGATTGATATTTAAAAGGACTTTTTCATCTTCTTTAGAGTTAGAGATTCTTAGAAGTAATTAGGTTTTGTTTTAGAAGATTTTTTCTTTAGAATTTCGCGGGTTGTTGAGAAGACTTCACTTTTGTTGTGGAAATCATCCTTAGAGTTGCGATTGAATTTTATTCATCATAATTACAGAATTAGTGATTCTATTCTATTTCTATTTATGCAATGTTGTGATTTGTTCTTATTTCTAATTATGAACTTCTTTATGAATTCAATTGTTATCTGTGCTTTTGTTTTAATTTCCATAGCTAGCTAAGTTTTAATTGTGGGAATTAATGAAACCCTAGAAAGTTGAGATGATAATTGTAGTCATGTTATAGGGTTAATAGATGCATGGATGATTCATGATTATAATATCTATTATTTCAATTATAATTATCTATTGGTTATAACTGTTATTGATATGGGAGTTAACATAGGGTTTGTTAGAAATTTTTTATTAAACTAATTAGCTAATGTGGGAGTGGCATTAATTAGATTAATTAGAAATTATCTAGGGATTAATCCAATGTTTCGAGTTAATTAGTTGCTAAGACATTAAGGATAGTTAATTTAGAGCATAACTCAATCATAGCATCGACAGATATATGATTATAATTTAGAGTCTACAATTAATTTGAGATGTGAGAGTTGACTAATTAATTAAATGTTTAAATCCTTAATTTTAAGGCATGATGATTTCACTTGAATAACCATATAGCTATTAATCTATATAACGTGATAACAATTTGATTTGCACAACTATGGTAGATTATGCTTTCCCCACATTCTCAATTGATTGCATAGTTTTAAATATTTTATCATAATTTTCTTTTTGACAGTTTTAGGGTAATCATTATATTAGTTAATTTACAATTTAATTTTGATTTCCTATATATTGATAAGAACTATCATAAGATTAGTACTTCTTAGTCCTCGTGAGATCGATAACCTTACTTACTCTTTATTACTTGATTCCGACTTAGTATACTTGCTAAAGTATTCACAATTTATTTATATATATATAGTTTAAGTGGATCAAGTTTTTGGCACCATTGCCAAGGACTGGAAATGTCAAACTTTTTTGTTCTGTTGTAATTTAGGTGCACTTGATGATGTGTGTTATTTTTTTATTCTCTTTACAAGTGTTTTATGTGCAGGAGTAAAAGTGCTGAAATTTTACCACTAGATTCTGAAATAGAATACACCTTGCATCAGTTGAGGTGAGAGAACAGAAGGAGAAAAGAGATGGTTGGCAACGATGATAATAATCAGATACAAGGAATCCCACGAGCACTTCGAGACCATACAGTACCTATGGTTATGGGTTCTGCCATAAGGAGGCCTACCATTTAGGCCAACAACTTTGAGCTGAAACTATCGCTCATTCAAATAGTTCAAATAAATCAGTTTAGAGGATATTCAAATGAGAGTCTTGACGAGCATATTTCAGGATTCCTCTAATACTACAATATCATGAAGATGAACAATGTTACAAATGAGTTTATCACAACTCTTTCCCTTTTCATTGAGGGATAAAGCCAGAGCTTGGTTCCATTTACTGCCATAAGAGTTCATTACCACCTAGGTTGACCTCTCATTGAAGTTTGTAAGGAGATTTTTCCCACTAGCCAAGACCACAAAACTGAGGAATGACATCACTTACTTTACTAAGTTTAGTGGTGAGTCACTTTACGAGGCATGGGAGAGATTTAAGGAGGTAATCAGAAAATGCCTACATCATGGCTTGCTAGTAAATCTCCTGATTAAGCTTTTCTATCTCAGTCTGGATGAGACATTGGGGTCTTTAGTAGATGCGGTAGTAGGAGGTGCTCTAATGGGAAAGACTTATGATGAAACAAATGCATTGATAGACGAGATGGCCTCTAGTGTACATAATTGGCAAAACAAGAGAAGCAAGTCAAGAGTGGCATTGGTCAATGACAATGATACTATGTCTCAATTAACAGCTCAGATTTTAGCTCTCACTACCTAGGTAAGTAAACTCACCTCAACATAGTCTTTTAATGCTATTCCTATTGCTTTTTATGAGATATGTTTAGGACCATATTCAACTCTTGAGTGCTTATTTGGGAATCCCTTCAACTTTAGCTTCAACTTTGTTAATAATTTCTAACGAGGTAGTCAAGGTCCATATTTGAATACATACAATCCAAGGTGGCATAATTATCCAAAATTCTCATGGAGGAATGAGAATAATGCATTTAAACCACCACCTGGATTCTAGAAGCAGGGTCTTGCTCAGAATACTTCACCTTAGTAGAACCAACCTAAAATGGAAGAGCTCATGTTAAGTTATATGTAAAAGATTGACACCATGTTCTAGAATCAATAGGCCATTATTTGGAATTTAGAGAATCGGATTAGTTAGGTCTCTAAACAGTTGAGCAATAGACCATCAAGGTCTTTACCTAGCAATACAGAAGAGAATCCTAAAGGTATCAATGCTATTATGTTGAAGAGTTGAAAGGAAGTTAAAACAATTGACAAATGAGTTGAAGAAAAGGAGGAGAATCCAAAGAAAGGAAAAGGGAAGCAGGTAGCAAAGGAACCAAAGCATAAGTCATTAGAAGTGAAATCGTACGTTCCTCTTATCCCTTTTCTAAGAAGACTAAAGCAACAATAGCTAGACACCTAATTTACTAAATTCTTCGATGTTTTTAAGAAGCTAAAGATCAACATTCCTTTTGCAGAGGCACCTCAACAAATGCCTTCCTATGCTAGATTTATGAAGGATTTGCTCACTAAGAAGAGAAAGATCGATGGGAATGAACTTGTAATGCTTACAAGGGACTGCTCTATGATCCTACAGAAAAATTTATCCAACCTGACGTGAAAACAAATAGATCAAGGGAGTTTTACTATTCCTTGTACTATAGGAAATTTTCATTTCTATAAGGTTCTTATTGATTCTGGTGCAAGTATAAATTTAATGCCTTTGTCTATTTTTAGGAAGCTAGGACTTGGAGATAATAAGGAGACCTAGTTCACCTTATAACCTACTGATAGAAGTATTAAATACCCAAGGGGTATTGTAGAGAATGTCCTGGTAAAGCTCGATAAATTTATCTTCCCAATTAGCTTTATAGTCTTAGAAATGGAGGAAGATAAAGAAGTACCCATGATCCTTGGTAGATCGTTTCTTGCAACAGGTAAGGCATTGATAGACATGGAATAGGGTAAGCTTACTTTAAGAGTTATGGATGATCAAGTAACTTTTAATGTTTATGAAGTCATAAAACAATTTGATGATTGCAAAGCCGGTTACACTATTGATGTTATTGATGAGATTACCTATGAGTTTATAGAAGAGAAAGCAGGATTGGACACTAAGGAATCAATTCTTAGGGATTTGGATGATTGGAGTGATGATGATGAGCTTGAGGAAGAACCTACTAAACAGGTGTTAGAAATTAAAGCTTAATACTATGAGGAGCTAGGCACTAGTAAGAAGAAACTAATACCATCCTTGATACAACCCCCGGTGCTTGAACTTAAAACCATTACCTAGTCATTTAAAATATGCTTATCTTAGAACAGATGATACTTTACCAACAATTATCTCCTCTTCTTTGATAGGTGATTATGAGGAACAACTTCTAGGAGTTCTTAGAGAGCATAAAGAAGTCATTGGGTGGACCATTACTGATATCAAGGGGGTCATTCCCTTAATTTGTACTCACACGATATTGCTGGAGGCTGAGTGCAATCCTACAGTACAACTACTAAGACGACTTAACCTAACTCTCAAGGAGGTAGTAAAGAAAGAGGTGCTCACATTACTGGATGCAGGTATTACCTACCCTATCTTAGATAGTAAGTAGGTTAGTCTCGTTCAGGTAGTACTAAAAAAAGGTGGTATGACTGTGGTTAAAAACAAAGCTAATGAGTTAATCCCTACTCGCATTGTGACTAGGAGGAGAGTCTATATAGATCATAGAAAATTGAATACTGCCACTTATAAAGACCACTTCCCCCTCCCTTTCATAGATCGGATGTTAGAAAAAGTTACAAGGCATGATTATTATTGTTTTTTAGATGGTTATTCTAGTTATAATCAAATTCATATAGCACTCGAGGACTAGGAGAAAACCACCTCTACATGTCCTTATGGTACTTTTGCTTTTAGGGGAATGCCCTTTGGTCTCTATAATGCACCAACTACTTTCCAAAGATGTATGATGTCTATATTTTCTAACATGTTAAAAGATTTTATTGAAATATTTATGAGTGAGGTCTTGGTTTTTGGGAAGTCATTTGACTCATGTTTGACTAATTTAGGCCGTGTGCTTAAAATGTGCAAGGAGACTAATCTACTTCTAAATTGGCAAATATGCCATTTTATGGTAAGAGAGAGAATAGTCTTAAGTGACAAGGTGTCGAAAAAGGATATTGAAGTTGATAGGGAAAAAGTGGAGATAATAGAGAAGTAGCTACCACCCACTTCAGTTAAAGGAGTCAGGAGCTTCTTAAGGCATGCTGGCTTCTATAGGAGATTTATCAAGGATTTCTCTAAAATCTCTAGACCTCTTTGTAATTTACTTAAAAAAGATTCTACCTTTGTTTTTTATGACAATTGTTTGCAGGCATTTAATCTATTAAAGGAGAAGCTTACTTCAGCACCAGTGATTGTTGCACATGATTGGGAGCTTCATTTCGACTTGATATGTGATGTCAATGACTATGTTGTAGGAGTAGTACTTAGGTAGAGGAGAGGTAAGTTATTTCATGTCATGTACTATGCTAGTGAAACCATGCCACAATAGAAAAAGAGCTTTTGGCGATTATATTTGCATGTGACAAGTTTAGGCCTTATCTAATAGGTTTTAAGATCATAATATATACAAACCATGCTACTATAAAATATTTGTTTGCTAAAGTTGATGTTAAACCTAGGCTAATTCATTGGATCTTACTAATGTAAGAATTTGACCTTGAAATCGAAGATAAAAGGGGAATTGAAAATGTGATTGCTGATCATTTATCTCATATAGAATTTGACTATTTAGAGCCACTTATTAATGAAAAGTTCCCCGATGAATAGTTATATCCAGTAGAGATCCAAGGATTACCTTATTATGCTAATATAGTCAATTACTTGGTTAGCAAAATCATACCATACAATTTTTCATTTCAAAAGAAAAAGAAGTTTTTACATGATGTGAAATTTTATTTTTGGGATGAATCATATCTGTTTAAATGTTGTGTTGACTAAGTAATTAGACTTTGAATGCCTGAAATTGAACAGCTTAGCATAATTTAGCATTGTCATTCTAAAGAAGCAAGAGGCCATTTTGGAGTGAAGAGAACTATAGCTAAGATTTTATCTTGTGGATTTTATTGGCCCTGTTTGTTTAGTGATTGTAAGAATTATATTATGTCTTGTGCTTAATGCTAAAGGACCAGGAATATTTCTAAGAGACATGAATTACCACAAAATAGCATTCATTGAGCTTTTTGATGTATGGGGAATAGACTTCATGGGTCCTTTCCCTTATCTTTTTCAAACAAATATATACTTCTAGCTATAAATTATGTGTCAAAATAGGTAGAAGTGGTTGTAAACCCCTAAAGTTTTTTTATCTAGCTTTTGAAATAGACTCAACTATGTTAGACAATTTAAGAGTTGACAAAGCTAACTGTAAACCCTATTTTTAGTAGGCCTAAAACTTGATTAAGAGTACCTTCTAAATGTTCCCAAAGATCAACTAAACCAAAAACTTAAGTCTATATTTAGAAATGAATTAAATTTTTACAATTCAAAAGCCAATTGTCAATAAAACTCGAGCTTGAAGAACTGCAAGCTCTAAAGTTACTTAAAACCCTAAACCTTAAAACCATTAAGGAATTTTAACCCTAAGTAATTAATCAATAATTTAATTTGAATAATATCATTCAACTTTAGAAAATTTTCACAATTTTATAAAAATCAAATCATAAATTACAAAACAATGTGACATGAAAACCTAAAAACAATTTCCTATAAGGCTATGCCCTTATCTTCATGTATAAGCCTTATACATAAATAAGTAGACCAACCAAATACCTTAGATAACTTATCAATTGAGAGTTTGAATTATTTATCAATTGATAACTTATCAAAATCTAGTGATAAGACAATTTCCTTATCACCTCTTCACTTATACTACATATAGACAATTTTTCACAAGATTTCATAAGCTTAACTTTAATAAATGAGACAAGACTACTCCATGGCCTAAAAAGACTTTAAATGGTAGATCTAAAAAGGGGAGAAAGGGGGTGCCATGCACTTGTCATTCACCCATCAATCACTTCTTCTTACACATCACTATTCACCCCTTAATGCTTACATCATCAATAGTTGCAATTGTTGACTTTTGTGTAAGCTACAAGACAATACTTTCAAGACATTTAAACCCTCATTCTCTCTCCATTCCAACCAACCACTCTCTCCATCATTTCTCTTACTTTCAATTTCATTTTTACATCTTCTTTCTGTCCTTTGAAACAAACATAAAAAGGAGAAACAACCTTACCCCACAAAATCAACTTTCCTTCCATTTTTGAAGCTTCACTCACGGTAACTTTTTCTTTTGTTCTTGTGTCATTTTCTTTCACCATCTAAGACCTTTTAAGACCATTAGAAGCTTCCACAAACCCCATTCCAAAAGACCAAAAGATTCGGGTTCCAAAAGGCAGCAAAAAGGAGGAGGCAAAGTTAAGAGATTAAGTGGAACCTTAGTGCACAACCACCAAACTTTACTTTAAGGACGAGTGAGTGTTTCTTGTGATATGTGGATTAGTATTTATGTTAGGAGACTTTGATTTCTTGAAGATATGAGTAAGGTTTAAGTGGTTATAACACCAAAAATCGTTTTAAGAAACAAACCATGAAACCCTTACATGAAGTTAAAACATGAGCATGTAAAGCTGGTGTTTTGTAAAGACATTTGTTTAATGCTTTGAATGAAAGATTTTAAGCTAAGAAAATCTTGAAATAAGAACTTTAATGGAGGATGAGCATGCTGGACATGAGGGTTCCATAGTCATTTGGATGTTGATTTTGTTTCCATTAAGTTAAACATGCTCAAATCTAGACATAAGTTAAGGAAAAATCCATTACATGAGGTTTTATGAAGAAACCAGCTTTGTATGACATGAGCTATGATATGAGAGTCGTATTAAATATAAGATATTCTATTTCTTTGTGTGGAACATAAGTTAAAGAATCATCTTGTGGAAGAAAAGTTAAATTAAGATTTGGATACAAGTAGTCTAAGTGCATAATCTACCACCTAAACTTAAGGAAATGATGAAACAAGTTGAAAAACCAAGTAAGGACCCCTTGGAACCATCATGAACAGATCTGGAACGTGGGAGAAAGAAGCCTAAAAATATGATAAAAGTAAATGAACAAAGTGAAAATATTAACCAAAGCAAGTATGATAAGCATACAAAGCCTAAAACTCAAAACCGAGCCTAAAACTCTCAAAACAAGCCTAGAACTCTAAGATGGGCTGTAAACCCTACTTTTAGTGGGCCTAAGACTCGATTAAGAGTACCTTCCGAACATTCCTTAACATCAACTAAACTAAAAACTTAAGTCTATATTTAGAAATGAATTAAATTTTTACAATTCAAAAGCTAATTGTCGATAAAACCCGAGCTTGAAGAACTACGAGCTCTAAAGCTACATAAAACCCTAGACCTTAAAACCATTAAGGAATTTTAACCCTAAATAATTAATAGATAATTTAATTTGAATAATTTCATTCAACTTTATAAAATTTCACAATATTATAAAAATCAAATCATAAATTACAAAACAATGTAAGATAAAAATCCTAAAACAATTTTCTATAAGGCTATGTCCTTATCTTCATGTATAAGCCTTACACATAAGTAAGTAGACCAACCAATCACCCTAGATAACTTATCAATTGAGAGTTAGAAGCATTTATCAATTGATAACTTATCAAAATCTAGTGATAAGACAATTTCCTTATCACCTCTTTACTTATACAACATATGGACAATTTTTCACAAGAATTAATAAGCTTAACTTTAATAAAGGAGACAAGATCACTCCATGGCATAAAAAGACTTTAAATGGCAGATCTAAAAATGGGAGAAAGGGGGGCCATGCATTGGTGATTTACCCATCAATCACTTTTTCTTACACATCACTATTCACCCCTTAATGCTTACATCATCAATAGTTGAAATTGTTGACTTTATGTAAGCTACAAGGCAACACTTCCAAGGCATTTAATCACTCCTTCTCTCTCCATTTCCAACCGGCCATACTCTTCCCCATTTCTCTCACTTTCAATTTCACTTTCACTTCATCTTTCTCTCTTTTGAAACAAACATAAAAAGGGGAAACAACCTTACCCCAAAAAATCAACTTTCTTCCATTTTGAAGCTTCAACTCACGGCATTTTTTTTCCTTTGCTCTTGTGCCATCTTCTTTCATCATTTAAGGTCATTTAAGACCATTAGAATCTTCCATAAACCCCTTTTCAAAAGACCAAAAGATTCGGGTTTCAAAAGGTAAGCAAAAAAGGAGGAAGCAAAGTTAAAGGCTTAAGAGAAACCTTAGTGCATAACCACCAAACTTTGCGTTAAGGACAAGTAAGTGTTTCTTGTGATGTGTGGATTAGTATTTATGTTAGGAGACTTGGATTTCTTAAAGATGTGAGTAAGGTTTAAGTTGTTAGAACATCAAAAATCGTTTTAAGAAACAAACCATAAAACCCTTGCATGAAGTTGAAATACGAGCATGTAAAGTTGGTGTTTTGTGAAGACATTTGTTTAATGCTTTGAATGGAAGATTTTAAGCTATGGAAATCTTGAAATGAGAACTTTAATGGAGGATATGCATGCTGGACGTGAGGGTTCCATGGTCATTTGAATGTTGATTTTGTTTCCATTAAGTTAAACATGCTCAAATCTAGACTTAAGTTAAGGAAAAATCCATCACATGAAATTTTATGAAGAAGCCAACTTTATATGACATGAGCTATGCTATGGGAGTTGTATTAAGTATAAGATCTTTTATTTCTTTATGTGGAGCATGAGTTAAAGGATCATTTGATGGAAGGAAACTTAAGTTAAGATTTGTACACAAGTAGTTAAGTGCATAATCTACCCCCTAAACATAAGGAAATAATGAAACAAGTTGAAAAACCAAGTAAGGACCCCTTAGGACCAACATGAACAGATCTGGAACGTGAGAAAATGAGACCTAAAAATATGATAAAAGTGAAAGAACAAAGTGAAAAGATTAACTAAAGCAAGTATAGTAAGCATATAAAGCTTAAAACTCAAAACCGAGCTTAAAACTCTCAAAATAAGCCTAGAACTCTAAGATGGGCCTTCAATAAAAATCTGATCAGCACCTTAAAGTACCAAGAAAGGTTGTTTTGAAGCCCATAAGAAATCCACCTAAGGCCCCATAAGCCCACCAAAGTCATTAACTTTAGTTTGAACAAAAAACAAGCCCGTTTGACAACTTAAGCTTACTAATGGGCCCAAGAAGTGGTTGTTAGCCTTAGGAATATAAATCAAGGTTGTAAATCTAATCTTAAGGAGTATTTTAAGCTTAGAATAAAATCTAAAGACCAAGCCCAAAGGATTCTTCAAGTTATCAAAAGCCCATTTACCAAACAAGGCCCAAAAACACTCTAACACATGAGGAACGCTACTGTTCTGACCCATGGACAGAATTGCATACCTCATTTCAAAAATCTAACCTTACCAAGTTAAAGTAAACTCGAAAACAATGAAGATTGACTATAAGATCATAAAAATCGGATTTAAAACGAAAAAGTTATACGCGATTGAACTTTAGGAAAAAACCGGAAAAATTACGAAAACTAGTTAAGAATATAACTTAAGGAAATTTTACATAGTTTCTCAAGTTTGCTTCAATTTCTTATAAAAATTATTTCAATGACCAGGGGACACTGTTTATGGAGACGACTTGCCTCCAGACTACTTTGATTGAACCATATGGTAGAGTGAGTAAATTCTCGATGACTCTTTACTTGATTGTGCTTGTAAAGTAGATGCACCTAATCTTATATTTATAAATTTGGATGCTTGTGGGATGTGGGAGATGCATGTGTATGAATTTATGGATGAATGTGATGACTTGTTAATTATATATAATAATAGGAATTGTTTGTATGAATATATACATGTGAATTGTATGGAATGAAATTGGTTGATCACCCTAAAAATTAAGTCAATCACTTATATGATTAAGAATTCAAAATGAATCATGCATTCCCCATATTGCATACGGGTAACACCGACTGCCGCTTCACGCAGAAGATGGGAAGGGACTCACAGGAATACGAGTTTCCTGTAGGATTGGGTACTAGCTATGCCATCATATATATTGAGTCTCTGTCTTAAGCTGATGGGCTTACTAGGCGTTGGGAGACGCCAACCGTCGGCAAGAGGCCGAGTCTTATGGCTTCTGCTTAGGGCATATGTTTGTGGACTGCGGGGGCTACCACACCACTAGACTTGGGATTTTTAAAGGATACGATTTGATTTTGGTAAAGGAAGTATATATATATTTATATATGTAGAGTTTTGTTTTGGTATGAGCACGATAGTGCAAATGAAATAAAACCCAAGGTCTAGAACCTGGATTTTAGTTTGGGTCGATTAATTATCTCCAAACCCTGACTTCAGGGGGCGAAATTCTAAGTTGTATGCAGTTCCTAGATCACTGCATGCGTTTTTTGGCATACTGTTTGTTCATACATTCATATGATTTTGCATCTAATAAATTTCTGTCGTGTGGTACTGATGAGGGCATTTATCACACTAAGCGTAAGCTTACTCCCCTATAGATTTTTGTTGGTGCAGGGGAACCTCTTTGTCAATCCGGGCCGAGGCATACCCATAGTAAGTCTCGGGTAGAGATGGGTTGGAGCGATCAGAGAGTGAAGAGGACATTTTGTAATATATTATAGATATTTAGATACTTTTATGTATTTATGCATAACTTAGATTTTATGCAGTTCCGTTATGAACTGCATTTGTTTGTAATATTGTTTTGGTGTGGATCTCACTAGCCCACACAATTAGTTAATTTATAACATAGAAGTAATTTTAGTTAAATTGCTTTATATTACTTTTCTATGGGCTTAGTGGTAACGTAGAGTGGAAGGAGCCTTGTGTGTCGTATGAAAGGCCTATGATCAGCAAAGGGGTTGATAATAGACCTTTATACGGTACACGGCGACTTATCACGATAACGATACTGTTGGGTCGTTATATGGGCCTTCAATGAAATTCTGACCAGCACCTTAAAGTATCAAGAGAGGTTGTTTTGAAGCCCATAAGAATCCACCTAAGGCCCTATAAGCCCACCAAAGTCACTAACTTTAGTTTAAACCAAAAACAAGCCCATTTGACAACTTAAGCCCCTAAAGGGCCCAAGAAGTGGTTGTTAGCCTTAGGAATATAAATCAAAGTTGTAAATTTGATCTTAAGGAGTATTTTACGCTTAGGATAAAATCTTAAGACGAAGCCCAAAGAATTTCTTAAGTTATTAAAAAGCCCATTTACCAAACAAGGCCCAAAAGCACTCCAATACATGAGGAACACTACTGTTCTGACCTATGGAGAGAATTGTATACCTCATTTCAAAAATCTAACCTTACCATGTTAAATCACACTAAAAAATGATGAAGAATGACTATAAGATCATAAAAATCGGATTTAAAACGAAAAGGTTATAGGCGATTGAACTTTAGGTAAAAACCGAGAAAAAATACGAAAACTAGTTAAGAATATAACTTAAGGAAACTTTACTTAGTTTCTTAAGTTTATTTCAATTCCTTATAAAAATTATTTCAATGATCAGGGGATACTGTTTACGGAGATGACTTGCTTCCGGATTACTTTGATTGACCCACATGGCAGAGTGAGTAAATTCCTGATGATTCTTTACTTGATTGTGCTTGTAGAATATATGTACCTAAACTTATATATATAAATTTAGATGCTTGTGGGATATGGGAGATGCATGTGTATGGATTTATGGATGAATGTGATGACTTGCTATATATATATATATATAATAATGGGAATTGTTTGTATTAATATATACATGTGAATTGTATGGGATGAAATTGTTTGATCACCCTAAAAATCAAGTTAATCACTTATACGATTAAGAACTCAAAATGAATCATGCATTCCCCATATTGCATACGGATAACACCAACTACCGCTTGACGTAGAAGATGGAAAGGGACTCACAGGAATACGAGTTTCCTGTAGGATTGGGCACTAGCTATGCCATCATACATATTGAGTCTCTATCTTAAGCTGATGGGCTTACTAGGCGTTGGGAGACGCCAACCATTGACGAGGGGCTGAGTCTTGTGGCTTCTGCTTAGGGCATGTGTTTTTGGACTGTGGGGGCCACCACACCGCTAGACTTGGGATTTTAAAAGATATGATTTGATTTTGATAAAGGAAGTATACATATATACATATATATATATATATATATAGAGAGAGAGAGAGAGAGAGAGAGTTTTGTTTTGGCATGAGTATGATAGTGTAAATGAAATAAAACCCAAGGTCTAGAGCCCGGATTTTGGTTTGGGTCGGTTAATTATCTGCAAACCCTGACTTTAGGGGGCGTAATTCTGAGTCATATGCAGTTCCTAGGTCACTGCATGCGTTGTTTGGCATACTGATTGTTCATACATTCAGATGATTGTGAATCTAATAAATTTCTGTCATATGGTACTGAGGAGGGTATTTATCTCACTAAGCTTAAGCTTACACTCTTATAGATTTTTGTTGATGCAGGAGAACCTCTTCACTAATCCGGGCCGAGGCATGCCTGTGGTAAGTTTCGTGTAGGGACGGGTTGGAGCGATCAGAGAGTGAAGAGGACATTTTGTAATATATTATAGATATTTAGATACTTTTATGTATTTATGCATAACTTAGATTTTATGCAGTTCCGTTATGAACTGCATTTGTTTGTAATATTGTTTTGGTGTGGGTCTCACTAGCCCACACAATTAGTTAATTTATAACATAGAAGTAATTTTAGTTAAATTGCTTTATATTACTTTTCTATGGGCTTAGTGGTAACGTAGAGTGGAAGGAGCCTTGTGTGTCATATGAAAGGCCTATGATCAGCAAAGGGGTTGATAATAGACCTTTATACGGTACACGACGACCTACCATGACAACGATATTGTTGGGCCATGATACTAACGAAAGTGAAAACCCTAAAAGAATAAATCAATTGCGTAAGAAACTTTTCTACCCTAAATGTATCTAAATGCTAAAGATTTCATTCAAAAGTGATAGAAACCCTAAAATGATCACCTTAAGGACATATGTACACTAATTCATCATAATATACCCTAAAACCCTAATTGATAATATAACCCTCATATTTTTCTAAATCTTTAGTAAAAGGTTAGAGATGACTTTCACTCATGCATATATCTTTGGAATCTTCAAGTAGTCCTTTAGAAACTAAGATAATGAATCATAGATTACATTTATCTCTTAAGTATATGATTAAGATAGTATTACATAGAGTTAGGGGTATAGTTGAAGATTAGGATAAATATAGTGAACCTTAATACCCTAATTAGTACTTTGCATACTAGTTACACTAAATAGTTTACCAAATGATGTATATAGGCTATAAATACCTAAAGTAAGACCTCATCAACTATTTTTACCAATCAATTCACCAAATATCTCATTTCCTTAATTTTTCCCTTAATTTTCCTTAATTGCTACATTATGTGTACAAAATGGCATATACTCAAGAAAAGTTGACCAAGTCAACACATGTTGGCTAAAGTCAACAATTAGAAAAGTCAACAAAAGACACTAATGCATAAGGAAAAATATCTTAGCATCTAATGATTTCTTTTCTTTTCTTTTCTTTTCTTTTCTTTTGGTTTTTCTTTCTTCCCTTCCTTTTTATTGCCATCCATTCATTTCCTGTAAACCCCTAAAAGTTTTGATCTAGTTTTTGAAATAGACTCAACTATATTTGACAATTTAGGAGTCAATAAGGCTAATTAAAGTGAAAACCCTAAAAGAATTAATCAATCGCGTAAAGAACTTTTCTACCCTAAATGTTTCTAAATGCTAAAGATTTCATTCGAAAGTGATAAAAACCTTAAAAATGATTACATTAAGGACATATATGCACTAATCCAACATGATATACCCTAAAACCCTAATTGATAATAGAATGCTTATATTTTGCTAAATAATTAGTAAAAGGTAAGAGATAACCCTCATTCATGTTTATATGATTCGAATTCTCAAGTAATCCATTAGGAACTAAGATAATGAGTCATAGATTATATTTATTCCTTAAATATATGATTAAGATAGTCTTACTTAGGGTTAAGGTTATAGTTGAAGATTAGGTTACATATAGTGAACTTTAATACTCAAATTAGTACATTTTGCACTTGTTATCCAAAGTAGTTTATCAAATGAGATATATGGACTATAAAGACCTAAAGTAAGATCTCATCAACCATATTTACACATCAATTCATCATATACCTCATTTCTTCTCATTTCCTTCATTTTCCCCCTAATTTCCCTTAATTACTACATTATGTGCACAAAATTGCACATACTTAAGGAATGTTGACTAAGATAATACATGTTGACCAAAGTCCAAAAGTTGACCAAGTCAACACATGTTGACTAAAGTCAACATTTTGAAAAGTCAACAAAAGACTAAGAGATAAAGAAAATATCTCTTCCTTAATGATGGCTTTCTTTTCTTTTCCTTTTGATTTTTCTTTTTCCCTTTCTTACAATTGTTGCCGTCCACATTCTCTCTTCTAAACCCAACCACTTGTTGTCTTCCATTAAGAAAATCAAACAAAAGAAACAAATCAAAACCTCCCTTTCCATGCCGTGAACTCCCCTTCTTCTTTCACTTTCATTGCTTCACTTTTGTCTCCATAACTTCAACACAATTAAAGGTATGTCTTTAAGTTGTTTTATATTACTTTATATTATTCATTAGTTAGTTAATTAGGTAGATTAGATAAGTAGTTATGTGGTTTGTATTGTCTTGAAGAAGAGGAAACAAAGTTTCCATCTTTAAGTGTAGAAATTAGAACTTTTAAAGAAGAAGAAAGGAAGACATGAGTATATGCTTATAAGTATGTATACATAAGGAAATACCAAAAGAGTACAAGTATGTGAACCTTTGTACATGAGTATTTATCATGTACATAACCTAACTTAAGATCATATCTAACTATACATACCTATACTACACTAAATATATACATAAAAACACAAAAACATGGAATTAGAAAGCTTTTCTTAAGGAAAAGCTTAGGCATACGAATTTTAGTATAAAAATACGTATCCAACCGTATAGGTATATGAATATGTATATACGTATAAATACGGTATAAGTCTAAGTATAGGTATAAGTATATGTATGTATAAGGTATATGTACATAAGTATAAGAGAAAGGGGTAACATGTACATAATACATATACATATGACATAAGCATGAGGAAAGGCTTATGTAATCATATGATGAGGTAAGTGATGACATAAGCACATGATGACATAAACCATGAATTAAGCAAGTGATGACATAAGCGATGATATAAGCAAAAGATGATGTAAGCGATGACATAAGCATAGGTTTAGAAAATAAGAAAAATAGGAAAAGTGTAGGTAATTAGGTACTTAAATTAGTAAATCCTAATACACCTTCTAAATTAGAGTATATCTAATTCAATACATAAATTAGTAATAGCAAAGTAAAATCCTTTAATTATAAGAATTTAAGGAATAAAAGATATAAATATAAGTAATAAGAGTACTTAAGTGTTCATAACTAAAAATTTCTATAAATTTAGTTCATAACGTAAAATAGAGGTCTTAACACCCAAAACAGATATTACCGTGTAAAGATATCTTCGAAAATGATGAAAAACGACTATAAATTCATAAATATAAAAAATAAAACGAAAAAGTTACATACGATTGAAATTAAAGTCTTACCGGGTAAAAGTTGATAGTAATTCAAGTATAACTAGGTAATTAGATGTTTAGAATTAGTAGTTAATTCAAATACTTACTAGCGTTGTTATCACATAATGATCAGGTGACCTTGAGGTGAGCGAGGACCTCCCAATCGATTACTACGATTAGGGCAAATCACTATGGCCGAGTGAGTATTTACCCTATGATTCCATGCTTGTTTGTGATTGTAGATAGTGGACTTAAATATTATTGTAAATTGATTATTGTATGGGGTTCGGATATGTTGAGTTATGAAATTACCTTAAATACAGAAAATGCCTTGTTTATTGCATGGTAGTATAGAAAATGATTGTGCGTATTATTGAATGGTCACGGCATAATTTGAACTAAATTATACTTGGCCTATAAAAAGAAACGGGACATGCATAGCATGGATACTGTTCCGACCGTTACATCACATGGAGGTAAAGAGAGGCCATTTGGGGGTTGATATTATTGATTTATTTGGTTCTGTACGGTGCACTCGTACAAAATGACTTTACCCTAGCCCGCGGGAGCACTAGGCATTGGAGGCGCCAATCGCCTGGTTAAAGGTCGAGTCTAGAGGCCTTCGTTTAGGGGTGAGTATGGACTACAGGGGCCTACTTACAATTATACTAGAACTTGGGTTTTTTTTTTTTTGAAAATAAAGGAATTATTTGATATAAGTACGGAACATGGAGTTCCGTAGTAAAGTAAGTTCTAGTATAATACCTGAATCTGATTGGTGCCGTGTAAACTCCAACCCTGACTTCGAAGGGCGTTAAATCCGAGTTACGTATATGAACTAGTTAAGTATGTGTATTGTTTGGCATTTTGTTTTATCATTCATTCATATGCATGACTATAATGTACTTATAACTTGCTTGTGGTGTGGCTGAGGGTTTTGCTCACTAAGCTTAGACTTATACCCCTTTAGACTTTTGTTGCAGGATAGCATGTTCGTAGAGACAGGACGAGGGATGCCACAGGTTAGCCTGGGGACTTGGGCAAGAGTGAGCTGTCCTGTGTATTGAGAGAACAGTTAATGTAGATCTTTACTTATGTACTTTTAGTTTCTTAGTATTGTAGACTTAGATGTACTCTCTTACTATATAATATAAGCTTTGTAGTTCAAATTTTACATAAATATGTTAATGTGATGTTATCATGTGAATCTATGTGTTCTTTGGAAACTAGTGGTTGTAGAGCCTTGTATATTGTGTGAAGAGTTCTTGATTGGAAGGGTAACCAATCAGGGGTTCTTCATACAGTATACGGCGTCTGCCACGACTAGGCTGTCCTCAGTTCGTGACATTTTCCCTTCTAGACCCTACCATTTCCTTTCTTCCATAATTAAAACAAAACAAAAAGAAACAAAACAAAAGGCCTCTCCATTGTCGTGACCCTTCTTCTTCCATTTCACTTTCAACACTTTCCTTTTTGTCTCCATAATTCCAACACAAACTAAGGTATGTAATTAAGTTACTTTATGTTTCTTTATATTACTCATTAGTTAGGTAATTAGGTAGATTAGATAAGTAGACATATGTGATGTGTGATGTTGAAGAAGAAGACAAAAGTTCTCATCTTTAAGAATAGGAAAATAGGAATCATGAAGAAGAGGAAAGGAATACTTGTGTATATGCTCTTAAGTAGGTGTACATAAGGATATACCAAAAGAATATAAGTATGAGGATCTTTGTACATAGGTATTTACCATGTACATAACCTAAATTAAGACAAATCCTAACTATACATACCTATACTAAACTAAATACACACTTAAAAACACAAAAGAATGAAATTAGGAAGGTTTTCTTAAGAGAAAAATTAGGCATACGAAATTTGAACAAAAATACGTATATGACCGTATAGGAATATGAGTATATGTACAAGTATAAATACGGTATAAATATAAGTATATGTATAAGTATGCCAGTATACATATAAGTAGAGGAAAGGTATAAGTAGATGTACATTATGTATAAGTGCACATAAGTGTACATAAAACACATAATCATGAGATAAGGCTTAGGTAAGCAAGGGATGATGCAAGTAATGATGTAATCACATGATGACATAAGCCATGACATAAGTAAGTGATGACATAAGCAATGATATAAGCAAATGATGATGTAAGTAATAACATAAGTATAGGTTTATAAAATAAGAAATAAGAAGAGTGTATAATAATTAGGTACCTAAATTAGTAAACCCTAATACACATTCTAAATTAGATTATACTTAATTAAGTACATGAATTAGTAATAGCAAAGTAAAATTCTCTAAGTATAAGAATTTAAGGGTTAACTAAATCATTAAGTATAAACAAAAGATATAAATATAAGTAATAAGAGTAATTAAGTTTCCATAGTTAAAATTTTAATAAATTTAGTTCATATCGTAAAACGTAGGTCATAATGTCTAAAACGAACATCACCGTGTGAACGTACGTCCGAAATCGATGAAAAACGACTATAAATTCATAAATATTAGAAATAGAACGAAAAAGTTAGATATGATTAATAATAAGGTCTCATCGGATAAAAATTGATAGTAATTTAAGTATAATTAGGTAACTAGATATTTAGAATTATTAGTTAATTCAATTACTTATTAGCGTTATTATATCATAATGATCAGGTGATCTAGAGATAAGAAAAGATCTCCCAATTGATTACTACAATTAGGGTGAGTCGCTATGGCCGAGTGAGTATTTACCCTATGATTCCATGCTTTTTTGTGATTGCAGATAGTGGACTTCAATATTTTTGTTAATTAACTACTGTGTGGGGTTTGGGAAACGCTTGTGTATGAAATTGTGTGTTAAATTGTGAAATTATCTTAAATATAGATAATGCTTTGTTTGTTGCATGGTAGTATAAAAAAATGATTGTGTGTACTATTGGATGGTCACAGCATAATTTGAACCTAACTATGCTCGGCTTATAAATAGAAACTGGAACATGTATTAACATGCATTGCATAGACACAATTTCAGCCGTCACATCACACGAAGGTAAAGAGAGGCCATTGGGGGATTGTTATTATTAATTTATTGGTTCTATATAGTGCACTCATACAAAATGACCTTACCCTGGCCTGTGGGAACGCTAGGGGTTGGAGGTGCTAACCGCCTAGCCAAGGGTCGAGTCTAGAGGCTTCTGTTTAGGGGTGAGTGTGGACTGCGGGGGCCCACTTTTATGAAAATAAAAGAATTATTTGATTAAAGTATGAAGCGTGGAGTTTCGTAGTAAAGTAAGTTCTAGTATAATACCCGGATCTGATTGGTGCCGTGTATACTCCAACCCTGACTTCAGAGGGCATTAAATCTGAGTTACGTATATGAACTAGTTAATTATACGTATTGTTTGGAACTCTGTTTGATCATTTATTCATATGTGTGAATATAATGTACTTATAACTTGCTTGTAGTGTGGCTGAGGGTTTTGCTGACTAAGCTTAGGCTTGCACCCTTTTAGACTTTTGCTGCAGGATAGCCTGTTCGTAGAAGCTGGCCGAGAGATGCCACAGGTTAACTTAGGAACTTGGGCAAGAGTGAGCTGTCCTATGTATTGAGAGAGAACAGTTTATGTAGACTCTTACTCATGTACTTTTGTTTTATTAGTATTATAGACTTAGATGTACTCAATTACTGTATACTGTAAGCTTTGTAGTTCAAATTTTATATAAATATGTTAGTTTGATGATATCATGTGAATCTGTGTGCTCTTGGGAAACTAGTGGTTGTAGAGTCTTGTATATTGTGTGAAGAGTTCTTGATTAGAAGGGTAACCAATCAAGAGTTCTTCATACAGTATATGACATCTACTATGACTAGGCCATCCTCAGTTTGTGACAGCGGTTGCTCTATAAACTAGCGATGCCAAGGTTATAATTAAATTTTTGAAAAAGAACATATTTTCCAAGTTTTGGCTACCTAAAGCTATTATAAGTGACATGGGATCGCATTTTTGCAATCAACAATTTGAAAAATTGTTATCAAAATATGGAGTTACTCATAAAATTGTCACCTTATATCATCCACAAACATGTGGACAAGTTGAGGTGTCTAATGGGGAAATAAAGCATATATTAGAGAGGACTGTCAATGCAATTAGAAAAGATTGGTCTTTAAAACTTAATGATACATTGTGGGCTTATAGGATAGCTTTTAAAACCCTTATAGGAATGTTTCCATACAAAATTGTTTTTGGTAAATCATGTCACCTACCTATAAAGCTTAAGCACAAGGCCTACTGGGTCATAAAATACCTTAACTTTGATTTACAAGCTCCAGGTGAAAAGAGGTTGCTCCAATTGAACTAGCTGGATGAGATTAGAGAAAAAGCATATGAAAATGCTAGGATATATAAGGAGGGTGCCAAACGATGGCATGATAGAAACATCAAATAGTGAGAGTTTGTGTTTGGTAAAAAAGTTTTATTATATAACTTTCGACTAAAGTTGTTCCCAGGTAAGTTAAAATCTCGATTGTCTAGGCCATTTGAAATAGCTAATGTTTTTACCTATGGTATAGTTAGAACAACCAAACAATATCATTGTCGTGATAGGTCACCGTGTACCGTATAAAGGTCTATTATCAACCCCCTTGCTGATCATAGGCCTTTCATACGACACACAAGGCTCCTTCCACTCTACGTTACTACTAGGCCCATAGACAAGTAATATAGAGCAATTTAACTAAAATTACTTCTATGTAATAAATTAACTAATTGTGTGGGCTCGTGAGACCTACACCAAAACAATATTACAAACAAATGCAGTTCATAACGGAACTGCATAAAATCTAAGTTATGCATAAATACATAAAAGTATCTAAATATCTATAATATATTACAAAATGTCCTCTTCGCTCTTTGATCACTCCAACCCGTCTCTACCCGAGACTTACTATGGGTATGCCTCAGCCCGGATTGACAAAGAGGTTCCCCTGCACCAACAAAAATCTATAGGGGAGTAAGCTTATGCTTAGTGTGATAAATGCCCTCATCAGTACCACACGACAGAAATTTATTAGATGCACAATCATATGAATGCATAAACAAACAGTATGCCAAACAACGCATGCAGTGATCTAGGAACTGCATACAACTTAGAATTTCGCCCCCTGAAGTCAGGGTTTGGAGATAATTAATCGACCCAAACCAAAATCCAGGTTCTAGACCTTGGGTTTTATTTCATTTGCACTATCGTGCTCATAACAAAACAAAACTCTACATATATAAATATATATATACTTCCCTTAC
Organism: Lumnitzera racemosa; assembly: GCA_024138005.1. Lineage (NCBI taxonomy): Eukaryota > Viridiplantae > Streptophyta > Magnoliopsida > Myrtales > Combretaceae > Lumnitzera > Lumnitzera racemosa. The sequence goes on along the minus strand of JAMXBC010000004.1, from coordinate 44,519,879 downwards.
CAAAATCAAATCGTATCCTTTAAAAATCCCAAGTCTAGTGGTGTGGTGGCTCCCGCAGTCCACAAACATACGCCCTAAGCAGAAGCCATAAGACTCGGCCTCTTGCCGATGGTTGGCGTCTCCCAGCGCCTAATAAGCCCATCAGCTTAAGACAGAGACTCAATATATATGATGGCATAGCTAGTACCTAATCCTACAGGAAACTCGTATTCCTGTGAGTCCCTTCCCATCTTCTGCGTGAAGCGGCAGTCGGTGTTACCCACATGCAATATGGAGAATGCATGATTCATTTTGAGTTCTTAATTGTATAAGTGAGTAACTTGATTCTCAAGGTGATCAACCAATTTCTTTCCATACAATTCACAAGTATATATTCATGCAGACAATTCCCATTATTATATATAATTAACAAGTCATCACACTCATCCATAACTTCATACACATGCATCTCCCATATCCCACAAGCATCCAAATTTATAATTATAAGATTAGGTGCATCTACTTTACAAGCACAATTAAGTAAAGAGTCATCAGGAATTTACTCACTCTGCCATGTGGTTCAATCAAAGTAGTCTGGAGGCAAGTCGTCTCCGTAAATAGTGTCCCCTGGTCATTGAAATAATTTTTATAAGGAATTGAAGCAAACTTAAGAAACTATGTAAATTTTCCTTAAGTTATATTTTCAGCTAGTTAATCTTTTCACTTTGTTCTTTCACTTTTATCACATTTTTAGGCCTCATTTTCTCACGTTCCAGATTTGTTCATGTTGGTCCCAAGGGGTCCTTACTTGGTTTTTCAACTTGTTTCATCATTTCCTTATGTTTAGGGGGTAGATTATGCACTTAACTACTTGTGTACAAATCTTAACTTAAGTTTCCTTCTATCAAATGATCCTTTAACTCATGTTCCACATAAAGAAATAAAAGATCTTATACTTAATACAACTCCCATATCATGGCTCATGTTATACAAAGTTGGTTTCTTCATAAAACTTCATGTGATGGATTTTTCCTTAACTTAAATCTAGATTTGAGCATGTTTAACTTAATGGAAACAAAATCAACATTCAAATGGCCATGGAACCCTCATGTCCAGCATGCATATTCTCCATTAAAGTTCTCATTTCAAAATTTCCTTAGCTTAAAATCTTCCATTCAAAACATTAAACAAATGTCTTCACAAAACACTAACTTTACATGCTCATATTTCAACTTCATGCAAGGGTTTTATGGTTTGTTTCTTAAAACGATTTTTGATGTTCTAACAACTTAAACCTTACTCACATCTTCAAGAAATCCAAGTCTCCTAACATAAATATAAATCCACACATCACAAGAAACACTTACTCGTCCTTAACGCAAAGTTTGGTGGTTATGCACTAAGGTTTCTCTTAAGCCTTTAACTTTGCTTCCTCTTTTTGCTTACCCTTTGAAACCCGAATCTTTTGGTCTTTTTGGAAAGGGGTTTATGGAAGATTCTAATGGTCTTAAATGATGAAAGAAAATGGCACAAGAGCAAAGGAAAAAAATGCCGTGAGTTGAAGCTTTAAAATGGAAGAAAATTGATTTTGTGGGGTAAAGTTGTTTCCCCTTTTTATGTTTGTTTCAAAAGAGAGAAAGATGAAGTGAAAGTGAGAGAAATGGGGAAGAGTATGGCCGGTTGGAAATGGAGAGAGAAGGAGTGATTAAATGCCTTAGAAGTGTTACCTTGTAGCTTACATAAAGTCAACAATTTCAACTATTGATGATGTAAGCATTAAGGGGTGAATAGTGATGTGTAAGAAAAAGTGATTGATGGGTGAATCACCAATGCATGGCCCCCCTTTCTCCCCTTTTTAGATCTGCCATTTAAAGTCTTTGCATGCCATGGAGTGATCTTGTCTCCTTTATTAAAGTTAAGCTTATTAATTCTTGTGAAAAATTGTCTATATTTTGTATAAGTGAAGAGGTGATAAGAAAATTGTCTTATCACTAGATTTTGATAAGTTATCAATTGATAATTGATTCCAACTCTCAATTGATAAGTTATCTAAGGTGATTGGTTGGTCTACTTATTTATGTGTAAGGCTTATACAAGAAGATAAGAACATAGTCTTATAGAAAATTGTTTTAGGATTTTTATCCTACATTGTTTTGTAATTTATGATTTGATTTTTATAAAATTGTGAAAATTTTCTAAAGTTGAATGAAATTATTCAAATTAAATTATCGATTAATTATTTAGGGTTAAAATTCCTTAATGGCTTTAAGGTTTACGGTTTTAAGTAGCTTTAGAGCTCGTAGTTCTTCAAGCTCGGGTTTTATCGACAATTAGCTTTTGAATTGTAAAAATTTAATTTGTTTCTAAATATAAACTTAAGTTTTTAGTTTAGTTTATCTTTAAGAACGTTCGGAAAGTACTCTTAATCGAGTCTTAGGCCCACTAAAAGTAGGGTTTACAATAATCATGTTAAAGGTAGGAGACAAACGCACTTTCAAGGTAAATGGTCACCTTCTCAAATACTATTTTGAAGGGGAAAACATAGACAGCGAATCTACTATCGTAGCGGGCATGAACCCATAGTAAGACTGAAAAAGTTAAGCTAGCGACTATAAATTAAGTGCTTCATGGGAAGCAACCCATGTCTAACTTAATTAATTTTTTCCTTTTTCCTTTCATTTTTATTTTTATTTCTACTTATGCAAAGAAAAAAAAAATTGATTTGAAGGTAAGCCATTGTTAACTTAAGGCCATCGGTCTAATAGACATTAAAGAAAAAAAAGCACTTGTACTTTTGAGTACAATTTTATCTTATATTTTCTCTTTCATGTTTATTTATGTTTGTAGAGATAGGTCTGATCTAAAATACATGCTCTTCTTAATGATATCTTGATTGGAATTCTCCTAGTTGCTGAAAATTTGAATTTAGAGAAGTATCGATTTTTCATTTCCTATTGTATACAATAGGAGACATTCGATGTTAGTTCTTGTAAGGTGAAGGAAATATAGGAAATGGAGTTTCAATTGAATATCATGACATTCGATGTCAGTTTTTGTTTATAAATGGTTATACTTTCCTATCATCTTAAACTTTATTTGTCTTTAAGTATCTGGTAATTTTTAGGCCAAAATTTTGAATTTTTTGTTTGGAATCTAGAGATTATATAAAGAAAATTGTTAGCATTTGATTGTGATTTGTTAGAATAATTAACTCACTAAGGTGCCCTCCTCACCATTATTGTAATTTTTGTACTAGTTAAAATTAATTGGTCAAATATTTAAAAACCTAATTTACCTAGTTTTTAGCCTTGGAATTTAAAGTTTAAGAGTCAGTTAAGTTAAGTGAAAAGTAAAGAAGTTCACTTCTATGCAATATTAGTTAGTATATTTTATTTTTATTTATTCTAACAGCACTTTGACACTTAGTAAAAGAGGTAAGTGAAGCTTTATACTTAGTGATTGTTATAAAAGAAGTCTGAAAAAATTTAGTAAGCATTCAAAAAGTCATGAAATTAGAGCCTTTACTCTAATTACTCAAGTAATTGAGCTAAGAGTGTCCTAACTTGAATTATAGAGTGAGGAAGAGTCCATAAGAGTCCCTTTAAAACCTAGTTACTTAGGTGATGAGCTCGGGATATATCGACTCAATGCACTTACTATAATGAGAAGGGTGGAAAGGCAAAGTTTAGTATCTGAACTAAAAAGAAAAGAAAAAGAAAAAGAAAAAAAAAAAGGGAATGGAACATGGAAATTTTGAATACAATTCAAGAAATGAATTAAGGCTTATAATAAAAAGAAAGAAAACCTAAGGATAGAGCAAATATTGTATGCTTTCACTACTTTGTTACCTTGTTTGTTGGGATAATTAGAAAGATAATATGCCTGCTAATAGCTAGGAAGTTTAAATGGGTATTTTTTCTTCTAGGATTGAGAATTTACTTTTGAAATAGAAATCTTAGGCCAAATGCTTGGATTAAAATTTGTTTTCTCTAAAGTGGTTGATTAATTTCAATCGTAGTACTTTGATCACATATTTTGATTTGGTTAGAGCGATGGGCATTATAAATTAGTGAGTCTGAAAGTGTGAAATATAGATGCTTGGATTTGCAATTGAAAAATTTGTATTTTCAATGATAGATTTCTTTAGTTTTGTTTATTTTGCTTGAGGACAAGCAAAAGTTCAAGTACGGGGGAGTTGATAAAGGCATATTTTACTCATATTTTAGTATGTGAATTTGGTTGAATTATTATTGATTTTATAAAAATTATTAAGAAATGGTACTTAAGTATTTTCAATTAGATATTTCAGGTCTTGGAGGATTCAAAGTAGAAATACAGTCAATTTGAAGGAGTTTTACATAAACGAACGAAGCTTGAATTGATTTACAACACTTTGGAATTGAAGGCAGTTGGAAGGCTTATACTTTACATTGGTAACTTTGAAGTCTATACCACCAGCCTTTAATAAAAAAAAAAATTCGATTGAAAGCCAACTCTAATTTTCTTTATAAATAGCCATGTGATTGATATTTGAAAGGACTTTTTCATCTTCTTTAGAGTTAAAGATTCTTAGAAGCAGTTAAGTTTTGTTTTAGAAGAGTTTTTCCTAAGAATTTCATGGATCGTTCATAAGACTTTGCTTTTGTCGTGGAAATCATCCTTGGAGTTGCAATTGAAGTTTATTCATTATAATTACAGAATTTGTGATTTCTACTCTATTTTATGCAATTCTGTGATTTGTTCTTATTTCTAATTATGAACTTCTTTGCGAATTCAATTGTTATATGTACTTTCATTTTAATTTCCATGGTTGGCTAAGTTTTAATTGTGGGAATTGAAGAAACCTTAAAAAGATGAGATGATAATTGTATTCATGTTATAAGGTTAATAGATGTATGGATGATTCATGATTACAATTTCTATTATTTTAATTATAATTATCTATTGGTTATAATTGTTAGAAACACTATTGATACGGGAGTTGATATAGGGTTTGTTAAAAATTCTTGATTAAACTGATTAGCTAATGTGAGAGCGGTGTTAATTAGATTAATTAGAAATTATCTAGGGATTAATGCAATGTTTAGAGTTAATTATTTACTAAGACATTAGGAATAGTTAATTTAAAGCATTAGTCGATCATAACATCGGGAGATGTATAATTGTAATTTAGAGTCCACTATTAATTGAAGATGCAGGAGTTGGCTAATTAATTAGAGGTTATCCTTAATTTTAAAGCATGATAATTTCACTTGAATAACCATATAGCTATTAATCTATATAACATGATGACAATTTGATTGCACAACTAAGGTAGATTCTGTTTTTCCTACATTCTCAATCGATTTCATAGTTTTAAATATTTAATCATAATTTTCTTTTTGATAGTTTTAGGATAATTATTAGATTAGCTAATTCACAGTTTAATTTTGATTGCCTAAATATTGATAAAAACTATCATAGGATTAGTACTTTTTTAGTTCTTGAGGGATCAATAACCTTATTCACTTTTTATTACTTGATTTCGACCTAGTATACTTACTAGAGTATTCACGATTTATTTATATATATATAATTTAAGTGGATCAAATAGCGTAGTGCTCTCTCACAAATTAATGAATATGGCAAATTTTATGATTCAATCACCCAATTTCAAGAATAAGAACACATCAAAAATTGATATGAAACATAATTAAAGGGCAATAATGATTATCAAACTACTAATATTTCATATAGTAATTAAAAATAAAAAATAAAGTGACAATCTATGAGAAATATATTGATATGACTAAGCAAGAAAATTCAAAAGTCCGATCGATTGGATTATGACAAATCTCAACTTTGCTCCTATACAAAGAAAATGAATGACTATAAATATCAGGCTCAAGAAACCCTAACTAACAAAATTATAAATAAGAAAACTTCAATACAAATTGAAAGATAAGAAGTTGTATCATAAGTATGGACATGTACATATATGTGTACAGGCAACTGGTAATCATGTAACTGTATAAAGGCTAGGTGAATGAGTGTGAATAGCCTCACATATCTCTCAGGTCTTGATGCCTCCAACTCCTCTCATCTACATATCTGCACTACTCTTGATGGTACGTAACTTGTTCATCATACCTAGGTACATGGGCAACTTGTTTAACTATATACTTCTTTTACCTCTTTATTCCTTCACTTTTACATTTCCAAACATATCTTCTTTGGTTTCTAGGCTTCCTACTGTACCTTCTCCCTTCCCTAGGACCTAGAGAATATCAAGTTAGACCCTAATGAGAGAGAGAGAGAGAGAGAGAGATTATTCTTAATAATTGTTAGAGAATTGGATTATTGGTGTTAGATATGTACAATATGAGAAACTGATTATACATAGTTGGTTTAGGTAAGTTGATTTAAATTTTTTAATTTTTTATACCTAATCAATTTTAGAGGACAATAAAAAAAAAAGAAGGGGGACATTGATTCCCTTAAGAAATCTAAGATTCTATTCATGAATTACCATCTTTGTTAAGCACTTATATGATATGGTGGGGATTCAACTGACTTTAGGTTACAAGAGCACTATCGTAAGCAATTATGTCTAATGGTGTAAAAATAGGAGAGGGCTATATTAAAGGGTGAAGATAAGTATTAAAATACTATCAATGTCTATAATTCAAGGAATGCTACTAAGATGGAGATTAATGATATTATTAAATGATAGTTAAAGAGATTGGAAATACTAGGAATGTAGATTCTAAAGAGGAGACAAGGCTGGATAACTTTGTAAGTGACCCACCATAGTTAGTTCATGAAATTATATGGGGAGTAAGGAGGTAGTGTCTTTTGACAAAATTGCACCTTGGAATGAGATTAAGCCTAGTGGCTTCTAGAATGAATTTTCATTTGAACTTTTACGATCAATTCATTCAAATGAGTTTGGTTGATTGAGCCTAATATAAATTAAAGCTAAGGACAGACAAGGTCTGTCGTTAGGATGGGTCTAAGCTTGTAGAAAGCTTAACGAATGAGATGGAAGTCAGGTGAAAGAATAGAAAAAGTAAGATAAGCAAACCTATGAATTGCTCTAAAGGATATGATGCACTAATGGAACTTCCGCGGACTCATGGCACAACTCGATATGACGTACGATGTAGTTCTGCAAGGATATTTGCCACCTAACCTTACTTAAGGGTTTAGATAAGAATAAAGTAAGTAAACAAGCTAACAGGAGTAGTGTTCATGAAAGGAAGAATATTTGGTATATTGATGATACGATGATTGAAACTATAAGTATAGTAGGTATTTATACCCAAAAAATTAGGGTAACCTACCTAAAATGGAAAAGACCAAAATGGTATTATCTAAAAGAAGTAATGTACAAAGAATAATAAGGGTATAATTGAAAATACAACAAAATGAGTATCTTGTATGGATGATTCTGTCATGTGCTTGCTTAGACACATGACTCTTAGTGGCTGGATGACTTTTTGGCAAAAAAGACAATTCTATAAGATCAGTATATTTTATACCAAGTTGAGGTACTAAGCAGGAGTGGTAGGTTGGTCATGTCAAGCCGAGTAGATAATTCTTTCAAGGTGAATTCACCTCAGTCACTTTAAGCATGGATTGAGTTCGAGTTAACTGAGCTAATGGTTGGATGAGCTAAACTAACATTTAAGGATAATTCAAGTTGGCAATTAGATACGAATGATGTATGCAAGAGGGTCTAACTCGACTATTGCATTAGGTTGAAAGATTGCATCAACTCAAACTACTCGATGGTGAGTCTTAAGGAAAGAATTCACCTAGCCATACTTTCCAACCTTTAGGCTCAGGTACGGGCCAAGGTTCAATCTTCTAATTCCTATCATCCCCACCAGACTGTTTGGGATTTAGGATCAAATCAAGTTGTTCCTTATCAAAGTTCTCCTTAGGTCAGTAAAGGTTAAGGTTAGCGACATTAAACTTGTTTGACAATTCTAAAGTCTTCTAGAAGCTCAAGTTGATATGCATTGTTATTAATCTTCTAAAATATCCTAAACGGTCCTACAGCTCAAACAAATAGCTTATTCTTCCTCTTATTAGGAAATCTTTCCTTACTAAAGTGTAACCATACTTGATCTCCGGGCAGAAATTGCTTGGTTTCCTTCCTTTGCTTTTCACCTTTAGTTTTCTCACAGCTCAATCAATCTACTAGTGATAGTAATCAACCTTTTGGACAGATTACGTGCAGCTGAACTAGAGGACTCTAAGGACTTGCTCAGAGGATTCTAGCTCTAGGCCATAGCTAAGATAGGGATTCTTACCTCGAGCTGATCTCCAATAGACTAGACTATTAGATACTCACATGCTTCAGATTCGCCCCTATTTAGCAGCAACATTTTACTCTAGGAGACAACTAAAGAATAGCTGAGATGAGCTTTCAAACCGACCACAGGCATCTGACCCTGAAGTAAGCTAACTTCTTTTTAGAACTAATTAGTCCCCAACCTAAACTAGATCAGGTCGGCCTCTGACTACAATGCCCTCTTGTTTCTGCCTACTTTGTAATATATTCTTAATGACCAACCACCAAGCGATACGTGTCTTTTGACACAATATTCTAGAATAATTCTTTCTTTTCATACTAAACATTCTTTGTCCCTTTTACTCCTTTTAGTATGTTTCATGTAACCTAAGTGTAAAATACCCTTTTTGTTTTTTCATACATGTAATGTAACCCCAGTGGACAGGTATATAAGCTTATACTTCCTTATATGCATGCATCAAAATTTCAATACAAAATCATTCAGTTGAGTATCCTTAGTGTTCTTGTTATCTCTTAACTCTTATCTATTCCCTTTAGCAAGGAGTAGTGGGGAGTAACCTTTCAGATCAGATTGGTGTGTCATATTCGATGAATTGTAAGCTGAGTAAGATCGAGTGGTGCATCATATTGATTCGATAGCTACTCGGACTTTGCTAACCTTTCTCCTTGTTTGCTTTGATTTATTTTGTTATGGTGTCTCTTCGTATGTTCGACCTTGGAGACTCATCAACTTTGCTTTTATTATAGCACAGTTCTGCGAAGGAGTATGTAAAGTAACAGTGAAGTTTTGGTTCATTTTACTGTTACTGGCTGCTGTGTTGCTTCCATAGCTACTACAGTGTATTTGTATAATAGCAAGTATGGTTTCATTGTTACTTGGTTTCTACTCTATTTCCCATTATGAAAACAGAGCAAGTATATTTCTATTCTATTTGAGTGGTCATCTGGTATTACAGTTATTATCAAGTTGTTAATTCATTTGAGAAGTATTGTTTCATGTCCAATTCAAGTGTTTAGGGAGTTATTGGTGACCAAGGCAGTAATGCTTAACTTAGTTGTAGTCATAATAGTAGTAACACTCCAGTATTAGTTGATGACAAACTTGATAGACTCACAAACCTTGTTGAGAGTCTAGTTACTGCAATGTAAGTTAACAAACAACACTAAGGTCTACAATAATAAAACCTATAGGAAGATACCTATAAGAGACATTATAGCTAAGGCAATCAAACTAATCACCCAATTTGACCACCACGAACTGGAGGAGTAGCAGACTGAGCTGCTAGATAAAGACTGGAGTTGGGGGAGATTAGGGAAGATGATGAGGAGCCAGATGTCAAAGAGTTTAGTGAAGAAGAGGTAGACTATTACTAGGCGCAAGGATGAGGACGTCGAGTTCCTTAAGGGTTAGACAGTGTTAAGGTGCAAATCCCGCCCTTTGGTGGAAGTGGAGTCGTAGATAAATACTTAGAATGGGAAGAGAAGGTCGAGAAAATATTTGAATGTTATAGGTATGAGGATGTAGTCAAAGTCTAACTTGCTGCATTGGAGTTTACTAGGTATGCTACTATGTGGTGGAAGACTCTAAATGCAACCAAAGCAAGAGATGGAAGACGAGGTGTTAGAACTTGGGACAAGATGAAAAGATTGTCAAGAGGTAGATTTATGCTCAAGACTTAACTAAAAGATACATTTACAAAATTGCAAGAGCTTCGCCAAGGAAGCCGATCTATTGATGACTATGTTAGGGACTTGCGGATGCTAATGATCCAAGCCAACGTGGAAGATGTCACGAACTGAGGACGACCTAGTTGTGGCAGACGTTGTATACTATACGAAGAACCCCTGATTGGTTACCCTTCCAATCAAGAACTCTTCACATAATATACAAGGCTCTACAACCACTAATTTCCAAAGAACACAAAGATTCACATGATATCATCACCTTAACATATTTATATAAAATTTGAACTACACAACTTATATTATATAGTAAGAGAGTACATCTAAGTCTATAATACTAAGAAAATAAAAGTACATGAGTAAAGATCTACATGAACTATTCTCTCAATACATAGGATAGCTCGCTCCTGCCCAAGTCCCCAAGCTAACCTGTAGCATCCCTCGTCTTGCCTCTACGAACAAGCTATCCTGCAACAAAAGTCTAAAGGGGTGTAAGCCTAAGCTTAGTGAGCAAAACCCTCAGCCACACAACAAGCAAGTTATAAGTACATTATAGTCACGCATATGAATGAATGATCAAACAGAATGCCAAACAATACGCATACTTAACTAGTTCATATACGTAACTCGGATTTAATGCCCTCCGAAGTCAAGGTTGGAGTTTACACGACACCAATCAAATCCGGGTATTATACTAGAACTTACTTTACTATGGAACTCCATGTTTTGCACTTATATCAAATAATTCTTTTATTTTTAGAAAAACCCAAGTTCTAGTATAATTGTGAGTGGGCCCCCGCAGTCCATACTCACCCCTAAACGGAGGCCTCTAGACTCGACCCTTAGCCAGGCGGTTGGCACCTGCAACGCCTAGTGTTCCTGCGGGCCAGGGTAAGGTCATTTTGTACGAGTGCACCGTACAGAACCAAATAAATCAATAATATCAACCCCCGAATGGCATCTCTTTACCTCCGTCTGATTTGACGGCTGGAATAGTATCCATGCTATGCATGTTCCAGTTTCTTTTTATAGGTCGAGTATAATTTAGTTCAAATTATGCTGTGACCATCCACTAATACACACAATCATTTTCTATACTACCATGCACTAAACAAGGCATTTTCTGTATTTAAGGTAAATTCATAACTCAACATACAATTACATACATAAGCATTTCCCGAACCCCACACAGTAGTCAATTAACAATAATATTTAAGTTCACTATCTACAATCATAATCAAGCATGGAATCATAGGGTAAATACTCATTCGGCCATAGCGATTCGCCCTAATCGTAGTAATCGATCGGGAGGTCCTTGCTCACCTCAAGGTCACTTGATCATTATGTAATAATAACGTTAGTAGGTACTTGAATGAACTACTAATTCTAAACATATAATTACCTAATTCTACTTAAATTACTATCAACTTTTATCCGGTGAGACTTTATTATCAATCGTATGTAACTTTTTCGTTTTATTTCTAATATTTATGAATTTATAGTCATTTTTTATCGTTTTCGAACATATATTCACACGGTAATATTTGTTTTGGGTGTTAAGACCTCTATTTTACGTTATGAACTAAATTTATAGAAATTTTTAGCTATGAACACTTAAGTATTCTTATTACTTATATTTATATCTTTTATTCCTTAAATTCTTATAATTAAAGGATTTTACTTTGCTATTACTAATTCATATACTGAATTAGGTATAATCTAATTGTATTAGGATTTACTAATTTAAGTACCTAATTACATACACTTTTCTTATTTTTCTCATTTTCTAAACCTATACTTATGTCATCGCTTACATCATTTTTTACTTATGTCGTCATTGCTTATGTTATCACTTGCTTATGTCATGGCTTATGTTATCATGTGCTTACCTCATCCCTTACCTCATCATATGATTACATAAGCCTTTCCTCATGCTTATGTCATATGTACATGTATTATGTACATGTTACCTCTCCTCTTATACTTATGTACATATACCTTATACATACATATACTTATACCTATACTTAGACTTATACCATATTTATACATATATACATACTCATATACCTATATGGTTGGATACGTATTTTTATACTAAAATTCGTATGCCTAATCTTTTCCTTAAGAAAAGCTTCCTAATTCCATTCTTTTGTGTTTTTATGTATGTATTTAGTGTAGTATAGGTATGTATAGTTAAATATGGTCTTAAGTTAGGTTATGTACATGATAAATACTCATGTACAAAGGTTCACATACTTGTACTCTTTTAGTATTCCCTTATGTGGACATACTTATAAGCATATTTACTTGTACTCTTCAAAATTTCTAATTCCTACACTTAAAGATGGAAACTTTGTTCCCTCTTCTTCAAGACAACACTAAACACATAACTACTTATCTAATCTATCTAATTAACTAACTAATGAATAATATAAAACAACATAAAACAACTTAAAGACATACCTTTAATTATGTTGGAGTTATGGAGACAAAAGTGAAGTAATGAAAGTGAAAGAGGAAGAAGGAGCTCACGGCATGGAAAGAGAAGTTTTGGTTTATTTCCTTTTTCTTGTTTTCATAATGGAAGGAAGAAAATGGTGGGGTCTAGAAGAGGAAGATGTGGACAGCAATTGAGGAGAAAAAGGAGAAGAGAAAAAAATCAAAAAGAAAGAAAAGAAAAGCCATCATTAAGGAAGAGATATTTTCTTTATCTCTTAGTCTTTTGTCGACTTTTCAAAATGTTGACTTTAGTCAACATGTGTTGACTTGGTCAACCCTTTGACTTTAGTCAACATGTGTTATCTTAGTCAACTTTCCTTAAGTATGTGTAATTTTGTGCACATAATATAGTTTTTAAGGAAAATTAAGGGAAAAATGAAGGAAATGAGAGGAAATGAAGTATTTGATGAATTGATTAGTAAACATAGTTGATGAGGCCTTACTTTAGGTCTTTATAGCCTATATATCTCATTCGATAAACTACTTTAGATAATAAGTGCAAAAAGTACTAATTCGAGTATTAAAGTTTACTACATATAACCTAATCATCAACTATACCCCTAACTCTAAGTAAGACTATCTTAATCATATACTTAAGAAATAAATGCAAGCTATGATTCATTATCTTAGTCTCTAAAGGAATACTTGAGGATTCAACACATATATGCGTGATTGAAAGTCATCTCTAGTCCTTTTATAATGATTTGGCAAAATATGTGGGGTATATTATTAATTTAGGGTTTTAGAATGTATTATGTTGGATTAGTGCACATATGTCTTTAAGGTAATCATTTTTTTTTGTTTCTATCACTTTTGAATGAAATCTTTAGCATTTAGAAACATTTAGGGTAGAAAAGTTCTTTATACGATTGATTAATTCTTTTAAGGTTTTCACTTTCATTATCCTTATCAACTCCAACATCGTCTAACATAATTGAGTCTGTTTTAAAAGCTAGATCGAAACTTTTAGGGGTTTACAGAAGAACCAGAGGCCCGTAAGGTATCAAGGTTTGTTTTTGGGATAAAGTATGAAATTCACAATATCATAGGAATATAGAGGTTTTATATACTAGAAGAGGGCATCAAGATAACGTAGGGGTTCAAAAGGTAGAAGAGAAGTGTTTTGAGCCGACTTAAGCTAACATTATCATGGGTACCAGTACTGTGCCGATCTATTCAATCCAAGTCGAGGAGGCCATACAAGACAGAGGATAGGAATGATTGACCTAAAGATAGCCAAGGAAACCACTAAGGCCGAGTTAGATAGTAAGACCGAGTTGAGAGTAGGCCGACCCTAAAGACATATGAGAAAGGGTAGACTTCCAAATGGAAGACTAGTGAAGTAAAGTGCTTTAAATGCTTGGGCTTAGGACATATGACCGTTGAGTGTCCAAACCGATGCGTCATGGTGCTTTGAGGAGATGTAGTAGATATGAGACGACCCTAAGAGGGGTCTAGTAGTATTGCCTAAAATTTCCATATCATGTGTGCATCCATGGTAAGAAAATCGCCTTGCAAGTTAGAGATTGCAAGACTTTAAATAGTTATTTGCTAGAGTCTTCAATTTTAGTTCATTGACTCATTACATAATATAAATAATTATGGATATCTATTTTTCCACAATTCCTCATAACCATAGAGAATCGGTATCCCCTACCAAAATAGTAAAATAAGATAAAAAATTCTAGAAAATTCTAAACTTACTAAAGATAGTAAACTTAATTGAGACATTAGTCGTTTTTTGGAGCATTCCAAATTAACTACACAATCTTTTCATCATACTGATTCAATTGTAGCACTCTGCACTCGATTCCTATCCCATTCCCAATTATTGATCAACCTACAAAGAAAAGAACTGGTGGGGTGTAAGCTTACGCTTAGTAAGATAATTACCCTCATTAATATTACACGATAGAAATTTATTAAATGCACAATTATATGAATGCATGAAAAATCAGTATGCCAAATAATGCATGTAGTGGCTTAAGAACTGCATACGACTCAGAATTACGCCCCTTATAGTTGGGGTTTGGAGATAATTAACTGATCCAAACCAAAATCCGGATTGTAGACCTTAGGTTTTAATTCATTAGCACAATTATGCTTTAGTCAAAACAAAACTATATATATATATACATATATATACTTTCATTATCGAATAATAAATCATATTTTCAAAATCCTAAGTCTAGCGGTATGGCGGCCTCAGCAATTCACATACACACACCTTAAGCAAAAGCTACAAGACTCGGCCCCTCACCATCGGTTGGCGTCTCCCAACACTTAGTAAGCCTATCAGCTTAGGATAGAAACTCAATATATATGATGACATAGCTAGTACCCAATTCTGCAGGAGACACGTCCTCTTGTGAGTCCCTTCTCATCTTCTGTGTGAAGCACCAGCCAGTGTTATCTGTATGTAATATGGGGAATGCATGATTCATTTTGATTTCTTAATCATATAAGTGATTAACTCATTTTTCAAAGTGATCAGACAATTTCATTCCATACAATTTACATGTATATATTAGTACAAATAATTCCCATTATTATATATAATTAACAAGTCATTGCATTCATCCACAAATTCATACACATGTATTTCCCATATCTCACAAGCATCCAAATTTATATATATAAGTTTAGATACATCTATTCTACAAGCAAAATCAAGTAAAGAGTCATCGGGAATTTACTCACTCAGCCATGCGGATCAATCAAAATAATCTGGGATAGGTTGTCTCCCCAAAGCCAGGTCCCCTGGACATAGCAAATACGATACTATAAGGATTTGAAATAAAACCTAGAAAACTAAGCTAAAACCCTTTAAGTTATATTTTTTACTTGGTTTCATAATTTTTTCCTGGTTTTACTTAAAAGTTCAATTGCGTATAGCTTTCTCGTTTTAAATCCGATTTTTATGATCTTATAGTCAATCTCCATCATTTGCAAGTGTACTTTAACTTGGTGAGGTTATATTTTAGTGATGAGGAACGTAAAACTACCCATGCGCCAGTATAGTAGCGATCCTCATGTTTTGAAGTACTTTTGGGCCTTATTTGGTAAATGGGCTTTTTGATAACTTGAGAAATCCTTTGGGCTTAGTCTTAAGATTTTATCCTAAGCTCAAAATACTCCTTGAGATTAGATTTGCAACCTTGATTTATACTCCTAAGGCTAACAAGCACTTCATGAGCTCTTTAGTGGGCTTAAGTTGTCAAATGGGCTTGTTTTTTGGTTCAAACTAAAGTTAGTGACTTTGGTGGGCTTATGGAGCCTTAGGTGGATTTTTTGTAAGCTTCAAAACAACCTCTCTTAATATTTTAAAGTACTGGTCAGAATTTTAATGAAGGTCCAACTTAGAGTTATAGGCTTGGTTTTGAGTTTTAAGCTTTGTATACTTACTATACTTCTTTTAGTTGATCTTTTCACTTTGTTTACTTATTTTATCATATTTTTTAGAGTCTTTTATCCATGTTCCAGATCTGGTGATGATGATTCCAAGGGGTTCTCACTTGGTTTTTCAACTTGTTTCATCATTTCCTTAAGTTTAGGTGTTAGATCATGTACTTAAACTACTTGTATCCAAATCTTAACTTAACTTTTCTTTCGTAAGATGACTCTTTAACTCATGCTTCACACAAAGAAATAGAAGATTTTACACTTATTACAACTTTCATATCATAGCTCATGTCATACAAAGTTGGTTTCTTCATAAAACTTTATGTAATGAATTTTTCCTTAACTTAAGTCTAGATTTGAGCATGTTTAACTCAATGGAAATAAAATCAACATCCAAATGACTTTTGAATCCTCACATCCAGCATGATCATCTTCCATTCAAGTTCTTGTTTCAAGATTTTCTCAACTTAAAATCTTCCATTCAAAGTGTTAAACAAGTATCTTTACAAAATACCAACTTTACATGCACATGTTTTAACTTCATGTAAGGGTTTCATGAGTTTGTTTCTTAGAATGGTCTTTGGTGTTATAACAACTTAAAATCATACTCATATCTTCAAGAAATCAAAGTCTCCTAACATAAACACTAACTTACTAATCACAAGAAACACTTACTCGTCCTTAAAGTAAAATATGGTGGTTGTACACAAAGGTTCCACTTAAGCTCTTAACTTTGTTTCCTCTTTTTGCAACCTTTTGGAAACCCGAGTTGTTTGATCCTTTGGAGTGGGATTTGTGGAAGGTTCTAATGGTTCTAAAAGAGCTTAAATGTTGGAAGAAAATGACACAAGAAAAAGAAATGGGAGTGCCGTGAGTGGGACATAAAAGTGGTGGCCAAATGGAGCTTTTTTGTGGGGTTTAATTTCTTCTTTTGATTTGTGTTTAAAGTGAGAGAAAAGGAAGTGAGAATGGGAGTGAAAGAGGGAGAGAGTGGCAGATTTTTGAATGAGAAAAGAAGTGTGTGCAAGAAGCTTTAATTGATTGTCATGTAGCTTACACAAAAGTCAACAATTGCAACTATTGATGATGTAAGCATTAAGGAGCGAATAGTGGTGTGTAAGAGAAAGTGATTGATGGTTGAAAGACAAGAGCATGCCCGCCCCCCCCCCCTCCCCCCTCTTTTCTCCTTGTTCAAAACTGCCATTTAGTGTCTTTTGGGGTCGTGGAATGGTCTTGTCTCATTTAATGAAGTTAAGAATGTGAAATCTTGTGAAAAATTATCCATATGTAGTATAAGTAAAGGGGTGATAAGGAAAATGTCTTATCACTAGATTTTGATAAGTTATCAATTGATAAATGATTCCAACTCTCAATTGATAAGTCATCTAAGGTAATTGGGTGGTCTACTTAGTTATGTGTAAGGCTTAGACATGAAGATAAGGGCACAGTCTTATAGGAAATTGTTTTAGGATTTTCATCTTGTAATGTTTTGTACTTTATGATTCGATTCTTATAAAATTGTGAAATTTTCTAAAGTTGAATGAAAGGATAGGACTAATGAGAATGAGCTTAAGAAGGAAGAAGATGTTGAAAAACCCAAAGCTAAAAAGGAAGAGGAGACTTGTGTCTATATTGGCCTAGGAGAAGTAATGACCCTAGTCCTGAGTTACTTACTGAACTCTATGGAAGGCTAAAGAGAGAATTTGTTCCATACCAAGTGTACCGTCAAAGGCCAATTATGTGCAATCATAGTAGATGGAGGAAGTTGTACAAATGTGGTTATGCAATCCTTTGTGCAAAGGTTGGGTCTACTGACCTCAAAGCATCCCCGACATCATAAGCTACATTGGCTTCATGATAAGGTTGATTTGCATATGACTGAATACTGAACAAGTGACTGTACTGTTCAGTGTCGGAAATGTATATAGGGATGAAGTGGTATACGATGTTATCCCTATGGGAGCTTCCCATCTACTATTTGGATGACCTTGGTTGTTTGACCGACGTGCTACTCACGATGGGTATAAGAACACCTATGCCTTTGTCAAGGATAGAAGGAAGATTGTGTTGCAACCTTTAACCCCATCCTAAGTAACTGAAGCCCATAATCAACTTACCCAAACTAGTAAGAAGAAAGCCTTAGTGATGAGCCGAAGAGAGCTTCGATTTGCTGAGAAGGCTGATGAACCTATGTTCCTATTGGTTAGGAGATTGTTTGAGATGAGGGAATTACAAGATGTTCTAAAAGTGATCTAAAACTTGCTAAATGAGTTTTCCAACCTGTTTCTAGAAGAACTGCCTAAAGGGCTATCTCTAGTCCGAGGCATAGAGCACTATAGTGACCTACAGCCAGGTGCTGCCCTCCCAAACCTACTCGCATATAAGATGAACCCTAAGTAGGCTACCAAGCTAAAGAGGCAAGTGGATAAGCTTGTAGAATGAGGGTATGTAAAGGAGAGCATGAGCCCTAGTGATGTACCAGCTTTGCTCGTTCCGAAGAAGGATGGTTCATGGTGCATGTGCATCGACAGCTGAGCAATCAATGGAATTTTTGTTAAGTACAAATACCCGATACTGAAGCTTGATGATATGTTAGATAAGCTTCATGGTGCCAAAATATTTTCAAAGATTGATCTGTGGAGTGGCTAACATCAAATTTGCACGAGGCTAGGCGATGAATGGAAGACTGCCTTCAAGACTAAGTGTGGACTCTACGAATGGTTGGTTATGCCATTTAGGCTTACTACCACGTCAATCACATTCATGAAGTCGATGAACCATGTAATGCACCCTTTAATTGGGAGATGTGTGGTTGTGTACTTTGATGATATATTGGTATACAATGTTGACTTAAACGACCAAATTCAACATCTTCGTGAAGTATTTGACATTTTATGAATTGAGAAGTTGTATGGGAATGTAAAGAAATGCATGTTCTATTAGAGAGAAGTGATATTCCTAGGATTTGTAGTATCAGGGGAAGGAATTTGAGTAGATGAGGAGAAGATCCAACTTGTTTTAAAATGGCTAATGTCAAAGAATGTCATCGAGGTTAGAAGTTTCCATACCTAGCTTCTTTCTATAGATGATTTGTTAAGGACTTTAGTACAATAGTAGCCCCATTGATCGAGTTGACTAAGAAGAGTGAAGGATTCAAGTAGAACGACTGAGCTGAACAGAGCTTTAGAGAGATCAAGGAAAAACTCACCTCGATACCTGTCTTGTCACTACTAGATTTTGATAAGCCCTTCGAATTAGAATGTGATACATCGAGAGTTCGAATTGGTGCTATCCTGATGCAAGAGTGATGACCCATTGCCTTCTATAGTGAGAAACTTAGTGGTCCTGCCCTGAACTATTCTATGTATGAAAAGGAGTTGTAGCCCTTTTCTAAGCCCTTACTA
Source organism: Lumnitzera racemosa (assembly GCA_024138005.1). Taxonomy (NCBI): domain Eukaryota; kingdom Viridiplantae; phylum Streptophyta; class Magnoliopsida; order Myrtales; family Combretaceae; genus Lumnitzera; species Lumnitzera racemosa. Next base: position 44,500,610 of record JAMXBC010000004.1, on the reverse strand, counting down.
TTTAGTAACACTACCTGCTACCACAAGAGTTTATTATTTACGTTGACCATGAATCATTGAAGCATCTTGGGAGTTATAACAAACTACTAAAGAGATAGGCCAAGTGGTTATAGTTTATGGAGGGGTTCTCCTACGTCATTCAGCATAAGAAGGGAAATGCGAATGTGATTGTAGACGCTCTTTCATGACAACAAAATTTGCTGACTACTTTGCAACAAAAATATTAGGATTCTTACTAATTACTGAGCATTATGCTCATGATTCTCATTTTAGCCTTATCATAGAACAGTGTAAGGATGGAATTGCTATCAAGGGATATTATCTCAATTATGGCTACCTACTCAAGGACCAAAGGCTGTGCATACCAAATTGTTCCATGTATGAGATGTTGATTAGGGAAGCCCATAGTAAAGGATTATCTAGTCATTTCAAGGAGATGACGATAGCCAATATGTTGAAAGAAAAAAGTTTTATTGGCCTAGTCTTGCCAAAGATGTCCATAAGGTAGTTAGTAGTTATGAAGTGTGGAAGCATGGAAGCGTGCTAAGGGGAAGAGAGAACCCCATGGAGAGTATATGCTACTATGAACATCCATTTTACCTTAGGCTGACCATAGCATGGACTTTGTCCTTGAGTTACCCCGGACACCTAAAGGGAAGGACTCTATTTTTGTTATAGTGGATCATTTCAACAAGATGGTACACTTCATTCCATGCCATCGGACTAACGATGCCTTATAAATCATTGATTTGTTTTTATAGGAGATTGTCCAACTACTTAGAGTACTAAGGACTATTGTTTGAAATCAGGACAAAATTTTTGAGCTATTTTTGGAAAACTCTTTGGAGAAGACTTAAACTAAACTTGTATTCAACTCCAGTAGCTACCCTCAGACTGAAGTGGTAAATAGGACGCTAGGTAATCTATTCAGAGCTATCATAGGAAAGAACTTATGGGATTAGGATCTATGCCTACTAGTTATGGAGTTCACATATAATTGAACTGTCCAGAGTACTACTGGGAAGACCCCATTAGAGGTGGTATATGGCCTTAATGCTACTGTTCCCTCCAATATGATTGGCACCCCAGTAACTACTAAAGAAAGTCAATCCAGGGTAGACCGAGCCTGAGAATTGCATGAGCTATACCAGTCTATAACAAGGAAAATTACCAAGTTCATTTAGAGACAATGAGAGATTGGCAGCTGAGGTTGTCGAACTATTTTTTTCCAACTTGAAGACTTAGTATGGATTCACCTTGTGAGATTCCTATACTTGAGACAGAATAAACTATCTCCTTGTACTAATGGTCTATTCAAGGTCCTGAGGAAAATCAACCATAATGCTTATCAAATCGAGTTACCTAATAACTATGGAGTTTCTTTTACCTTTAATGTGTTTGATCTGATCCTTCACCAACCAAGAGGAGAAGACTTAGTAAGTGCCCTAGAAGAAAGAGCAAAAACCGCTCCAGATTTGAAGACAAATCTTTCTGACCCCCTAGCAGATGATAGGAATCAACCCCTCGGACCGATCATGTACAACCAAGCTAAAGGACTCTAAGGACTCACTCGAAGGATTCTAACTTTAGGCCATAGCCGAGATGGGGATTCCTACCCTAAGCTAATCTCTAATCAACTTGACTATCAGATCCTCACATATGTTAGATCAACCTTATTTAGCAACAAAATTTTGCTCCAGAAGATAGCCAAAGAATAGGCCAAGCGAGCTCCCGACCCGACCACTGGCATTTGACCTTGAACCAAGCTAACTTCTCTTTAGAACTACTTGGTCCCCAACTTGAACCATATTAGGTCAGCCTCTGACTGCAATGCTCTCTTGTTTTTGCTTACTTTGTAACATATTCCTAATGACTAACCACTATGCGATACGTGTTTTTTGATACAATATTCCAGAATCATTCTTTCTTTTGGTATTGAATATTCTTTGTCTCTTTTACCCTTTTAAGTATGTTTCGTGTAACCTAAGTATAAAATATCTTTTTTGTCTTTTCATACATGTAATGTAACCTTAGTGAATAGGTATATAAGCCTTCACTTCATTGTAGCAGGCATTGAACTTTCAATATAGAATTATTCAATTGAGTAACCCTAGTGTTGTTGTTATCTCTTAACTTTTATCTATTCCCATTAGCAAGGAATAGTGGTGAGTGATCCTTTAATTTGAACCGGTATATCATATCCGGTGGATTATAAGCTAAGTAAGATTGAGTGGTGTATCATATCTATTTGGTAGCTACTTAGACTTTGTTAACCTCTTCTTTGTTTGTTTTGGTTTGTTTCATCGTGGTGTCTCTTCATGTGGTCAACCTCGAAGACGCATCAGCTAGTTGACTCGTTAATAGATCTATTGGATAGACTAGGTTTGAGTCCTTGCTTCTAGATCTTTTAGGTTAATAAGTGACATTGGGGTATGATCAAAGGGTAGGTCTAGGTTAAAACCATAAATGACTTCAAAGGGGGCATGTAATGTCTTGTTATAAGAAAATTTGACAATGAGCAGGTCAACATCCCAGTCAGTTAAGTTCTTCCACATTGTAGCTTGGAGAAGTATTCCTAGAGTATGATTAACCACTTTTGTTTGGCCATCAGTTTATGGATGGCAAGAGATGCTAAACAATAATTTGGTGCCCATCCAATGCTAAACTATTTTCCATAAATGGCTTAGAAATTTTAGATCTCTATCAAATATCATATTCATCAATACTCCGTGCAAGAAAACTACTTCTTATAAAAATAAAGAAGCAATAGTCGAAGTGTCATTAATCTTGGTGTAAGGCACGAAGTATGCCATCTTGTTGAACCTATCTAGAACAACCATTACAAAATCTTTTCCTTAGGCAGTTTGGGGTAATTCAAAGACAAAATCTATGCTTAAGTTAACCTATGGTTTGGTTAAGGTAAGCAAGAGCATTACTTTTCCTTGCTCTACTCGGCCCTTTGTTTTCTTATAGATGGTGCATCTTTTAATCATACGATGCATGTCACACTTCATTCTCGGCCAGAAGAATCTATCATTCAATAACTTATACGGTCTCTACTCTCTATAGTGTCCAGAGAGTCCTTTACTGTAGGCTTCTCTCATCAACAATTCTCTCATTGAATAGGTTGGCATACACAACTTACTACCTCTAAATAGATAACTAACCTCCACATAGTACTCATCTACTGCTTTTCCCTCTCTACAGTTCCTATATAAGGGGCCAAAATGAGGATCATCCTGATACTACTCTTTTATACATGCAAAACCTAACAATCTTATCTATAACTCAATGAAAAGGATACATCTTCTTGATAGGGTATCAATAACTACATTGTTCTTACCTTACTTGTACTTAATAACAAAGTTAAATCCCTCAAGGAAATTAATCCATTGGGCTTGGCGCTTAGAAAGTTTGGTTTGGCTCTGTAAATACCTTAAGGACTCATGATCCATGTATATGACAAACTCTTTTGGCAAGAGATAATGCTACCATATATGAAGAGCTTGGATCAAGGCCAAACGCTCTTTATCATATACAAAATAGTTTAATTATGCTCCTTTAAGCTTTTTACTATGATAAGCGATAGGTTGGCCTTCTTGTATCAGTACAACTTTAGCGCCAACACCTCTGATGCCAATACTTACTGCATCGCATTCAATCTTAAATACTTTTTCAAAGTTAGGTAGAGCCAAGACTGGGGTAGAGGTTAACCTTGTTTTCACTTTTGCAAAGCTTCTCTCCTCTCCCTCTCCCCACTTTAACTTTACATTCTTCTTCATAAGCTCAGTTAGAAGTATGATAATGGTACTGAATCCTTGGATAAAGCATTGGTAGAACAATGTAATGACCTAGTTGAAACTTCTACTATTGAGGTATTGTCCACTTTAGTGTAGAATACTATACAGTTTTGTCCCCTAGTACAATAGCTTCCTAAGAGGTCACTCATCTTGGGATTGGTCTAGCTTGAGCATGCTTAACTTTAAAATTTCAACATACTTTGAGTCGTTACACTAAAAGGAGCCTCAATGATTTAGAATTCCGTCACCTGGCATGCAAGGGGTATTACAAATGATGCCAATCCATGAAAACTTCATATCTCTGTATAGGAGGTTGGAGTTGACCATTCAACAATAGCTCGTACCTTCTCTTCATCCACTCTCAATCCTCTTCCATTAACCATATATCTTAAGAAGATCACTTCTTCTTAACAGAAACAACATTTCTTCAAGTTTTCGAACAACTTTCCACTCACAGGACATTAAAAACAGCCTTGAGGTGATCAATGTGCATGGCTAAGTCGGCACTGTAGACAAGAATGTTGTCAAAGTAGATAATGACAAACTTTCGAATCAAATTTCTCAAAACATGATTCATTAGCCTTGTGAAAGTGCTTAGGGCATTTGATAGTTCGAAAGGCATGACCATCCACTCATACAGGCCATGTTAGGTTTTAAAAGCAGTCTCCCATTCATCCCTTTATCTCATTAGATTTGGTGGTATCCCGACTTTAGATCTACCTTGCTGAATGTTCTTACACCACTTAGTTCATCCAACATATTGTCCAGCCTTAGGATAGAGTATCTAGACTTGATCGTAATCTTGTTAATAGCTTTGCTATCTACATACATATGCTAATTTCCATTCTTCTTTAGCACAAGTAGTGTAGGTACATTACAAAGGCTAAGAATCTCCCTCATATATCTTCTTTCTAGAAGTTTGTTAACTTGCCTTTAAAGCTCAGTAACCTGCTTAGGATTCATGCAATATGCTAGCTTGTTTGGTAGTGTTGTTCATGGGTTTTAGATTTGAATTTTATCCTACAAAGAAAAGGATACTTTTGGTATCGGGGCCAATCCTGCTTAGCTATTGCGATGCCTAAGTTAGTATGTGAACATAAGAAAAGTTAAGTGCGTGGGAAAGAGTTATCAGATATCTCATAGAGCATTTCTTTCTCATATTTATAGGTGAGTGTCTTGTTTGAAGCAGTAGCTATCAAAATGATTATTGAGACACATAGAGGCCTCTTGATCAGACATATTCTTAAAATGTAAGGAGAGTGGGTAGTTATAGAATATAACCATACCAAGTGATAACTGTTCGCGATACTTCCCTTGAATTCAAATTGGATGTTGATCTGTGTTTCTCGGCATTAGTTGATAATGTAGACAACTCAGCTGTCTGTAGTCGAATAGACGAGTGAATGAAGCTCGACTATTAACATTTGCCCCCCAACTTCTGTATTTAAAGATTTAACTGAGGGAAAAAATATTTAATACTCTAAAGGCTAAGTAAGGAACTATTCCTTAGATGCCAAGTAAGGTAGGAAGGAAGACAAATCACATCCTAATAAAATAGTCTCTTGCCTATCAATTAGACCAAATAGTAGAGAGTATGACAACTGTCACCTTGGTCATCATTATGCCACAAGCTTAATTACTATCAAAGATTTATCAACCGTTGGATTTCTATCTCGAAACATGCATCAATGATTCGTTCCATCATCCAAGCAGCACATCATTTCCATCAAGGACTCATTTATAGTTACAAGGATAAATTATTTGTATTTAAGGGGTTGTTCAAAATCAAAACAAATTTCTTCAATCACATCTATAAGCTTTTATTTACTTTTGACATCTTGTCTTCTCACTCAAATTCTTCAAATTCTGTGATATTCTTTATAGTCAATCAGGTATGGTTTACAATGTAATTTGTCGACTTAAGCTTTTAGATTTTGATGCAACTGAATCTGAGGCTACTTCTCCCCCTTAGAAAAAGGAGTGAGACAGCATGTTCCTCAGGTAGCTTGGCCAATAGTATCGTGGGGTAGTGGAATAAACTCGCACGAATCAACTCTCTCGTAGTAAATAACTATCCAGAAACAAGGAAGGAAGATCTAAGGCTAGGTATCTATACAATAACATAGCTTACTACAATGATTCATTAGACAGAGCAGCCAATGCTGCCAACAGGGTCCTTATTTCAAAGCATAACAAGTATTGGCAAAACCTTGTTGAAGTGTAGAATCTTAGGAGGCTGAGAGAAGAGGAAAAGGTATGTTTTCCAAGGGAGCGCAAGTTCCACATATATTTGAAATATCTCGACTTTAGGCTACGCTTCCCTTTCTCGACACTTGTGAAGGAGTTGTTCAATTATTTTCGAGTTTCCTTAAGTATGTTCTCACCAAATACATATCGGCTTCTAGTGGCTTTCAAGATACTCTACAAATAAGTTAAAGTTAGGGCTACGCTTCAACTATTTTAGTACTTTTTTATAATTAGGAGGCAACCCAATGGATGGTACTTTGCAACTGTTAGGCATGGATGGAAGTTCATGGATAGGTTAGAGTCTAAGATCCATAAGTGGCACGACAAATTCGTATCGATTGTTTCAAATGAAGAGTTGGATTTTTAGACCTAATGGATTGAGCTAATCTGCACAAAGGATATCAAGCTAATGTTGAATGATGCCGCTACGGCAAAGAAGATAAAAGACAAGAGGGAGAACAAAATGTTATTTTGGGACATTGAGAGAATCATAAGGAATTATGAGAGTAGAGAGCCAATTTTTCCAAGAAGGAAGGTATACTAATGAGTAACTGTCGTGCTAAGTATAGCTACAAGAGGAAAGCCATTCTCATGACTTGGGAGAAGGATTGTTCCCTTTGAGCCTTACTCAGTACAGAGAATATAAGTTCTTTCTTATTCCTTGCATTAATATTAATGTCTACTTCATATTGTAGACATAAGTGCTAGTGAAGTGAATCTTACCAAGTTATTGGCCTAAGCAAAGGCTAAGAAGTCCAAAGCTAACAAGTGAGTGGCCACCATTGTTACTACCATTCGGTTGGCTGTTGTTAAGAAAACAATAAATGAGGGTATAGTAAAGTAAGTGTTGGCCCAAAAGAAGACCTCCCAACCAATTGAGAAGCGAAAAGGGAGCAAGAAGCTCGGGTTGGCCGAGGCCGCACATACCAAGGCACCTCCTATTGAGAATATTCCATCTATTGTGGAGCCTAAAAAGGGTGGTTAAGAAACCTAACCTTAAAATGAGGCTGAAGCTACCACAGTCATGAAGGGTCATCACTAATGATGGAAGCGGCATTGAGTATTAATAAGAGAAGTGTGAAGGAGCTTATTGGCTAACCCTCTGCCAAAAGGTTTAAAGAGTTGGATGAAAGGACAAAGGAGGCCATGCATAATAAAGCTCTTGGCATCAACAGTATTGGATTCATCCCTGACACAAAGGTCGGTAAATACTTTGTCTCGTGTTAGAGCCACAAAGTCCTACATACTAATTCGACCCAAGGCAATAGGATAAAATCTTTGGCCTTGATGGAAGGCATTATTCTTCCTAAAGACAAAGAGATGGTGAAGAAAGACGTCGATAAGGTCGGTGATTACGATAAGACTCATATCACGGCCAAGCCATATGATGTAAGTCTCTTATTGAATCCTTTAAACTATTTGTCGTTTTTAGTTGCTAATGCTCTTATTTGTTTTTAGATCAATAGCCATGTTCTAATAACCTTAGATGAGACCGATAAAGAAATGAAGAAGATAATAACAATAACCTTTCATGTATTCTACTAGGTGATTCAGAATACTTATCATTTTATATCAGCTTGTTGAAGAAAATTGAGGATGTGTACAACTCCTCAAAAGCTCAAACAACGGCTGTTGAGAATGCAAGAATAAGGGCTGAGATGGAGCTAGAAAGTATCAAGATGAACTGGCTATCAAGAAACTAGCACACTTTTCAGTTGTCGATGAAGTCTCAAGCCTCAAGGCTAAGGTTGATAAGCAATACAGGGAAGCTGAAGACCTAAAAGAGGAGCTTTACAAAAAGAAAGATGAGTGCTGGGGTCTAGGCCAAACACTCTGCTCAATGAGTGATAAGGAGAGCGAGCTCAGGATGCAAATCAAGGAATTGGAGACCAAAAATGCTAGGTTACAAAGCCTTGTTGTCAAGTTAGAGGATACTATGAAGAAAGGGCCCTTTGTTAAATAAGCACTCGAAATCGTCTCTCCCATTTGACAATATGAGAGATTACTGTGGAAGAAGTTGCTGGAGGAGCTCTAGGCAACAAGAGAAGAAATCCTCAAATTTCACCTTGACTATGATCTCTTGTGCTTGGATTTTGATGATGTTGATGACAAAGTCAGCAGTTGTAATGAGGAAGATGGTAAGGATCTAAGTATTGAGATCAATGCGTAGGATGAAGATGAGACTCATGTTGAGGATCTTAGAGATGACAAGGAATGTCTTTCCAAGGAAATCCCCTATAAGCATAAAGAAAAATTCACCTACTCCCAAACCCTAAGCACTAAGAAGGAAGTATACTTTGAAAAGGCTCCAACTTCTAATTAAGAAAATGCTCGGTCCAAAAATCAGTCATAGGATTATTTTCCTTATAATTCGTTTATCCTTTGTATGGACAGTTTTAGGCCGAGTAGCCCAAAATTATAATTGTATTATGATGAATGAAAATCGTTTCTTCTCATAAATTAGTATTTCCAACGCATTTTACGTCATGCACTTTAGCGTTTCTAGGCATAATTTGTTTCACATACCATATTTTCTTGGCATCTACGATTTTATTCTTGTTTCTTAGCATGTTTTATTTCACACACCTAATTTGAGCATATTATAGACATTATTTGTTAGTCGTTAAGACGTAGACTAGCCATTTTACTCAGTTGTAGGACTGATTTATGAAGTTCGTTAATTATGATAGGCTTGAACTTACAATAGTTTGTTTGCTGTACTATTTGAACTTATCAACTCCTTAGTCATAAATAGATCTAAATACAAAATAAAACCTCACATATAATTGTTTCCCGATACAAGTAGGTTGTTTCTTTACAAAACAAACAAAAATGAATATCATCTAAGGAATCAATTGAAATAGAGCTTTAAATTCTCGGCATTCCATGCATAAAGGATGATTGATCCATCCAACCTTTCTAGTCGATAGTCCCCTTCACCAATGACTTCTCAAACGTTAATAGGATCTTCCCAATTTGCACTGAGCTTCCCTTGTTTTTCTTACACACCAATTGCTTCCAACTTTCGGCAAACCATGTCCCCAGGTTGAAAAACCTTATGCCTTACTTTTTGGTTATAATATTTAGTTGCTCTATGCTAATACGCCACAACCCTTGCTCTTGCGATTTCTCTAATTTCTTCAATTGTATCCAAATTTTCTGTTAATCCAATGTAATTAACCATTACATCAAAATTCTATGCTTGTAGATTAGGTAGATCTAACTTAATCGGTAAAACTACTTTTTTGCCATATGTTAACCTAAAGGGGGTTTCTCCTATTATAGTTTTATGAGTGGTTCAGTACCCCTATAAGACATCCAGCAATTCATCAACCCATTCCCCCTTAACTTGATTAAACTTCCTCCTTAAGTTGTGCAAGATAATCTTGTTGACAGCTTCAACTTACCATTTGTCTAAGAGTATACCATAAATGCATAGTTCAAGTGAATGCCATATTTCTCACAAAATGCTTAGAACTTTTTGTTGTCAAGTTATAGCTCATTGTCCGTGATTATCATAAATGGGACTTTAAATCTCAATATTACGGAGTTGAAAACAAATGCCTCTAATTTTTGTTTAGTAATCCTTACTAATGCCTTAACTTCTCTACCTATTTGGTGAAATAATCCATAGCAACAATGACAAATTGTCGCTGGGTTGTAGACTTCGGGAAGGGTTCAAGTATGTCTAACCCATACTAAGGAAAGGGCTAAGGACTAGATAAGCAACATAGTTCAGCAAGAGGCGTATGACTTGATACCTCATGCTTCTGTCATTGTAGACAATACCAAATATCAATCCTTGCATCTTCTTTCATAGTTGGCCAATAATAGCCAAGTCGCAACATACGAACATACAATGTTTGTGCTTTCAAGTGGTTATTGCATACACCACCGTATAGTTTAGATAACACTAGTTAGGCATCTCTCGGAGGAAGGCATCGAAGATAAGGATGGGATATGTTGTGTCTGTATAGCCAATCATCTATCAACATATAGTTTGTAGCTTAATAAACCAATCTTTGTGATTTTTTTTCTTTTTTGTCATCAAGGAAGGTACCATCTCTTAAATAATCTATGAAGGGATCTATCCAAGACCTCTCTCTCAGGCAAGGAGCTAATTTACAACTCTGCAAGACTTTCGATAAACTTTTTTATGGGAGAAATTCGACAAAAAGCTTGTCACTCAGGTTAGGAAATGGCATACTGACCAACTTGGACAACTTATCAACAACAATATTCTTACTTCTTTGAACCTTATGGATTGAAAAAGATTGAAATTCTTCTGCAATTGTTCATACCATGAAAGGTACTTACTCATTTCTTCTTCCCTTGCCACATAACTTCTTATGACTTGATTGACCACTAGTTGTGAATCAGAGAACACTTCGAGTTTCTCTGCACTAATTTCTTTTATAAGTTTAAGTTTGGCAATTAAAGCATCATATTATACTTCATTGCCAGCTGGGAATCCGAATTTTAAGGCATAATTAACCTTGACATTGTAGGGGCCTTAACGAATAATGTCCGCACCACTTCCTTCTCTAATAGAAGAACCATCCATATAAAGGTACCACAAAGGTTTCTCAGCAATCTCCATACTGTCTTCCTTACCAGTGAACTCAGCTAAAAAATCTGTTAGCACTTGAACTTTTAATGTCGGTCTAGGTTTATACTATATACCATAGGAACTTAGTTCTAAGGCATATTTCATCATCCTTCCAAAAGAGTCTAGCTATTGCAATTCCTGTCGCAATGGCTAATTAGTAAGGACTATAATTTAGTATGCCTCAAAATATGGTTTCAATCTCCTTGCTGAGAGAACCACTACTAAAACAAACTTTTCAATTTTCGTATACTAATGCTCTAGTCCTTGCAAGACATGACTCACATAATAAATAGGTTGATGCTTTTTACCATCGATTTGGACCAATACGGAAGAAAGAGCTTGACAACTGATTGATAAGTATAAATATAAATTCTCTCCAAAGAGAGGTGTTAAGAATATCGAAGGTGACACAAGGAATTCTTTAAGTTCATTGAAAGCCCTTTCATCCTCATCAATCCATTTGAACTCTTTCAGATTCTTCAAAATTTTAAAGAATTATGCACATCGAACCATGCTTCTTGACACAAATCGATTAAGGATGACTATTCACCCGGTAAATTCTTGTACTTGTTTGACCTTACATGGAGATTTCATGCCTATTATTGCCTCAATCTTTCTTGAGTTGACTTCGATGCTACACTAAGTGACCATATATCCTAAGAACTTTCCCAAAGTTGCACTAAAGACACACTTCTACAAATTATGCTTCATGTTGTATCTCTTGAGAGTAGTAAACACCTCCTCAAGATTAGCAAGACGTTAATCCTATGTAACGCTTTTTACAATCATGTCATTAACATATACTTTAACATTTCAATGAATCTAATATTTGAACATCTTGGTAACAAGTCTCTGGTAAGTTATACCAACATTTTTCAACCCAAAGGGCATCACCGTATAATAATATGTTCTGAAATTGGTGACAAATAACGTGTGAACTTCATCTTCCTTATCCATCTTTATTTGGTTATAACTCAAGAAAGCATCTGTTAAAAAAAAAAAAGAACACATGTCCAGTGGTTGAATCTACCATCTGATCGATTTTTTACAGTGGAGAGCAATCCTTCAAGCAAGCCTTATTAAGATCCATGAAGTCTATGCACATGCAACACTTGCCGTTAGGCTTTTTGACTAGCATACAATTGGTTAGCTAAGTCAAATATGGTTCTTGTATAAATCCTGCCTTCAATAGTTTCTTGACTTCTTCTATGGCTACTTGTTTCTTAGGGGCAAAATGTCTTTTCTTTTATTGGATCACCTTTGCGCTTAAATCAATTTGGAGCTTATGTACCATAATGTCTCTAGGAATACCCTGCATGTTTGAAGGGGACCATGCAAATACATCGGCATTAACCTACAAAAAGTTGATCATACTTTGACGAATATTTGCTGACAAGGGTTATCTTTGTTGTTTTCCCAAGGTCATCTCCTAAAGAGATTTCCTTCGTCTCATTCTCGACACTTTCTATGTTGGTTGACTTTCCTTCTAGACAGGTTTCTACTTGAAAAACCTCTTCTCATCTCAAGGCCCTCACGTATAAGGACCTTGCCAATTGTTGATTGCATTTGCATATGCCAACTCTTATAGGAATAGGGAATTTGGCATTGAGATGAGCAGTAAAAGGGATAACGCCAAATTATTGTTGACACAACTGTCCCCTAATCATGTTATATAGGGACCAACATTTGATAAAAAGGAAGTCTACTTTATCTTCCACAACATGCTTGTCATCTCCAATCTGGATTGGTAAAGAGATTATTCCAGCTACCCGAATGGGTTGATTATTGAAGGCGTACAAATCATAATTGAAAGATCTAAACTGCACTTTAATCTTTGGTCTCATCTAGTCAAAAGCATAATGGAAAATGATGTCTACTGAACTTTTAATGTCAATAAGAATTTTCTTGACCTCAAAGTTAGCAATTATCACACTAACCATAAGTGCATCATCATGCAACCTTTGGACACCTTCAAAATCTTCCTTCGTGAAAGTGATCATATTGTCAATCTTGACCTTCTTGCCTTAGATATTACAAACATAATTTATGGCATTAGTTAGGCTCAAAGAGCTTAATCGACCTACAGTAGATTCGTCAACAATTGTGTTGATTATCCCATTGGGTGCTCTACTAGTACTCTTGTCTTTCGCATTTCTCCTAGCATTGGCAGGCTAAGTAACATTATCCTTATCTTCACGTCTCCTCTGAGATGGTAGCTTAATATTCTTGGTATCTTGCACCAGAAACTTGCATAAATGCCCTCATTATATGGCATCTTCAATTGCATTTTTAAGATGGATGCATTCATCTGTATTGTGTCCTTTGTCACAATGAAAATTGTAGTATTTATTGGAATTTCACCTAGAAAGGTTTCATCTCATCATCTCTGGCTACTATAGCAATCTTCTCTACGCATGCAACTCAATTAATATGTTCAAAATTAGATGATTGACTTGTGTATAGGATGAATATGTCAAGATTCCAGGTCTCATTCTCTTAACATTAGGACTTTGATCGTCATCTGTTCAGAGTTTATCTTTTGCACTCCTCCTCTTATCATTTTTTTGTTCTCCTCTATTTTAATTAACCTCTCACTGGGCCTTTATATTATCCTCCTATCTGATGTAGGATGTGGCTTTGGCTTTAAACTAGGCAAAAGTTCTCGGCTTATTCTTGGTAAGAGACTTGAAAAAGTATCCATGGGGCTTGACTCTATCGATTACAGCGTTAAGAACTGCATTCATGTCCAATTTTGGAATTTAGACCATCTCAACCATAAATCTAGCTAGATAGTCTTGAATAGATTCATCTGATCTTTGTTTTATTGTATTAAAGACTGAAGAGTCCTTAACAAGAAGCTTACTGGTAAGGAAGTGTTGAAGGAACACTTTTGCTACTTCTTCAAAATACGAAATAATGTTTGGCTTCAAGTGTTTGAACCATGTACTTGCCGAATTCCTTAATGTTGAAGGAAAAGCTTGGCAAGCTATGGCACCACTTAAGCCATGTAACTTAGCTAAGGTATAGTAGCACTCCAGATGATCTTTAAGATCTTTTGTTCCATCATAGGTTTTAAATTATAGCAACTTGATATGTCGTGGTATGACTTCCTCCAAAATCTCAAGAATGAAGGGGCTCTTCTTAATTTAGAATTGCTTACTCATTGCAATAGGGGTAGTAACATGCGATGGACTAGCATGGTGCACCTACTACGGTTGCTTGCCTTTGTCAATCTTCTTGAGAGTAGGAACTGAATGTCCTATTGTAACCTTAGCTTACTTTTTCAGCAATTTGGGTGAATAGATTGAGTCATTGTTATTCTCAACATTATGATTGCTATGCTCTTTGTCTTGGTTTAGGTTAACACTATCATGGAGGAGATTAAGGATCTCTTCATGTGTTTTGTTTAGTTCTTGATTTTCTTTGCCTAAGTCGAGGCAAAGTTGCTTAAGCTTAGCTAAACATTGCTTTTCAATATGCCTACTTCTTCCCCCCCCCCCCCTTAAGGTGTTAGGAAGAAGTACCAACACTTGCACTGTTAGTCATTCTAGTCTTCGCCATGTAGGTGTGTTTGAGGAAAAGTAGACGGCACCAAATGTTGTTAGTGGGTTTTAGATATGAACATTGTCCTGTAAAAAAGGGGAACTTTTAGTACTAGGGTCAGTTCGATGCGACCACTTCGATGCTTAAGTTAATAAGTGAGCATAGGAAAAGTTAAGTGAGTGGTAAGAGTTATTAGATGTCTCTTACAGTGTTTCCTTGCCATATTTATAGGCGAGCATTGCATCTAAGGCAAAAATTATCAAAATGATTATTGAGATATGTAGAGACCTCTTAATCAAATACATTCCTAAAATGTAGGGAGAGTATGTAGTTATGTAATATAACCGTGTTAAGTGATAACTATTTACGCCACTTCCCTTGAATTCAAATTGGATATGGATCTATGTTTCTTGGCATTAACGGAGAATGTAGATAACTTGGCTTGTCAGCAACTAAACGGACGAGTGAATGAAACTTAACTGTCAATAGATAGAGCAGTGCCAAGTATTAAGTCAATGCAATGTTGAATGCCTCAGAATGATGGTAATCCTTTAGGTAACTATTCTGAGAACAAGTCAATATATTACCCTAGTAGTTCCCTGACCACTATGAGTAGTTCAATCCTTTGTTTCAATTCTAATAGTCACTTAACTAGTAGAAAAGTTAGCACATCAGCCTTGATGGCTTCCTGAAGTTTGGCTCCACTCAACACTAAGGTCTTCTTCGGTCCTTGAGCCAATTTAGCTTGAAGTTTGCTAACTTAACTCAAAGCCAAGGGTTTCAAAGTGATTCTCCTACCATCCTTCTCAAAAACATAGATGTTCCTAAATTTGTCATGAATAACCCTTCAATTGAAAATCCAAGGTCAGCCTAATAGCACATGTGATGCGTACATGGGTAATACGTCACAAAAGATTTCGTTGGAATAGTATCCAATTCAGATCGGCAGTAGCACTCGTTAAGTGACATGTAGTGCTCCCTTTTCATTCAGCTAGTACAACTTGTATGGCTTCGGACGTAAGATAGTTGATAGCTTCTGTTTCTTAACTAGGTCGGTAGATGCCACATTAGTGTAGCTCCCATTATCAACTATGAGTGCGCACACTTGATCATTCGCTCTGCAAGTGATATAGAATAAGTTCTCCCTCTACTCCTCCTTGAGTAAGTGTTTTAAACTGATTTCACATGAGATAACCAAAGTCAAATTATCTAAGTCCTTGGTGAACACATCCTCTTCAATTAAGTTGACATTAATGTCAGCCTCATCTCCCACTTCTTCTCTTCTTCTAGTTCCTCATCCGTACTATCTACTTCAATCTTCAAGACATCTCCCTTGATAATCATAGTCCTTTGGTTAAGACATTAGGTGGCTATATGCCTAAAACCTTAAAACTTAAAGTACTTGATCTAGCTTGTCTTCCTTCAAAATCCTTACCCCTTCTCATATGTTCAGGTCAGCACATCACCATCAGGTTAACCCTTCTATTCAGTCCCAACATTTGATTAGTTTAGTTGGCTTAGTACTTGGTTGAGGTTGGTAGCTTCCCTGAATAAGTTAACTTGACTAACCAAGTTCGCTCATTAGGTCAGGTTGGCATCCTACTCCTTCTCTACCTTTTCACTAATTAAGCTATTCATATAACCTCATCCATTATAGTAAATTGCTAAAGTTCCGTAATATCTCAGATATTACTTCTTAATCTAATGCAAAATCTCAACATTGTTCTAACTAACAGCTCTTTTACTTCATAATGAATCATGAGTATTTGGAACTCCTAAACATACTTGTCAACAAATCGACCTCCTTACTTTAGCTCTTGAAGCCGAGTAAAAAATGTCTTACATATAAGTATCAGGTACAAACCTATTTCTAAGTATCCTCTTTGTTTCAAACCAAGTATTGACCTCTCTATATGCTTTTCATCTTCTTATGATCCGAAAGGTTTTCCACTACATGGTGGCATATCTTGAGAACTCAACAACAGCAGTCTTCACCTTCCCTTAGTCTTCATACTAGTAATATTAAAAAACATGTTCAACCTTCTCCTCCAAATCGAAATAATCATCTGCACTCCTAGAACCACTGAAGTTGGGAACTTAAAGCTTTACATAGTCGGTAGCTTAGGGTGCTCTAATTCAATCTTCTTCTTCATTATACTCCTCTTCTACATCATCATCCATATCTTCTAAGTCAATCCTTCATCATGCTTGTCCTCTTACTCCTTTACCTTAAACTTGTTGAGTTGGGTTTTATCCTTTAGTAGGCTAGGCAACTTATGGGGCATTCTGCATTATCTCAATAGGTCGATAGGCCATTACATGAACAGCTCTGGTCAGATCAACTAAAAGATTAGCCACTTCATTGAGTCATTCATTTGTACTCCTAAGGATGATCTAGGGTTGCCGTCTATAGTGGACAACAATACTGTTATCATCTCTAATACCAATACACTGGGATCCCTCATCTTCTTGACAAAACTCAGTAAATAAACTTCAAATTTGAGGTACAATAGTTAATATTCCAACACATACAAATCTCTAATGAATTTGCGAACACAATTACACCAATGAACAATAAAATCAACCAAAACTTACTCTGTTTTCGTATGCTTAAAATAGGGCAAAACAGAGAATACAAGAAAATGAACTACTACACTCTTTTACTTGAACACTTCAGTGAATCTCTACACAACTTCAATACACTACTACTAAAAACACTACTTCATAAGATCTAAGTATAACTTACCCAAACAAAACCTCCACTTTGATACTTAGATGATATGAATTGAAGCTAAGGAAAAACAAGACTGGTCACTGGGATGCGTCTAACCTTGAAGAACCAGATGGAAGTTATGTAAAAGAACAAAAAAGTAAGATAAGCAAACTCACAAATAGCTCTAAAGGATATGATGCACCAATAGAACTTCCGAAAAGTAATGGCATAACTCGATGTGGTGCACCAAGTGCTCTAATGAGGTTACTCACCACCTAACCTTTCTTCAGAGTTAGGATAAGAGTGAAGTAAATAAGCTAACAAAAGCAGTGTTCACGAAAGGAAGAATATTTAGTATGCTGATGATATAATGATTACAGCTACATATACAATGGGTATTTATACCAAAGAAAACTAGGGCAACCTACCTAAAATGGAAAAGACTAAAAAGTTATTATCTAAAATGAGTAGTGTACAAGGGATAATAAGGGTATAATTGAAAATACAACAAAATGAGTATCTTGTATGGATGATTTTGTCACATGCTTGCTCAAGCACATGGCTCCTAGTTATTGGATGACCTTTTAGTAGAAAAGACAATTATGTATGATCAGTTTGTTTTCTACCGAGTAACGGTGGTAGGTTGGTCATGCTAAGCTGAGTAAATAATTCTTTTGAGATGAATTCACTTCGAAAACTTTCAACATGGCTCAGGTTCGGGTTGGATGAGATGAGTTGACGTTCAAGTGCAGTTCAGGTCGGTAATTAGAGATGAATGATGAGTGCAAGAGGGTTCGGTTTGGCCAATGCATTAGGTCAACAAATTGTACTAGCTCGAACTCCTCGATGATGAGTCTTGAGGAAAGAATTCGCTTGACCATACTTTCCAACCGTTAAGCTCAGGTATGGGTCAAGGATCTAATCGTCTGATTCCTATTAGAGCATATGAGGAAGGGAAGGAGTGTACCTCACTTATAGAATAATAGTTTGGCTAAGTTTTTATAGGATTCTTGTGCTTTATTTTGTAGACCCATCTTTAATCTTAGAGGAGTTGTGATTTAAGATTCAAGTCTAAGAATCAAATTGGATTGCCCAAGACAACTAAAGTTAATAGGCTTTGTATGAAGAAGGGCCCATTGGTTCATTGTGAACCATGATTGACTAACCTTCTATAGCTTGATACCTTCCATCTTTCATTTGTTTATTTTTATTTTTTTCTTTTCCTTAGTTGGTAGTTCCTATTTCAAGTATTTTTAGTTATACTTAGTATTTGGTGTTTTCTTTTATTGTTAACCTTTCAAGTCATTTTAGCCATTTAAAATTTAATGCTATAGAGACTTCATTGTATTTTACAATTCGTATTGATACCTTAGTATTATTTCTGGGATTGGTTAGTGAGTGCTACTCTTATTGATACGTTCTTATCAATCTATGATTAGATTATGGTAAATACCAAATTATTTAGATCCCATGCATCATATCAATGTTTATTAAACAAATCTTTATTAAAATTTGTGTGTAATATGGGTTTCTCTAAAATGTGATTACTTTCAATCATCATAAGTTAAATTGATCATAGTGTTTAATCAAACCCAGTTGATTCTGCTACTTAATATATCGTATCCAAATAGTGATGCATTCGTATTTTTTTTTATGTTGTTTGCTCATCTAAACACTATACCCCTTATAAAAATACCATCTTTCAATATAGTTTACTCTTGTCAAAACTTAGACTCATTTC
The DNA here is from genome assembly GCA_024138005.1 of Lumnitzera racemosa. Classification (NCBI taxonomy): domain Eukaryota; kingdom Viridiplantae; phylum Streptophyta; class Magnoliopsida; order Myrtales; family Combretaceae; genus Lumnitzera; species Lumnitzera racemosa. The sequence goes on along the minus strand of JAMXBC010000004.1, from coordinate 44,481,957 downwards.
TCCATATAAGAAAAATCTAGCCCATCAACATCAATCCCTTTTACCTATGCTTCATTAATTCTCTTAAATATGTAGTTCTCATCATTCTCCTTATGAGATTATGTGTAGCACAATCCCTAAAACCTTATGTAGATGAGATTTGAAGATTGTAATGTTAAAGGCTTCCATCGATTGGTTGTACATTAGTCTTCCTCTACCTTTTCTTTTCAAAACTAAACATTATATTTTTGGAATCTCTAATACTCAACTAAAGGTAAGAGTTGACCTTAGAAAACTTGTTGTAGGCCTAGCCGTTATTTGCTTAACACATGGATAAGGGTTTGCATAGATTTATATCATCACATCATTTGTCCACTATAAGACTAAACCCTTGATCTATCAAATGAAGTAACAAAGAACCTACTACCATATCTTAACCTCCTTTTGAATCATACTAGTTTCCTTTTCTTATGCATTTTTTAAGAACACACATGTGGGTTATGGTTTTATGTCAGGTCTCTGAAGTAATGAATTATCAAGGGTGTTCATAAGTATTATTAGTTTTACCTAAATAATATAATGGCCCTTATATAGCAACTTTTAGTATCTATCATAGGTATTCATAGAAAAGTCAAAGATAGTGGTAAGAATGATAACTATATTATTGGTAGAAGATTATGATTGGTGAACCTTAGCTTAGGATTTTCTCACTTAAGCTCCCTCCGTAATCTTAGTCTTTCTTTTATAAATAAGGGGTTTTTTAATTTGTGACAAAGATTGCTCATGAGTCTTTTAAATTTGAGCCTATTAATAAAAAGGCTTAGGTAAAAATTGAGTCTTGACCTTTTAGTTGAAAGGGTTTTAAGGGAATTGACTAAAACAAATGAGAATTATGTGGTAAAGGTAAAGCTTGTTGCTAGTGATGGAGGAGGGAAAGGAGACAACTTAATTGCATATTAGCTTAAGGATGTTTGCATTAGACTAAGAGGACCATGAGTGGTGGTTAAATATTAGATTAAGATTTATGTATGGTAAGGGAGAAGAAAGAAAGGGAAGGGCAAGGGCAAAGGAAAAGGGAAGTTATAGTGGTTTAGTAGATATTTTTCACTAAAGGCAACCCTATCAAGGAAGGTTGGCTAAGGAACAGTTGCCATGCATACTATCTTCATCAAAGATTGGTTTTATTGAGGGATCTCAAAGCCATAACCAAAACTTAAAGCAATTAGTGGTTCTTAACTACAACTTATAGTTGTGATCCATTCTTATACACCTAAGTCATATATCTAATTCATAGTTAATGTTGGAAAAATTTTTCTTGGACTAGTTCTTACTTTATCATATACTAGTTTTAAAAGGTTGAGCTTGGTCAAATGCCACCATGATATGAAGAATCCTTTTGTTACCACTATTTTTAACTTTGTTGGCTCAAAATTAACTACTACATAAAAAATGCTCCAATATTTAATACATTGCTATCTATCATCAAGTTTTATTTCAAACCACAAATTTAAATCTATAAAAGACAAGTATTTTGTCTCACTTCTTCTAGCTTCATGCCTAGTTCCCGTATGTTTAGTATTAGATGTTTTCCTATGATTGCTAAGAGCCATCACTAATTGACGCTTAAAGCTTGGTGCTCACCGTCAATAGTGCATGCAAAAAAAAAAAAATGATTTCATTACCATGATTTCTAATGACATTTTAATTTTCTCTCATAGCCTTCCTCTTTTTAAAAAGACAAAGAAAATTGCTATTATTGTAGCCTTATTCTCCGATTAATGAAATATGTTCTTATAAGGTAAAATTATCCCATCCTTATTTAAGGTTAATCATTAATGTCGATTTACACATATTATATGGGTTATTTTGATAATGTTTTCATATGTTTCTTAGTTTTTTTTTTTTTAGTGATTTTAGTTCTTAATTGGTTTATATTTTGACTTCAGGTTTTGTTTGATAATCTGAAGAATTTGATCAAGTTTGGGAAGATTTGGAGTTGATTTTTATGAGTATTAAAGCCTTGAAAAGGATCACATCTAAGAAAATTACTCATGAATTGAAATCAAGCCCAAAAGAGTAAGAAAATAAGGAAAGATTGATGATTAAAGAGGATTATAGTCAAGATTACAAGCGCAAACCTTGGGCATCAACCTCTTATTTCACTTATTTGCAATTTTTGAGTTGGAAAAGATCACACCTAAGAATCATGATTGTAATCTTAAGGCATTAACATGTTGTTCCTTGCGAATTTACTTATTTTTGGAAAGATTTGAATCCTATAAGATGCTTTACTTAGCTTACCTATCCAATAATACATTTTTAAACTTCAAGCAATCGTATCTTCTTCTTTTTTTCTCTAACTTTGGATCTCTTGGAATGTTCTTTAAAGACAAGAAAGACATAAGTTCATATTCTCAAAGACATCTCACACACACTTAAAATATAGTATTATGCACGAAACTCTATATGTGCGAAGAATTAAACTGCAAACTTTAACATAGTATCTATGAAGCACAATTAGAAAATAATCAATTTCAATCAACTACAAAATTATAATATAATTAAATAGTCTCTAATTTTATAATCCTAGAGTGTCAAAACAATATGAATTAAGCCAAGTCAGGGATCTTAAATAAATTTTGACTTAATATGCTTCATATTATAAAAAGACATAAAAAAAATAGAGTGCAAAAATTCATAAAACTTCTAAGACTATGAAAATATGTATAAACACGCCATCCCGAGTGTAATACTCCATATCCTAAAAAATAACTAGATTCTTATGTTTAAGCATGCAATTAGTAAATCAATTAGAGAATAAATTCATGAGGCACCTGCAATTAAAACATAGATGAAGAAGAAAGATCAAGAAGAAAACATAGTGTAAAGGGAAGGAAAAGAAATGCACGATTTGCAATATCGAAATCACTATATTATTTACAGTTAGGTTTACGATCTACTGTATATGTCATGATCATCAAGTAAGTGAAAAAAATCTATGCCATAAAGTTCACACCTAAGCTCATAAGCATGATTTTTTGTATGTGAACTTCTCTTATCTCTTTTCTTCCTTTGCTCTAAAGGTTCATAGTTTAGATCATGCCTCTCTTTCCTTGGTACTTTTGGCTTGGAATTCCACTTGTAATCCTCAAAAACTTATCTTGGAATCTATACAAGTTACTTAACACCAAAAGAAGTGACATGCTTATCCTAACTTTACTTTTCCATAACACTACATTTTATAACAAAAGCATATTTTTATTAGTAAGTGCACTAGATTGTAGATCTAGTAATAAAACTAATGAAGAGTAGGTCGAACCCATATGGAATGGTGTCTAATTATTAATAGTATTGGTCTCATCTAATTCTAGCCAAATAAAATAAAGGGTTTATGAAATAATTAAATTTTAAAGAAAATTAAATTAACAAAACAAATTAATTGGAATATTCAACATCTTAATAGATTTAAATGGAACCAAATAATTAGAAATATCAATTAATGGTAACAAAGATTGGTTCTTAATTGGTTTATATTTTGATTTAAGAATTTGTTTGATAAATTTGAAGAATTTCAAGTTTTAAAAGATTTAGAGATGATGTTTATGAGTATTGAAGACTTAGGAAGGATCATACCCAAGAATAGTTCTCATGAATTGAAAACAGCTAAAAGAGCAAGGAAATAAGAAAGAATTGAAGATTAGAGAGGATTATAATCAGGATTGCAGGCGTGAACCTTGGGCATTAACATGTTATTCCTTGCAAATTTACTTATTTTTGGAAAGATTTAAAGCCTATAAGATGCTCTACACATTTAAATAGAGAAAATCCTTATAAATAGAAGAGAGAAACATTATTATTTCCATTCATTCAATTTGATTAGGGTTTAGAAGAAGAGAAGAACAACTTTCAAATTAATTTATTTTCTTTTAGAGTTCAACATTAGAAGTGATAGGAAACAAAATTTGATCTTGAATTAAGGCTTGAGAACCTCTTCAAAGGCTATTTTCATTCCTCTCTATATGTTCTTGTTTTGGATATTATTAATTTTATTGTTTCTTTTATTTTTAATTAAGATTATGAATTAGATTTGTAGATTACTAGTTAATGGATGTTATGCAATAACTAGTTGTTTGTTGAAGTCTTTACTAATTAATAATTGTGAATTGGTAATTTGGAGTAAAGAAAGAAATAATGATATCCACTTTAATTCAATTAAGGTTTATGAACTAAAGGGATTAATTAAGTTCACTTTTTGCAAAGTGAATAATTACGTAGGATTAATAGAGCTCTTAACCATCGCACTGATAGCTATAAAGGCAAATCAATCACATGAAGATCCCTACGAAAAAGAATAAGAAACTAAATCCTTATAAGTCTATTGAGGATGAAAAGAAACAAGAATTGCCAATGACTATACCTAAAGAGTCTCAAGTTGATTGCAGTCTCTAAGTAACAAGAGAGGTGAAGGAAAAAGTAGAGAAACTGACCTAGAAATTAGTAGTTAAAAAGCTTGCTAATGTGACCATGGAGGAGTTTGAAAGACTACAAAAACAATTTGAAAATGTTGTGAAAGTTTCTACTCCAATTGAGCTAGTGAATGCATTAAATATGAGGTTACACAAGAAAATTGAGTTTCAAGAAATAGCAACTTTTACAATGGGATCAAAGGAAGAAGTGGTACAACAAAATCTCATTCCTAAAGTGTGAGCCTAATGTCAAGAAATTTATACCAACTATACCTTTTGTAGGATTGCTAAAAAAAATTGAAAAACAATGAAGATTATGAGACATTCCTAGAGATGTTCAAGAAGCTAGAAATCAATGTTCCATTAGCAGATTTACTAAGCAAACACTTCATGATAAGTATTATTTGAAGGAAATCATAACCAAGAAAAGGAAGATGAATAGGTGAGAGACAATCATGCTATCTCAAGCGATAAGGCATAGGTTAATATTGCATACAACAATGCAATAATGCAAGCCTCTAATAAGGTCTTACCATAATGAATAGTTGTTAAAATCATGAGTCAATGATACGATTGTAGAAATTTATGATTTTATGATTTTTTTTAGTTAAAATAAATGTAAAATTGTTAATGTGCAAACTTTTGATAAAATTATAATTTTTTATATACGATTTTATAAGCTTACGATTTTATTGGTTTTGTATGATTTTATGTGATTCTATTAACTTTATGCATTCAAATAAACAGTAGAATCGTAATTCTAACAACCATGCATAGCATGAATGCGTCCTTCAAAACTATTGAAGAAATGTACATGGGTTTAAGTGAAAATGTAGGTAATAAAATTTAAGCAATCCCGTGAGCAACTCAATAGATATGATGCACCACTTAAATCAACATGACCTACAACATACCAAATGACTCATTGATCCGGGTTGAAGGGTCACTGGCTATACAACCTTACTTAAGGATTCATATGAGCTATGGTTAAAGTTCTCAACACAGAGAGAAGAGAGAAAACTCAAGTAATTTCATTAATTAAAAGGGAGTATCTAATTACAACAAGTGCTAATAATAGGGTATATATACCCAGTACAACTAGAGTTACATTAACATACGTAATGACTAAAAAGGGTAAGGTTCTAATTTCATTTATGATACAAAAGGAGAGGGTAAATCTGTAATCATAGAAGGAGAATATTTAGTATTAAGTAGCATGATGGCAAGGAGTAGGACACTTATCTTTATGAGAGAGTCTTGTGGACCTATTGCATAACGAATTCTAACTCATTAGGAAAAGGTTCACAGCATTTAGGTCCTTAATTAGGTCGAAGCACTCATTATGGAACAACTTAGAAACACCATCATGATAGTTTTGTATTTAGGAAGTAAGGACGTCTTTAGGACATGTCGACACAGTAGGTTAGAGGTCCCCATGCAACTCGAACTAACCTTTACTCTTGTGTAAGGAAGAGGTTGAACTCATGATAGTTCAAATATATGGCCATATTAGCTCAACATAACAAGTCAGCTTCATTTTAGATTTAGGCAATTGGTGAAGATCAATTGACTATGTTAACTAAGCCCTTAGCCGATCGAGTAAGAAAAACTAAAGGTTTATTCCTATCATTTCCTTTGAGTTGTTTAGGATTTGGGATCAAATCCTTAGATTTCTATATTAGGGTGTCTTCTTTCAGTACATACATACTTAGATTAGCAACATTGAAGACTTCATAAACTCTATACCCTTTAGGGAACTCAAGCTTAGAGGTGCTATAATTGATCTTATGGAGTGCCCGAAGAGGTCCTTTAGCTCAAGGTGAAAGCCTATTCTTTCTCTTGTTAGGAAACCTTTCCTTGCTAAGGTGTACTAATACAAGGTCTCTTAGTAGGAAAAGCTTCCTTTCTCTTCAACTGGGCTTCTTTGTACTAACTTCTCGATAGCCAAAGTAAACTACTCAATGACTCTCTAATAGATCTATTGTAGGGTTTTAACTTAATCTTTGGCTTTTGGATCACCTTGCTTAGTTTGGGCATTAGAGTTTGATCAAGTGATAACTTTGGTTAAAACTATAGACTACTTCAAATGAGGTTGTACTATGAACAGATCTATTGTAAGAAAACTTAGCAATGGGCTGGATAGTATCCTAATCACCTTGATTTATTCTAATAGTAGCTCTTATCTAATGTTCTCTTGACAACCTCTGTCTAACTATTAGTTTATAGATGGTATGACATTTTAAATAGCAACTTATTCTTTAGTTGTCACCATAGGGTCTTCTAAAAATGACTTCGGAACTTCATGTCTCCATTAGACATTATACTCTAAGGTACTCCATGAAGCTTCACAATTTCTTGCAAAAATATAAAAGAAATAGTTGAAGCATCATTAGTCTTGTTGCAGGGCACAAAGTGTGCCATTTTGTTGCATCTATCAACCACAACCATCACAGCATCTTTCTCACATGCTACTTTCAACAAATCAAGAACAAAATCCATACTCAGATCAATTTATGGTTTGGTCAACACAGGTAAAGGTATAACCTTTCCTTATATAGCTCAAGTCTCGACCTCTTTGCATGTCATGCACCTCTTAACAATTCATTGTACATCTTTCAACATTCAAGGCCAATGAAATATCAACTTTAACAACTCATATGTCCTCCTTTCTCCAAAATGTCCTAACAATCCTCCATAATATGCTTCCCTTACAAGTGATTCTCATATTGAGCTTGCTAAGACACATAATTTTTTAGATTGAAATAGATATCCTTCTTTCACAAAGTAATCATCCAATGTCCTTCCTTTAATACAATGAGCATAAATATGACCAAAATGTGGATCACAATAGAATACAACAATAATAAATGACTTAAACAATGACTACACTTAAACTTACTGCAATACACACATCACGACTTAAGACTATCTTGACTTTGCTCAAAACGTTTAGCTCTAATACCAAAATGATAAGGCAGGGTTAATATCATACACAACAATGCAAGAATGAGAGCCTTTGACAAGTTCTCACCATAAAGTGAATGAGTCCTTTAAAATTATTGCAGAAATGTAGAAGGGTTTGAGTGAAAATGTGAGTAATGAGATTTAAGCAATATCATAACTAGCTCAATAGATGTGATACACTACCTAAGCTCAACATAACCTACAAGATATCAAATGTGACTTACTAGTCAGAGTTGAAAGGTTACTCGCTACACAACCTAACTTAAGGGTTGATATGAGCTAGGGTTAAAGTTCTCAACATAAAGAGAAGAGAGAAAACTCTAGCAATTTCATTGATCTAAAGGGAATATCTGATTACAACAAATGCCTGTAATAGGGTATTTGTACCTAATATAACTAGGATTACATTAACATATGTAATGACTAAAAAGGGTAAGATTTTAATTACATTCATGCTACGAAAGAAAAGGGGAAAATCTGTAATCATAAAAGAAAATATTTAGTATCAGGTAGCACAACTGCGGAGAGTGGGACATGTATCTTCACGAGAGAGGCTAGCGACTTTGCTGTGTAACGAATCCTAACTCATTAAGGTAAGGTCAATAACATCTAGGTCTTTGATTAGGCTAAAGTTCTCATTCTAAAGCAACTTGAAAGCACCATCATGATAATTTTGTACTTAGGAAGGAAGGAAGTCTTTAGGACAAGTTGGCTTAGAAGGTTAGAGGTCCTTAAGTTGCTTAGATTGACCTTGCTCTTATGTAAGGAGGAGGCTAAACTCATGATAGTTTGGATGCATAGCCAAATTAGCTCGGTATAACAGGTCAACTTCTTCTAAAGTGGGCTAGTGGTTAGGATTCAATAGACCATGTTAGTTAGGCCCTTAAATCAAGATCGAGTGAGGGCTCCTATAGGTTAATTCTTATCATCAGGCATTCACTGAAGCATTAAAACATACCCTTCCCCTCAAATTGTATGATCCGGGGAAGTTTACTTTGGTTTGCACTATGGGAGGTCAAAATCTCGCGAATGCACTTTGTGACCTAGATGTAAGTATTAATGTGGTTCCTTTCCTTGTGGCAAAGAAATTGGGATTTGTGGATGTAATGAGAAAAACTAAGATGACAATTAAATTGGTTTATGGTTCTTTTAGGAGACTTCAAGGAGTGATTGAGGATGTACTTTTGAAAGTGTATAAATTCACATTTCTTATAGACTTTGTGATTTTAAATATAAAGGAAGATCCAAAAATTCCTCTTATTATTGGGCACCCGTTCATGGCAATAGCTAGAGCTGTAATTAATGTGAAAAATCGCAAAATGGTATCGATGCTTAGGAATAGTAAGTTGCATGTAAATATTACAAAGTGATGGAAAAGGAAGGACCATCAACCACTAAATCATATACAACATTAGATACTTTATTCAGAGTAGAAGTTGAATTTAATGATAAAGAAAAAGACCTAGCAAGGAGAAAGGGAATTAGTAAGAAGATGCTGCAAAAGTTTGATCTACCTTAAGTAAGAGGAAGCAAGGAGCATTAAGTTAAAGATATTAAACAAAAGCACTTCTTAGAAGGCAACCAAGATTTTGATTTTTGGTATCCTTTATTTTGTTTATCTTTGCTTTATTTAATTTCAGTGAATTCAAATCAAAAAGAAAAAAAGAAAAGAAAAAAATTTCACCTATATGATTTGGCTAACTCAACAACAATAATTATTGGGAGGATTTGCAAAGAGCTTTGTGATATTATGATGACTTCTTGATAAAGCTTAGTTGTTGCTATTTTATGGATAGATTTTATATTGCTTTTATAAACTTTTTTAGTGTAATGTAGTACTTTATTTATTAAAATTTTATTTTAACACTTCGTTACACTAATTTGTATATTTTTATGTTTTTTCTAGGAAAAATATGCAATACTAGAAAATATGCACATGATGACGAAGGCATGCGAAAATTCTACGGAAAAGAAATTAGGTCAAGAGCTCCATGGGCAAAGATTACAGTGGTGGTCCTAGGCCATGGTTATTCTATGGATCGAAAACATATATCACTTATTGAATGAAGTTGAATTTCTAATTCCAAATATACATGCCATGTACTTTCCACTCTCAAGCCATAATCTCTTATTCCATGTGAGAATTGAAGCATAGAAAGACTATATACAAAGACTACGACCACAGTTCTAAGGTGTGGTCATTTTAAATTATTATTGGAACGAACTAAAGCCATTTAAGAAAGATAAAACTATACCCTGCGGGCCCACTTTTATATGGGATCCCTTATAATATAAATAGTAAGCCTTGTAAATAGAATAAAGGGGGAGAATAAAGATAAAAACAAAAATGTAGACAGAAAAGAGTAGACACATTACATTAAGGTTTTAGAGTAGTTTTATTTATTCCTTTTCAAATTTCAACATTGAAAATAATAAGAGATGTTATTTGATCTTAAATGAAGGATTGGAACTCCTTATAGGTTGTTTCATTCTTCTTATTATACTCTTGATTTGGATATTGTTTTCCTTGTTATTTCTTTTGTGCTTAATTAATATTGTTTATTAGATTATCAGTTGACAAATGGTGTTTATTGTTTAGAGTCATTAATTTCCTAATCACAGCAACATGTATTTTGATTTTGCTAGAATGCATGTCAATTAGGATTGAGTTACGAGACCTCTTCTACTTGTTTATTGTAAACTAAATGTGGATTAAAGAGACATAACGTATGCCTTTAATCCAATTAGGGTTTAAGAACAAGAAAGGGTCAATTTAGTTTATGTTTTATCTAGTGATAGAAATGATAAGTTAGTTAATCTTAGCTTCACAAGAAGGAATTTCTAGTGCTTAGTTGCCTTAAACTAAACCTAGTTAATCTTAGCTTCACAAGAAGGAATTTCTATTGCTTAGTTGCCTTAAACTAAACCTATTAAAGACATCTTTGTTATCATTAATTGATATTTCTAATTATCTAGCTGCAATTGAATCTTTTAAGATGTTGAATATCCCGATTAATTTGTTTTGTTAATTTAGTTTTCTTTAAAATTGAATTATTTCATGAACCCTTTATTTTATTTTCCTAGAATTAGATGGGACTAATATTAGTAGTAATTAGACATCATTCCTTTTAGGTTCGACCTGGTTCTCATTAGTTTTATTATTGTATATAGGACCTAGTATACTTGCTAGTAAGAATATGATTTTGTTATAGAAAGTAATATTATGAAAAAGTAAATTCAAGTTAAGCATATCAAGTTTTTTGGCCCCGTTGCCAAGGAATGTTTTGCGTTCATTTTAGTATTTAGGATTGTCTAGATTTACATGCTTTATTTTCCTTATTTATTCACTTCACTTTTTTTTTAATTTTCGTTTAATTTATTTTTTAATGTTAGATTTCTATTTCTAGTTATTTTATTTTGCAAACACTTTTCTTGGAAAACTATTTTAGCTTCATTAATAAGAAAATCACCATGCACCACAAGTATAGGTAATAGTCATTTGGCTTTGATGATGAATAGGAAACCTTAGCAACTAGAAAAGGGATTACTAAAAATAAGTGCCTCAAGAATTTGAATTACCTTAGTAAAGGGAAGTAGAAAATGTCGAGTCAATGACATTAAACAAAAGTGCTTCTTAAGAGACAGCTTAGTTTTCCTTTTCCATATCCTTTGTTTCATTTTTTTTTTAATCTTGTTACTCCACTTATAGTTACTTTTATCTAGCAGCTTATAGTAAATTTTTGCAACTCTTAATCATTTCATCACTTGAGAGTTTGATTTTATAGTTGATAGTATAAGAGCAAAGTGGAAAAAACTTAGCTAAGGAAAGGTTAGAAAAGTGGAAGATAAGTTGAAAATTTGAGAGGATCACAAGTAAAAAACACACCCATCATCTAAGGTATCTTTTAGTCAACCAAAAAAAAAATGTTAAGGGGATCACAAGCAAGAAACACATCCATGATCCAAGGTGTATTGCTCTCATGTCATAACCAACTCATAGTGTATAGTGAACAACTACAATTTAATACGTTGTATATCATCCTGATCATAAACATGCCATGTTGACTACTTACACACTATGTCGCAAACCCCTTGCCTACTTTAATTTCCATACATTCCTATATGCCATACACATCCTCTTCTACACTTTACACTTTGTACTCTCACTTCTTCACTAAAACAAACACATACATACACACACACATCCATAACTTAGTGAGAAATCATAAAGCTAAGGTATGTATTTCAACTCTCTCTTTCTCTCTAACTTGTTTGTTTTTACATTGTCTATTTTTCCTTAGTTATTTCTTACTATTCTTTTATGTTTTAGGTTTTTAGATCCATGATTTTAGAGAGCTTGTCAAGCTTAGTTTTTTCCCTCTTATTTTTTCTAAATTAGTCTTTTTTAAACAGATCAATATTAAACCCTACCTGCTTAATACTAACCCTCAACTAAGGTTTAAAGAAACTTGTTTTTTCATATCTTGAAAATGTTTTTAGAGTCACCACCCGACCAGAGTGGGGAAAAAGAGTTAAGTTATAATCAATTAGGTGGAATGATTATAACCTAACTACTGATCTTTCGATAAAGCCAATTTTTGTCAAAACAATTTTTGAAAACCAAAGATTTGGATTCGAGAGCTAATTTTTTAAACCCTCAATGGGCACTACTTTTAATCTTTCTGAATTTAAATTTACCTTTCAATATACCCTTATAATGAAATCTATCTATATTTTAATTCTAAAAAAAAAAAAGCAATCAATTATTTACAGAAGATAGAAAAAAATTTCCATATTTTAAGTTGCTCTGCACATACGGGTGCCTACGTACCCAATATTCAGGATCGGACTTCTATAATTCATTCACTAAAAACATTAGTGGGTCGATAAATTTTAGTTTTGAAAAAATCTCAGGTTTACGTTTTTTATTTGTTTTGATTTATTTAAAGAATTGAAGTTTTGTTTTTAGAAAATCTAAAGTAGTATTAATTTGGAAAAAAGGATGATTTATTTTTACTCATTTGGATAGTAAACTTTTCTAAGTTATTAAATAACTTTACTATTTATTTTCTACTTTTATTTTTTTTATTATTTTGACTAATAAATAAAATAAAATACGACTAATCTTTTTCTTTTTCTCTTTTTTTTTTTCCTTTTCCTTTCTCTTTTTTTTTTCTTTTTCTCTATCTTTTTTTAGTTTTTTTTTCTTTTCTATTTGTTACAAATACAATACTTGAGAAATAAATAAATAAAATTTACAAAGCACAACTAAATTAGCAAAGTAAAACTCCAACAAGAAGAGGGTTCGAACCGATAGCAAAGGATGCACGAGTTAGACTTGGGAGATCGGATCAGGTCATTAGGTTGGATTTGGTTTAATGGGCCAAATGTCAAAGCTTTAATGGGTCAGCATGTGACGGAGGTGGTGGTTGTTGTACGTGTGTGCTGTGTGACAATAATGAGCATAAAGTACTACTATGTGTCTATGAGTTGTTAGTTGGGCTACGATTGGTGTTTAAGTAAAGGTTGAAAGAGAAAGGGTGGTCCAATAGTGGTAAGTCTATGTCAAATCAAGGCTATAGCATGCATACAGGGAGGAGTGGTCTAAGATTTAGACACACGATGAAGAGAGGTAGAGGATAGAAGTATAGTAAGATGTCATGATAAGGGTTGTTGTTGTGTAGTGTGTGGATCAAGCACTTTAAGCACACGACAAGGAATAATAGTGGAAGGAGTTCCAATGGTAGTCATGGCTTAATCGAGGGAGAAAGGTTGAGTGATGAATCTATGTTATGCATAGGGGGTATGTGTTTTCTGGTTAGATTAGCGTATCGTTAGGTGTCGATGGTGTTGGGTTACTATAATGGACAGTCGGTGTTTGTTGTAGGTGAGAGGGGCCTCGGTTTAGTGATCGAGGAATAAGGGTAGAGTTTATCAGATCTAGTACAACAATGAGTGCAATGGCTATGAGTTGGTTTAGTTGTGGTAAAGATGGATTGGAAGGAGGACAGAGTGGATTATGGATCATGCTGCTGCTAAATTGTAGCAATATCATATGTGTATCCATCCCTGTAAATGTGTTGTGGGAAGGTCCTTTATATGAGATGGTTGAATCGAAAAATAATGATAAGAGCAAATTTTTCTCTTTTTTTCCATTTTTCAATCTCCATTTTGAATGGTTAAACGAGTGAATCCAATCAGGTTTTTGGATTCAATTCGTAGTAAGTTATGCCTATTTTGCAATTTCACCATTAGTTTGGTGAAATTACAATAATAAATTGCTTAAAATTAACATTGAAGTTGATCGACCAAGAAAGAAAGTGCGAGAAAATTTAGGGAAAATGCGAGAAATTGGGAGAAAGAGAAAGGAAAGTATTGATGTGGCGCCACGTGAACTATATTAGCAAAGGAGGAAGTGTTACGTGTCTTAGAAGACAAGTGGTAGGTGATTGTGTCACGTACATAGCTAACACATGTGACACGTATGATGCCAAGTGGTGACGCATGGCAACATGTATTATCCTATGTATCATCACATGACCATGGTATGCACGTATGTGGAACAGTACCACGTGTCCCACAGTAGATATGTAGTATGATGATGTCTTGGTAGGTAGCATCATGTGCTGGGGGAAAAAAAGATAAAAGGCATTTTTTGCCTTTAATGGAAATCGAATCCCTAACCCCTAAGCCAAACCCAATGTAAGTCCAAGTGCTTATCCGCTAAATCGTTGGCCTGTACCTTGTTCATATGTGCAATTAAAATTACACATATGGATAAGGTCAACATAAGCTAAATTCTAATCTAAACCTAAACCCAATGACCCTCTCTTTATTTTTTTGTTTGAATTAAAAGAAATTTATTCTATTATACTATTATTTGTCTATATTTCCTAAGTTCTCTATTTTTTTTTTGTTTCAGTTTTTTTATATATCTAAATTTCTTATATTTTTTTTATTTTTCTTCTTTTTTTGTATTTTTCTTAATTTAGGACCCTTTATCCTATTCTAAGAAATTTTGAAAAAATAAAAAGGGGAAGGCAAAAATTGGGTATCTATAGCTGCCTTTCTTTATGGTGAAGTTTGAGCAAAACTTTACTACGAAGACAAAAAAGACATTATTTTTTCCTTAAGGGTGGAAATTGTCCTAAGAAGCACCTTAGCTTGCTACCCTAAGCTTGGTCTACTAAGGATTTTGGTGAACAATGAAAAGAGAGAGGAGGCGCTCCAAGGGCTGACTGAGAGATTAAAAGAGGAATTGAATTCTAGTCGTACCCTTATGAGATAACGAAACAAGGTAAATGAGTAACTGCTCCTTAAGTTAACAAAGACCCTAAAAGATATAAAAAAAAACTTGGTTGTGCTCCAATGAGCTAACTAAGTAAGGTGAAATGGGTGAAGCACTCCTTCAGCTAGCTAGGACCCTAAATAGATATCAAAAACTTAGTCATACCCCTATGAACTGACAAACCAAGGCAGGTGAAGCATTCCCTGAGCTGGCTAAGACCCTAAATAGATATTAAAAACTTGGTTATGCCCCTATGAGCTGACTAACCAAGGTAAGCGAAGTGCTTCTTGAACTAGATAAAACCTTAAATTGTGTTAACTGAGACCCTAAAAGAAATGTTAAAGACTTGGTCATACCTTTATGAGTTGACTAATCAAGGCAAAATCAGAAAAGGGCTCTTAGAGCTAGCTAAGACCCTAAAGAAATGTTAAAGACTTAGCCGTACCTTTATGAGCTAACTAAACATGGTAAAATGGGTAAAGTGCTCCTAAATCTAACTAAGACCCTTAACTTGGGATTGATTAGAGACAAACTTGGAAGTGCTCCTCTAAGTTGACTATCTAAGGTGAAACGAGCATAGCACTCCTTAAGCTGGCTAAGACCATTAATTGAAACCTAGTAGTGCTCTATTGAGCTAACTAACTAAGACAAAATGGGTAAAGTGCTCCTTAGGTTAGTTAAGACCGTTAATTAAAACCTGGTAATACTCCTTTGAGCTAATTAACCTAAGCAGGAGCGTCTCTTGCAAACTGGCAACCCTAAATTTGGAATCGATTTGGAAAACAAGGTTGTGCTACTTTGAGCTAACTAACCTAGGTGGAAGTATCTCTAGTGGACTGGCAATGCTAACTTAGAATCGATTTGGAAAATATGATTGTGCTACTTTGAGCTAACTAACCTAAGCGGGAATATCTCTTGGGGACTGGCAACCCTTAGTTAGAATTGATTTGGAAAACCTGGTTGTACTACTTTAAGCTAACTAACCTAGGCAGAAGCATCTCTAGTGGCCTAGCAATGCTAACTTAGAATTGATTTGGAAAACTTAGTTGTGCTACTTTGAGCTAACTAACTTAAGCGGGAACGTCTCTTGGGGACTGGCAACCTTTATCTAGAGTCGATTTGGAAAACCTTGCAGTGCTCTTTTGAGCTCGTTAACCTAGGCTAAAACGTCTTTTCGAGACTAACAACCTTAACTTAGAATCAATTTGGAAAACCTAATTATGCTACTTTAAGCTAACTAACCTAAGTGGAGGCATCTCTCGAGGACTAGCAACCCTTAGCTATAATTGATTTGGAAAACCTGGTTGTACTCTTCTAAGCTCACTAACCTAGGTAAGAGAGTCTCTCAGGGATTAGCAACCCTTAATTGGAATCGATTTTGAAAACCTAGTTATGCTACTTTGAGATAACTAACTTAGGCGAGAGCATCTCTCGGGGACTAACAATGCTTAACTGGAATGGATTTTGAAAACCTAGTTATGCTACTTTAAGCTAACTAACCTAGGTAGGAGCGTCTCTTAGGGACTAGCAACCTTAGATTGGAATTGATGAAGAAAAGAAGTACCCTATGGGCTCACTAAGAACTTAGTGAAGAGAAGCACTTTATGGGCTTAGTACGAGTAATTGGTAAAAGAAAGCACCCAATGGGCTTACTATAAGGACTTAATGAAGGGAAGTGCGCTATAGGCTCGCTAAGAGTAAATTGAGGATGAAAGGAAGCACCCAAAGCTCGTTTGAGAGAATTCAATAAGGAGAAGCACCCTATGGGCTCACTTGAGAGAAATTGATAAAAGAAAGTGCCCAATGGGTTTGCTAAGAGAATCAATGATGAAAGGAAGCACCTTTTGGGCTCACTTCAGAGAATTCAATGAAGAGAAGCACCTTATGGGCTAGTTTGAGAGAAACTAATAAAAGAAAGCTCCCAATAAGCTTGTTAATAGAATCGATGATGAAAGGAAGCACCCTTTAGGCTTACTTGAGAGAATTCGATGAAGAAGAGCATCCTATGGGCTTGCTTGAGAGAAATTAATAAAAGAAAGTGCCTAGTGAAGAAAGGCACCCTATGGGCTTGCTAAAGGAAATTGACGATGAAAGAAAGTACCTTCTAGGCTTGCTAAAAGAAATTGATGATGAAAGGAAGTGCTTTTTAGGCTTACTAAGAGAAAGTAGGTGAGGGAAGCATCCTATGGGCTCACTACAATAACTTAGTGAAGAGAAGTACCTTATAGGCTCACCACAAAGAATCAGTAAGGTGAGTACCCTATGGGCTTGCTAACAACCTTAAAGGAAAATGATGAAAGAGGGGGTAACACTTTGAAAGTTAGCTAAAACCTAAAAAGAATAGAAGAGGGGACAACGCTCTAAGAACTAGCTTAAACCCTAAAAAGAATAGAAGAGGGGACAGCGCTCTAGAAGTTGGCTTGTACCTTAGAAAAGATTAAAATAAAGAAGGGATAGTGCTCTAAGAGTTGACTAAATTCCTAATGAAAGACGGTACAATGCCCTTAAGGCTGGCTAAATCCTTAAAAAAACGAATTAAAAGAGTAGGTCAATGCTTTAAGAGCTAGCTTAAACCTTAAGGAGAATTGATGAAAGCAAGGGTGGAGCTTTGAAAGCTAGTTAGCACCCCAAAAAGAAAGACAAGATGGTACCCTAAAGGCAGACTATAACAAAGAGTAGGTTAATGCTCTAAGAGCTGGCTAGAGCCCCAAAAAGAATAAAAGAGTGAGTTAGCACTCTAAGAGCTAACTAGAACCCTAAAAATGGAAGACAGGACAATGTCCTAAAGGCTCACTAGAACCTTGAAAAGAATAAAAGAGAGGTCAATGTTCTAAGAGCTGGCTAGAACCCTAAAAAGATGGGATAACACCCTAAAGGCCGACTATAACCCTAAAAGAATAAAAGAGGGGTTAGTGCTCTCAGAGCTAGTTCTAACCCTAAAAATGGAAGATGGAAGGGATGGTACTCTTAAGAATTGGCTTAAATCGTAAAGGAAGTTGATGAAGGATTGAAGAAGTAAGGAAAGCAACCAATTTTACAAGACATCTTGACTTGGAGAAGTATTTACAAGGAAACTATTAAAAAGCCATTTATGGAAAAAGTATTAAGGATAGGCCCCTTGATTTGAAAATGAGTTAATAAACATTAAAAACTACATTAAGGAAGAAAGATCTAGACTATTATGGTCAATTTAAAAAGTATGACCACATTGAAAAGGAAACGGATGATGTGAATTGAATGCTTTGCTACTCGAGCCAACAAAAAATGAACCAAAAAACTTGTGATAAGCCTTTGTGAGAAGTTCTTCCACATTGGACTTCTTTTCTTGAGGAAGAAGAGGTGGGAATGGTCTCTGAAATCTAGGTAAGCCAAAGTTGGTCTTCGGCTAGCCTTGGTTTTGATTCCCCCATGAGAAATTGGGGTGATTCCTCCATCCTGGATTATAAGTGTTGATGTAGGGGTTATTTTGTTGCTTAGGTGGATTTCCTAGATAATCAACCTGTTCTAATTGTTCAGGTGCTCCATACCCCTACATACTAAAATCACTTACATCCGATTGCACTTGTTGAGGGCCAACTGAGAATGCATCAATCTTTTTACTTAATAAGTCCACCTTAGCTACCAAAGCAGTGGTCAAGTCTACATCATAAATTCCCATAGCCTTTTGTTTAGCTCTAGTGCTTTCCCACTGATAATTGTTCATCGCTATTCCTTCAATCAGGTTTTGTGCTTGCTCAGGTGTCTTTGTGTTCAAAGTACCTCCTGCGGATGCATCAATCATCTGTCTAGTGGATAAATTGAGACCATTGTAAAAGGTCTGGATCTGCATCCATAGTGGGAGGCCATGATGTGGGCACCTCCTGAGTAAGTCCTTAAACCGCTCCCATGTATCATTTAGCGTCTCCGCTTCTAATTGAGCAAAACAAGAAATATCATTCTGAAGTTTAGCGGTCTTTGCAGGTGGAAAATACTTTTCCAAAAATTTCTCTACCGATTCATTCCAAGTTGTGATTGAATTTCATGGTAGAGAGTTCAACCACTGTTTTGCTCTACCCCTCAAGGAGAAAGGAAATAGCCGTAGTCGAATGGCATCATCCGTGGCTCCATTGATTTTAAAAGTATCACAAATCTCTAGAAAGCTAGAGATGTGGACATTGGGATCTTCATCTTGGAGACCGTCAAACCGAACATATTGTTGCACCATTTATATGATGTTAGGTGCAATTTGAAAGTTATTAGCCACGACGGTTGGCCTTGCAATACTAGAGTCAGCTCCAATAAGTGTAGGCCTTGAATAATCGGACATGGTCCGATTTGCTTCATTCCCATTGTTAGCCATATGTGGTGGATCTTCCTACTCGATGAATTGAGTGTTGGTCTCTTCATGTTCTTCTTTGATTTCAACGATTGACTCGTCGTCAATGGTCGCCACACTTTGTCTAGGTCGTAATTTCAAATTTTGAAGGGCAGTTCTCTCAATTTCAGGATCAAGTTCTACCAAATCTTCCGGGTTACTTCAAGTCATGCACTGCAAGGGTAAGAAATATAGAATCAATTGCAGCTCTTAGCTAATGAAAATAAACAATGAAAACAAAAGAAAAAAAAACGGTTAAAGTAATAAAGCAACTAGTGTTCTTAATATCGAAAGTCCCCGGCAACGGCGCTAAAAACTTGATATGAGGTAAGTACACCTATCAGTTTTAATATAGCGGATGTAAGTCCGAGTCGATCCCTCAGAGACTTCGAGTACTAATATTAACCTTAGCTTTATTATTTAACCGGAAAATTATGAAAGTTTGAATTAATTAAAAAATATTAAAATTAACAAACTACTTTAATTAAAAGACTTAATTAAGCAATTGAAAAAATGATAAAATCAAGAACGACTTCAAGAAAGTAATAACGTATTTAGGAATTATTTCCCCGAGAGTTAATCATGTGATCACTTAAAATATATTCAATTCAGTTTCTATATTTCTTGACTGGAGGGATTCACAACTAAAGTTAATACCTTTCTCAAGCATATTAACCCTAATCCTAAATTTTTTACCGGAATCTCTTCACTTAGTAATATAATTTAGAATTGCATTAATATATAATGAATTCCCACACAATTAATTAACTTTCCGGAAGAAACATGTATCTTATCTCTAAGTATACATGTAATCCTTTTCAATTATGTAAAGATCTAATTATACATGTAATTTCTCAATCAACATGCATAATATCATATATTGATATTCTAGAAATATCAGTCAATAATTAAACGACATAATCGAATCAAGTAAAAATAGAAACTTTATTGAAATTTCTAAATCAATCCAAGAATCACATGAAACCCTAGGTTCCATAATCCTAAATACTCGAATTCTAAGCTATCATAATGAATCTAAAAACGAGTTTCATCAATAATATAAAATAAAACATGGAAACCCCTTTTGATTGATGAACAATCTCTCTAATCTTGAAGTTGATGTTGTTTCCCTCTTTCTTGATGTTGTTCTGCCTCTTTCTTGATGTTCTCCTTAAGTCTCTTTCTCTTCTCTTGTGTCTCTCCGTTTCTGTAACGTCTCTCCTGTCTTTTGAAACCCTAAGATATCCTTTTATATGTGTATTACAAAGATTCTGTTTTCGTCACCAAACATAGCCTGAGATATGGCCGTGTCCCCAGGTCATGTAACTTTTTGCACTAAGGCAAAATTTTTTGCACAACTTTAAAATTTCATAACTTCTTCATTTGAACTCCGATTTGAGTAAAATTTGATTCCTTTTCTTCGTTTTCAATCATAGAACGTGTTCAAACCTTGAAATCAAAATTTTACTCAATGAAGTATCAATTTCTTTAAAGAAAACCAAAAATGTGAAGAAAATACTATAAAATCACCATATGAAATATGTTTAAAATCCGAGTTATCAGCTACCTAGCCAAGTGGCTTGTGTTTGGGTAAGTTGCCTAAATGGGCCCAAGGTTGGTGTTTAGACTAAATGGGCCAAAAGGCTAATGTTTAGGTTGATTACTTGAGTAGGCTAAAGGCCTAAGCTTATGTTGGCTCCTTGAGCCCATAAGGATTTATAGCCGTCAGCAATTTTTCTTTTCAATTTTTGCTTTTATATATATATATATATATATATATATATTTAGAGAGAGAAAGATAAATTTTTATTTTACAAAAAACAAGAAAATTATTTGCAAATAAGGATGGTGATTTTTAGGGTTCTATTTACTAGTTTATGAGATCTTACATTTCTTGAAATGAGAGGGAATAGTGGTTAGATAAACACCTATTGAAGGACTACTTATAAAGAAGGGAATGTTGAAGAATGAAGAACAATGAACTAAAGAAAACTTTATTATTTTGATAAATCAAAATACAGAAAAGAAAGGTAAAGAACCTAACATTTATTCTAAAACTTGATATTTATTCTAGGCTCTTTAGATGTGAATTGGAAAAAAACCCTACATTAAGTCTCGTATACGAGCCTTAAGGTCCTCTATTATTTCATAGGCATTCTCAATGACATGTGCCAGAAGGGACCTTAAGGTCCGGTTCTGAGCTTCAAAATACTTGAGCTTTTCCTTTAAGTAGGCAATCTCATCTTTTCACAACTGGTCACAAATCCTAGAGATGTCCTGTAGCCTATCATTCCTCTTATTATTTGTTTGGTTATCTATCATTCTAAATCTATACATTTTATGGACAAGAATCAATCATCAATGCAACAAAAGAATGTATGTGGAAATATGCAAATGTTAGAGTCATTTGGGTTAATACATTACTTCTTAAGTTGCAACTCTACTGTTATTTTCAAAATCTTGATTACATTAAAACACTTGAACAATTAGTAAGGTTATAATTCTTAAGAGTAGTGTATTAACTCAAGCTTAAAGGGGAGTATATATAATTTAGGGTAGGTTCCAAAAGATCCTTAAGCTTTATGACCTCACTTGTTTTTAGAAAACACCTTCGTTGGTCACATTAAGATTAAATAGGGTAACCTAATCAACCTCGAGTGGTGGTTACACCACTACATCCAGAACCTATACAATAGCCTCTCTCCTAAGGTTTTAAGATAGCTTAGGTCTGATTGCATCTAGCCTACATCTTTGATGCAATAAAATGATCCTCCCATGCCCTAATGCATGTTGTATGATAATTAAAGCTAAGTATATACACAAAATTAATAACAAATAAACAAACAAGTAAATAAATAACCAAATGAATAAATAACATGGGTATTTTGAAGAGCAATTTTAATTTCGAAAAGTATTTTAATTGGTTAGCCCTCTTAAAATCCCTAATAGAGTCATCAAGTTGTTGAGCCTAGTTTTTTCTCTCCTAGCTTTTTAAAAATTATTCTTCTCTAAACCGATCAATATTAAATCTTACCCATTTAATGTTAACCCTCAACTAGAGTTTAAAGAAAACTGGTTCTTTTATATTCTGAAAATGATTTTGGAGTCGCCACTCGACTGCAATCAAGAAAAAAAGTTAAGTCATAATCAATTAGGTGGATTGATTATAACCTAGCTACTGATCTTTTGATAAAACCAATTTTTGTTAAAATGATTTTTGAAAACCAAAGATGTAGATCCAAGGGCTAATTTTTTAAACCTTAAACAAGTACCACTTTTAATCTTTCCATATTTAAATTTACCTTTCAATATATCCTTATAACGAAATCTATCACAACCCAACAATATCATTGTAGTGATAGATCGCCGTATACTGTATAAAGGTCTACTATCAACCTCTTTGCTGATTGTAGGCCTTTCATATGATACTTAAGGCTCCTTCTACTATACATTACCGCCAGGCCCATCGATAAGTAATATAGAGCAATTCTTACTAAAATTAACTTTTGAGACATAAATTAATCAAGTAAACATATGGACTCGTTACGTTCTACACCAAAAGAATATTATAAACAAATGCAGTTCATAATATTAACTGCATCATAAATTTTAAACTATGTTATGAATAAAATAAAGGTAAATAACTATCTACAAAAGCTTTTACAAATTCTCCTCTATGCTCCTTGATCGCTCCAACCCGTCTCTATATGAGACTCATTGCGGGCATGCCTTGGCCTAGATTAGCAAAGAGATTTTTCTGCAACAAAAGGAATCTATCGAGGTGTAAGCTTAAGCTTAATAAGATAAATACCTTCATCAATACTACATGGCAGAAATTTATTAGATGCATAATCATATGAATGCATGAACAATCAGTACGCCAAACAACAGATACAGTGGCCTAGGAATTGCATACGACTCAAAATTGCACCCCCTATAGTTAGGGTTTGAAGATAATTAACTGACTTAAACTAAAATCCAGGTTCTAGACTTTAGGTTTTATTTCATTTGCACTATTGTGCTTAAGCCAAAATAAAACTATATATATATATATATGTATGTATGTATATATATACTTTCTTTACCAAATAACAAATCATATTTTTAAAATCCTAAGTCTAGCAATATGATGGTCTCCATAATCCACAAACACGCCATAAGCAGAAGCTACAAGACATGGCCCCTCGCTGACGGTTAGCATCTCCTGGCACTTGGTAAGCCCATCAACTTATGATAGAGACTTAATAAAAATGATGACATAACTAGTTCCCAATCCTACAGGAGGCCCTTGTCCTATGAGTCCCTTCCCATCTTCTATATGAAGCAGCAGTCAGTGTTATCCAAATGTAATTATAAGGAATGCATAATCCATTTAATTTCTTAATCATATAAGTAGTTAACCCGATTTTCAAGGTGATTAGACAATTCCATTCTGTACAATCATATGTATAAATTATCACAATAACTCCCATTATTATATAATTAATAAGCCATAGCATTCAATTCACAAATTCATACACACGCATTTCCCATATGCCACAAGTATCGAAATTTATATATATAAGTTAGGTGTATCTATTTTACAAGTAAAATCAAGTAAAGAGTTATCGGGAATTTACTCACTCCGCTATGCTGGTCAGTCAAAGTAGTCTAGGGGCAGGTCGTCTCCGTACGCGAGGTCCCCTAGTCATCGAAATCATAATACTATAAGGGTTTGAAATAAAACTTAGGAAACTAAGTTAAAACCTCTTAAATTATACTTTAGACTAGTTTTCGTATTTTTCTTGGTTTTACTTAAAAGTTCAATCGCACATAACTTTCTTGTTTTAAATCCAATTTTTATGATCTTATAGTCAATCTTCATCATTTTCGAGTGTACTTTAATGTGGTAAGGTTACATTTTTTATATGAGGCACGTAAATCTATCCATAGGTTAGAATAGTAGCAGTCCTTATGGTTTGGAATGCTTTTGGGCTTTGTTTGGTTAATGGGCTTTTTAATAACTTAGGAATTCCTTTAGGCTTGGGCTTAAGATTTCATTCTAGGCTCAAAATACTTCTTAAGGTTAGATTTACAACTTTGATTTACACTCCTAAGGCTATTAACTACTTCTTGGGCTCTTAAGTAGGCTTAAATTATCAAATGGGCCTAAGGAGTGTTTCGTAGGCTTCTTAAGAGTCTTAAAACAACTCTTATTGATGTTTCAAGTTGCTGATTAAAAACTTAAGGGTAGTTCAGCTTGATGTTTGAGGCTCATTTTGGAAGTTTTAAGTTCGGTTTTGAGTTTTAGGCTTAATACATTTATCAAACTTGCCTTGGTTGGTCTTCTCAATTTGTTTACTTACTTTTATAATATTTTTAAGTTTCTTTTAAGGATGTTCCAAATCTGGTCGGTTTGAGTATGAAGGCTTCCAACTTGGTTTTCTAACTTGTTTCATTATTTCCTTAAGTTGAGGTGTTAGATTATGAACTTAAGCTACTTATATTCAAATCTTAACTTAACTTCTTTTTCATGAAATGATTATTTGGCTTATACTTTACATGAAAATAGAGGATCTCACTTTTATCATACTTCTCATATCATAGTTTATGTCTTACAAAGTTGGTTTCCTCATAAAACTTCATGTGATGGATTTTTCCTTAACCTAAGTATAGATTTAAGCATGTTTAACTTAATAAAAGTATAACCAACACCCAAATGACCTTTTAATCCTCACGTCCAGTATGTTTCTTTTCCATTCAAGTTCTCATTTCAAAATTCTCTCAACTCAAAATCTTTCATTCAAAGTATTAAACAAGTGTCTTTACGAGATACTAACTTTACATGCTCATACTTCAATTTTCATGTAAAGGTATTATGAGTTTATTTCTTATAATAGTCTGAGATATTATACTAACTTATGTTCATACTCATATCTTCAACAAATCATAGTCTCCTACATGAATACTAACCTACTAACACAAAGAAACACATACTTGTCCACAAAGCAAAAATATGGTGGTTGTGCACTAAGGTTCCACTTATGCTCTTTATATTACTTCCTCCTTCTTGTACCCTTTTTGAAACCTGAGTTGTGGTCCTTTGAAGTAGAGTTTGAGGAGTGTTCCAAGGGTCCTAAAGAAGCTTTGAATGTTGGAAAAGAAAGATACAAGAAGAAGTTGAGTGTGCCGTGAGTGTGGGTATGCTTAAAAATGGCAGCAAAGTGAAGGATTTGTAGGGCATTTGTGTTTCCACTTTTGGGTTAGTTTCAAGTAAGAGAAAAAGGAAGTGAAAATGAAATTGAAAGTGGGAGAAAATGATGAAAGAGTGTCCTATTGGGAATGGGGGTGATTAAGTGTTTAAGAAGTTTGATTTTGTTATCTTGTAGCATACACAAAAGTCAACAATTGCAACCATTGATAATGTAAGCATTAAAGGGTGAATAGTAGAGTGTAAGATAAAGTGATTGATGGATGAAAGATAAGAGTATGGCCCCCCTTTATAACTTGTACAAATCGGCCATTGGGTATCCTTTTGGGCATGGAATTGTCTTGTCTCATTTATTAAAGTTAAGCATTGGAAATCTTATGATAATTTGTCCATATATAATATAAGTGAAGTAATGGTAAGGAAAGTGTCTTATCATTAGATTTTGATAAGTTATCAATTGATAAATCATTCAAGGTGATTTGTTGGTCTATTTACTTATATGTAAGGCTTAGGCATGAAGATAAGGATATTGTCCTATAAGAAATTGTTATAGGATTTACTTCTTGAATTATTTCGTAGATTATGATTCGATTCTTATAAAATTATGAAATTTTCTAGAGTTAAATGAAATTATTCAAATTATATTATCAATTAGTCACTTAAGGTTAAAATTCCTTAATTGTTTTAGGCCTTAAGGTTTTCGGTGACCTTAAAGTTCGCAGTTTTTCAAGTGTAGGTTTTATTGTTTCTAATCATAAACTTAAGTTCTTAATTTAGTTAATCCTTAGGAACTTTTGGAAAGTACTCTTAGTCAAATCATAGGCCCGCTAATAGTAAGGTTTACAAAATCTATCTATATTTTAATTCTAAAAAAGGATCAATTATTTATAAAAGATGAAAAAATAAAACTTTTCATATTTTAAGTCACTTTGTACGTACAGATGCTTACGTACCAATTATTTGGGATCAGACTTCTATAGTTTGTTCACCAAAAACATTTGCGAGTGATCAATTTTAGTTTTGAAAAAAGGTCAGGTTTAAGATTTTTACCTGTTTTGATTTATTTGAAGAAATTTTTTAAGGGTCTTGATAGAAGTTTTGTTTTTGGAAACTCTAAAGTAATCCTAGTTTAGAAAAGATATTGATTTATTTTTATTTATTTGGAAAGCAAACTTTTCTAAGTTATAAATAACTTTACTATTTATTTGTTGTTTTTATTTTTTTATTATTATTTTTATTTTCTATTTTAATATTATTTTGACTAATAAATAAAATAAAATAAAACTAATCTTTTTCATTTTCCTCTCTCTCTTTTTTCTTCTTCTCTCTTTTTTTTATTTTTCTCTTTCTTTTTTCATTTTTTTCTTTTTTTTGTTACAAATACAATGCTCAAAAAATAAATAAATAAAATTTACAAAGCACAACCAAATCAGCAAAGTAAAACTCTAATAGGAAGAGGGTTTGGATCGGCAATAAGTGACACATAAGTCAAGCTTGGGAGATTGCATCAGGTCATTGGGTTAGATTTGGTTTGATGGGCTAGAAGTCAGAGCTTTAGTGGGTTAGCACATGACCTACACATGTAATCGATAAGGAGCAGCAACAGCAGCATCAAGGATTACTTCGGACAGTTTCGAACAACAAATCAAGTGGGGAAGAGGTATTTTATGAGGTTCAGATTGGTGAAAATGGGTTTGGTGCTAATGTAGCAGTATTTCGTAGTGTTTTAGATGGTGGTCAATGTTGGATGGTAATGGAGGTGGTGGTTATTGTATTATATCCTATGGGACAGTGGTGAGCATAGATTATTGCTGTGTATATATAAGTTGTTAGTTAGGGTACAGTTGGTGTTTAGGTAAGGTTCGAGAGAGAAAGGGTGGTTCGATAATCGTGGGTTTGTATTGAATCGGGGTTGTAGTGTACGCATGAGGAGGAATGGTCTAGGATTTGGACATATGATGAAGAGAAGCGGAGCATGGTGGTGTTAAAGGATGTCATGATAGGGGCTGTTGTTGTATGGTGTATGGATCAAGCACTTCAAGCACACGACGAGGAGTAGTAGTGGAAGGGGTTCCAATGGTGGTCATGACTTAATCAATGGGGGGTATGTATTTTGTTGGTCAGATTAGCATGTCGTTGGGTGTCGATGATATTAGGTTGCTGTAATGGACAGTTAGTGTTTGCTATGGGTGAGAAGGGCTTTGGTTTAGTGATTAGGGAGTTAGAGTAGAGTTGATCGAATCCAGTATAGTGGTGAGCACAATGGCTATAAGTTGGTTTAGTTGTGGTCAAGATGGATTGGAAGGAGGACACTATGGATTATGGATCGTAATGCTACCAAATTGCAGTAGTATCATATGTATGTCTATCCCCATTAATGTGCTGTAAGAGGGTCCTTTGTATGAGATGGTCGAATTGAAAAATAATGATAATAGCATATTTTTCTCTTTTTTTTGCATATTTTAAGTGGTTAAACGAGCGAATTTGATCAAGTTTTTTTATTCAATTCATGGTAAGCTATGCTGATTTTGAAATTTCACCATTAATTTAGTGAAATTGCAATAATGAATTGCCTAAACTTAACATTGAAGTTGATCGACCAAGAAAGAATGTGAGCAAAAATTTAGGGAAAATGTAGGAAATTGGGAGAAAGAGAAAGGAAAGCGCAAACGTAGCGCCATGTCAGTTGCATTAGCAAATGAGGAAGTGCCACGTGTCTTAGAAGACACGTGCCTAATGATTTTGTCATGCATGTAGTTGTTATGCCACGTGGTGGCACGCGTCATGCCACAAATTAGCACCTAATCGCAGTATGCACATACGTGTAATAGTGCCATATATCCTACATAGATACATGGTACGATGACATCTTAGCATGTGGCATCATATGTTGTGGAAAAAAAAAAAAACAAAAGGCATTTTTTACCTTTGATGAGAATCGAACCCCTAACCCCTGTCAACTTATGCCTTGTTCATATATGCAATTAAATTGCACATATGGACAAGGCCAACTTGAGGTAGATTCAAATCTAAACCCAAGCCTAATGACCCTCTCTTTATTTTTTTTAATCTAAATTAAAAGAAATCTATTCTATTATGCCATTATTTATCTATATTTCCTAAATTCTCTTTATTTTAGTCGATATTCATTTTTTTTTTTTGCATTTTTCTAAATTTCTAATTATTTTGGATTTTTCTATTTTTTTGTGTATTTTTCCTAATTTAGGACATATTATCCTACACTAAGAAAATTTGAAAAAACAAAAAAATAAAAAAGAGGTAGCAAAAATAGGATGTCTACAAAGCTCTTGATGTGTTGTAATTGTCAGATCTATGTTTATACTTAGAGAGCTCTTGATGTGTCATAATTGTTAGATCCTTATTCATACTTGTTACATAAAGTCATTGTCACAAGAAGTTAAAATTTTTCTGTAGATAGTGCCTTTAAAATTCATGGACAAAGTATAGCATATATTTGCGGATTTTCATAATCTCTATTATTAGTGTGAATTTTTGCACCCTTTTAGGTATTCCATCGCATAAAAATTATTTTATATTTTTGCAATATGAGGCTAGTTAATGTATGATTTTGATAGGTATGTCAAGTTAGTGTAATTTGCTATCTAGCAAATCAATTTAACTAAACTCATGTTGTTTTGATATTTAGATTATGAAAATAGGAACTAGTTGATATTTAATTTTAAGCTAAATTACATTAGTTCCTAAATGTGCTTGAAAATGGCTATGTTTGATGTCCATGTTAATTCTCTACACTTGCCAAATTTTTTAGCATAAGTATGAGGAAGAAGGCAACAAAAAGTAACTCCAAAGGTCGAAATTCCCTAGGTAAGCCATCCGATCCTTCAATTTGATGATGATTATCAATTGAAGAGGTTTGCTAGACTATAGAATAGGAAATTATTGGACATATGTTAGATTAGGAATTGCTCAAGAGAGTTGATATGGAAGTTTGGGTGACAGAGTTAATTTCTTTTAGTAGTTAGGATAATAGATTAATATCTAGAGCTTTCTATAGCATAATTGAATCTTCATCCACCATTAGCATCGTCCAAGATAGAAGATGAAACATCTGAAGGGCAGAATTAGTAAGATGCACATTCATAAGAAAATTTGCTAAATTGTGTACTTTCCTTTTTATTTGATATTTTTTTTAGTTAGTAAACGATCTACCCTACTAATTCTAATACTAGTTTTTGACCTTTCATATGTATAAGAGGAGTAATGGTAGGGAGTATTTTTACTTTACCTTTATTTTTTTCTTTTTAGATGCCTCTATTTTCTATCCTTTGTTTGTTTTTCTTCTTCTTTTGCAAGGCATGTATGAACTTTCAATGGTATAAGGAATCCTGCATCAAGGAAAGTTTCAAATTTAGTGTCAGAACTAAAATCTGGGAAGTTTCAATTTCCTTTATCTTTTCTATTATTTTCCCTTACTGATTTTTTATGCTTTTTATTGATTATTTGTATATTGAGGACAATGTACAATTTAAGTATAGGAGGGAGGGAGGGGGAGAAATAGAGGAAGTGGGTATTAATAAATAAATTTATAAAAGCATATGAGTTGAATGGATTATATTCCCATACTTAAAATTTTTGCAAATATTTTTTTTTTCTTTTAGAAATATAGAATCAAGTTGTTTGTATTGCACATCTATTCACCGTTAATTTTATATCTAATTAAAAAAAGCAAATTTTTAAGATAATTTTTTTTTTCAATTTTTGTGTAAATCTTACTTAATCATTATAACCTTTCTACAAAATGCTAGAATAAATAATGAAATCTGTATGAAGTGTAAAGTTTCCTATTATTTAAGCTTAGGTTTAGACTTGGAATTGGAGTGAACATTACTAATTAGGAGCTAGTTATTTATATCTTATTTTAGTGAATACTCACTCCTTAGAAGCCTTGAGAGCCTTCAAATTTCTAAAAACAAACAAATGATGTCTATCTCTTAAAAGTTTCTTGAAAAATCAAAGCAGTAGAGATGATTGTGAAAAAAATAAAAGTAATAATAATAAGGATAACATAAGTTGGTAAGGATTAATCTTTTTCCCTTAGAAAAACGAGGTTCTTTCCTACTGCTAACTTAAGGAAAGTGGTTAATTAAAATTGGCATGGATCAGCCTTAGTCTCTTGAAATAGCAAGATACTTTCCCACTGCTAATGTGAGAATTAAAATGATATGGATCAACCTTAGTCCATTTGAAAAGAGACGTTCTTTCCTGCTACTAAATTATTTGTGCTTAATAAAGAAACTGAAGTGAATTGAAAAAGCCCTCTGGTAAAAAATTGAAAGGAGATAGTGAGGGGACTGGTTAATATAACATACATTTGTTTTTAATTATTGTGCTTAGAGAGATAAAACAGGGGAGTGTATACACTTTAGTGGTTAAAATGAAGATAAATCTTTTTTAATTAAGTTTGTGTTTATTATGATTTTTAGTTTAATCTTTGTTTAAATAATGTGATCTAACTCCAATTTACATAAACTAATTGTTGAATTATAGCATGGTTTCTATAATTAGTACATGTATTGTATATTGTGTCTTAAGAGAATATAAATATAATTGAGTGAAATTCCATGGAATAAAAAGTTGCGGACACCTTGAATTTTAACATTGTAAAGGATGAAATTTGATGGAAGAGTATGTGCTCTTATCCCTAAATAGATTGTGTTTAATAATTACTTTTGATTCTATATTTTGATCATTTGATAAATTTTGTTCTTAAGAGATTTCTGTTGTTTTATTTATTTTGCTTGAAGGCAAGCAAAAATTTAAGTGTAAGGGAACATGATAAAGCTTAATTGTGCCTATTTTATATGTAGATTTTATATTGCTTCTATAGACATTTTAATGTAATTTAGTACTTTATTTGTTAAAATTTTATTTTAACACTATATTACACTAATTTGTATATTTTTTATAGGAAAAATGCGTAATACTAAAAAATATACATGTAATGATGAAGGCATGTGAAATTCCAAGGAAAAGAAATTGGGCTAAAAGCTCTACGAGCAATGACCACATCTATGGTCCTAGGCTATGGTGATTCCATAGATGGAAGACATGTATCACTTACTAAATGAAGCCAAGTTCGCAATTCTAGATATACATGCCTTGTACTTTCTACTCTTAAGCCATGTATTTGTTTTTTCATGTGAGAATTGAAGCATAAAAAGATTATATGTAAAGACCATAGGTCAGCCATGGTTCTAGGATGTGGTCATTTAAGATTATTATTGGAAAGAATTGAAGCCATTTATGATAGATACAATTATACCTTGTTGGCCTACTTTTATACGGTATCCCTTATAATATAAATAGTAGGCCTTATAAATAAAATAAAGGGGCAGAAAAATTAAAAAAGTAGATAGAAGAGAGAAAACACATTACATTAGGGTTTTAAAGTAGTTTATTATTTTCTTTTTGGATTTCAACATCAAAAATAATACGAAACAGTGTTTGATCTTGAATCAAGGATTGAAACTCCTTATAAGTTGTTTCATTCTTCTTATTATATTCTTAATTTGGACGTTG
Organism: Lumnitzera racemosa; assembly: GCA_024138005.1. Lineage (NCBI taxonomy): Eukaryota > Viridiplantae > Streptophyta > Magnoliopsida > Myrtales > Combretaceae > Lumnitzera > Lumnitzera racemosa. The sequence continues at coordinate 44,450,155 of JAMXBC010000004.1, read as the reverse complement.
TTTTCTCAGTTATTTCTTTTGTAGTTAACTTGTGTTATTTATTAGATTATTGAATTATCAATTAATGAATGATGTTTATTGTTTAAAGTCTTTAATTTCCTAATCGTAGCAATATGTATTTTGATTTTGTTAGAGTACGTATTAATTAGGATGGAGTCGCGAGACCTCTTCTAATTGTCTACTATGAACTGAATGATTTGGTTTAAAGAGACATAACATATGCCTTTAATCTAATTAAGGTTTAAGAACAAAAGAAGGGTAATTTAGTTTGTCTCTTGTCTAGCAATAGAAATGATAAGTTGGTTAATCCTAGGAATTTGCTTCTCAAGAAAGAATTTCTAACGCTTAATTTCCTCAAACTAAACCTGCTAAAGACATCTTTGTTATCATTAATTGATATTTCTAATTATCTGGTTGCAATTGAATATTTTAAGATGTTGACTATCCTAATTTATTTGTTTTATTAATTTAGTTTTCTTTGGAGTTGAATTATTTCATAAACCGTTGAGACCCTATAAGGGAGCTTGTAGGATTGTCTAAATTTTCCATATCATGTATATATCTATGATACGAAAATTGTTTACAAATTAGAGAATGCAAAAATCTAAATAATTAATCACTAAGGTTTTCGATTATAATTAATTAACTTACTATAAAATATAAATAATTATGGATATCTGATATTCTACAATCCCATAGAACCATAAAGAATCGGTATCCCTTATCAAATAATAAGACGAGGTAAATCAACTTTGTAATTTTCTAAAAATACTAAATTATATAAATAGTCAATATATATAAATATTTTCTAGAAAAGATACTTTTATACCAACTACACACTTATCTATTGACTCTATCATTATCAAACTTATCTCTAATTTGCATTCAATACACACGAAATGAATCTATGCTTACTCACACGGGGCACCTCATCTTAACCGCATGAGACTATTTGGAGGCATTATCCCTCTAGATGACACTTGATTATAACCCTAGTTTAGAAAGAAATACTAATCCAAATAGGTAGACCCCAACTAAGACCATTCAACATCTAAGGCCCCTCAGACACAACTAAGCAAGTCCTACCACTATTAATATATATCTAAGGCTCCACGAGCATAATAAAATAAGTCCTCTTGCCATCAATTGGAATCTCATGCTAACTTTGCCTTAACGATAAAAATGTCATTTACAAGCACTATGAGCCCTTATAAAAATCATACAAAAATATGTTTAAGTTTGGAAAAACATTTGCCAAAAATACTTCTCTAAAAAGTTTTCAAAACTGTCACTTTCTATCAATATACCAGTTGGGTCATATACGTGTGACAAATATAACCAGTTATTTTGGTCAAATATTTATATACCAGTTTAAGAGGGTGATCATATAGATAATGGCACATAAACAAAATAGTCATTTAGACATATAAGTGATAACAATCAGTAAAACATCATACAAATAACACCTACAAGTGGATAATGGGTCATTAGAACTCCCTTACTTAGATTATTACTCATTCTCTAAGCCTTTAGAGTTTTCCATACTTGACAATTGAGTACCTAAAAGATAATAAGATTTATAATTATTCTAAAAAGCTAAGTTTCTCAGTTAACTATATGCTTATCGCAGTTTGTCTATTTTCCTGCTATGACCCAAGTATGATATAAACATGCTTTAAGTTATTTATTGTGATGATTAGGAAATATTATTTCATTATATAAGTAATAGTATATATTTTAGTAAATATTATATGATTTTAGATCTTTCCACTTTTTATAAGTTATATATTAGCGCATTGTTATAGTATAATTTAATTGTGATTCCTATGTAGAGTAGGATAAGTTAGATAAAGTAATAAAGTTAGGTGGAAATATTGAAATCATATAGTTACATAACTAAAAACTTTAACTCAATTATATTGTAATATTATTTTAAAATTAAACTGTACACATATGTATACTCATATTTAATTTGTTTCCTAGATTTGCATGATTCTATTTTATTGTTATTACTATTATTATAATTATGATTATCATCATCATCATCATTAAAATCTTCATCATTATTAGTTGTCACTATCATTATTGTTTCTTATTAACACATATATTGCTATTACATATAAAAACATATCTTTTTCCCAATGTTATGACTTTTAAGTACATGTGTGTATATTTAATATTTTGTTGTTTAAAAGAAATTTTGGTCTTGTAATTATATCTTGTTCGTGTTTTGTAATATGTATCTATTGGTTTCTTTTCATGGGAAATTATATATGTAAACCTTTAAATTTTTTTACCTAACCTTTAAAGTAGACTTATGTGTGTTAGATATTCTAAGAGTTGATAAGGCTAGTGAAAGTGAAAACTCTAGAATAATTAACCAATCGCGTGTAAAATTTTTCTACCTTAAACGTAGGTAAATACTAAAAATTTTATCCGAAAGTGATAAAAACCCTAAAATTATAACTTTAAGGATATAAAAGCACTAAATCACCATAATTTACCCTCAAACCCTAATTGATAATATAACTTTTAATCATTCATAAATACATATAATACTAAATTAATCCTTTAGAAACTAAGATATTGCATCATAGATCACATTCACTTCTAAGTGTATAACTAGGTTAGTATTATATAGAGTTAAGAGTATAGTTGATACTTAGGTTATATATAGTAAATATTAATACCCTAAATTATACTTTTCATAATAATTATACTAAGTAGCTTACCAAATAATGTATATAGGATATAAATACCTAAAGGAAGATCTCATCAACTATTTTTACTAATCAATTCACTAAACTTCTTATTTTCTTTCATTTCCTTAATTTTTTTCCTAATATGCCCTAATTACTTTATTATGTACACTAAATGGTATGTAATTTTAGAAAGTTGACTAAGTCAACACACGTTGACTAAAGTCAAAAGGTTGACTAACTTTACACATGTTGACTAAAGTCAACATATGGAAAAGTCAACAAAATGTCATTTTTACAATTAGAGCAAGTCATTATGGTTGAGTGAGTATTTACCCTATGATTCCATGCTTGTATGTAATTGCAGATAGTGGACTTAAATGATATTATTAATTGGTTATTGTATGGGTTCAAGAAATGCTTGTGTATGTTATTATGTACTGAGTTATAAATTTACCTTAAGTATGAATAATTTGTTTGCTATATGATAGTATAGAAAATGATTGTGTATACTAATGAATGGTTACATCATAATTGGACTTAACTATACTTGACTCATAAGAAGAAATTAGTACATGCATCAACATGTATTGCATAGACATAATTCCGGCTGTCACATCATACGAAGGTAAAGAGAGATCATTTGGGGGTTGTTACTATAAATTTTTTGTTTCTGTACGGTGCACTCATATAAAATGACCTTATCTTGGCCCATGGGAATACTAGGCATTGGAGATGCCAATCGCCTAGCTAAGGATCAAGTTTAGAGGCCTCCATTTAGGGGTGAGTGTGGACTGTGGGGACCCACTTACGATTATACTAAAACTTGGTTTTTATGAAAGTAAAAGACTTGTCTTATTTAAGTACGGAACATGGAGTTCTGTATTAAAGTAAGTTCTAATATATTACCTGGATCTGATTGGTACCATGTATACTCCAACCCTAACTTCAAAGGGCGTTAAATTTGAGTTACATATATAGACTAGTTAACTATATGTATTGTTTGGCATTATATTTGACCATTCATTCATATGTATGATTATAATGTATTTATAACTTGCTTATGGTGTAGCTGAGGGTTTTATTCACTAAGTTTAGGCTTACACCCCCTTAAACTTTTACTGCAAGATGGCTTATTCGTTAAGGCTGGCTGAGGAATGCCACAGGTTAGCTTGGAGACTTGGATGAGAGCGAGCCATCCAATGTATTGAGAGGACTGATTATGTAGACTTTTACTTATTTACTTTTGTTTTATCACTAATATAGACTCAGATGTATTAAATTACTATGTACTGTAAACTTTGTAGTTTAATTTTATATAACTATGCTTGTGTGATGATATCATATGTATTTGTATGTTCTTAGGAAACTAGTGGTTGTAGGTTGTAAAGCTTTGTATATTGTATGAAGAGTTCATAATTGGAAAGGTAACCAATTAGGGGTTCTTCATATAATATACGACATTTAGTACGACTAGACCGTTCTCAATTTATGACAATATATGTATTCTTATAAATAATTGTGTTTAGTTATTTCTTTATTTAATTGAAGTTTTATGCTAGTTATTTATTTGTAAGATCTTATCATTTAAATAATGTAATCAATTTACTTATATCTCTCAATTTTCTCTAAATTCTAAATAGCATATAACTTTTTGTCTTAATTCCATTATTTATAAACTTATAGTAAATTTGTATTGTTTTTGAAAGTATGTTCATATGGCAAGATTTGTTTTGGATGTTACAACTCCCATTTTCTAAGATAAGCCTAAATTATTATAAATTTAATTTTTTTGACTCAAATATTTTTATTTATAAATTTTCAGGTTTTCTTTATTATTATATGACTTAATTAATTTCTAAATTTTATACTTTTATAATTTCTTATTTTTTTGGCTTTAATTTATGTAGACTTCATTATTTTCCTATTTTAAGCTTGATTTGTTATATATTGAAATTTTTTTATAATTATAAATTCACTTATTTAATTATACTATTATTATTCTTTAACTATTTTGGAGTTCTTGATTTAGTTATTTAATTGGAATCAAATTGCTGACATTGCACTATTTTAGTGATCCACATGGCACTTTGTTAAATTTTCTTGATTTTTATATTTTTTAAATTTTATGTTATTATTATATATTATTATACTTAATTAATTAATAGATTATGGGCCTTGATTATGTAATATGGGTTTCAACCCATTATATTTGTATGTACGTTTTATTCTATTACATTAAATAAGTATATATTGTCTATGTATAATTATATATAAGTACTTATGTGTTTATGTACATATATATATTCTTAAATATTTTATTATACTTGATTTATTATATTTACTTATATTTAGTATTTTATTATATACACTCATACATAGACATATGTACATATTTATTCTTATTTATATTATTATACTTAATATACTATTAGGTGCACTTATAATTAGTATATTAGTATATGTGCTTATATGCATATACATGTTTACAAACATATATCTATACATGTAGGCATATTTATGTACACATATTTATACATGTACCATACTTTTATTGTTCGTATTTATGTACATATACGTATATTTATATCTAATTTTATACGTACTCTTATACATGTATCTTTATACATATTTTTATATTTTCTTATTGTATTCTAAAGGATCTTTCAATATATATAATATCAATACATACTCATATTTTCGGTTTTACACCTACACTTATAGATATTAAGTATTTTATATATATGTATGTTTATGTACAATGTAAACTATATATATATATATATACATTCTTATACATATGTATGTAAACCATATACATATATTTATATATATAAATATTTATACATCTAGCTATAGTAATAACATATATATATATTCATCTATTTATACATATAATAGTACATATATATAACAAAGTCTTCAAAAGAAATGAATTACACATCTAAAGTTAACATATTTGCATATAAGCTCTAAATCCTTGTACTAAAATATATACTAACTATATCAAAAATATGATACAACAAAATATATCAAGAAAGTGCATAAAACCTATTTTCACATAAAAGATTACCATTAATATTATGTAAAGTAACTATAATTACTTACTTTAACATGTAGTTTAGCGAATAATTCCTCTCTTAGTCTCTCCTTTTAAGTATTGAAGGTTAGGTAGTTGGGTGTTATATTTGGAAGTTGAGAAAGTGAATAACAAAATGGAAGAAAATGAGGGAAGAAGATGAGAGAAAATGCATGTGTATGTGTCGATCAAAAAGGGAAAGGAAAAGTAGGTTATTGATGTGCGTAAATTGAAGACAAATTAAGAAAATTAAGGAAGATTCTAAGCTCTGCATGTTACTCACAGTAAGAAGAAAAAAGAAAAAGAAAAAGATAGGATAAGGGAATTAAATGCAATTTAACACACTTGATAAGGATATGTTGACTTAGTCAACTCCTTGAATATTTTATGTATTATAAATAAATAATTTGGAAATAAGAAGAAAATAAAGAAAAAGATAAAGTAAGAAGGAAAATAGAAAATCAAGTATAATAAATCAATAAATATATATTAGAATTTCCTTACACATTTCTAATCCTAGATATAATATTTAGAATAATAAATAGTATTACTATAAGGTAAATTATAAATTATGTTATTAATATCCACTATATATTATCTAAATAACAAATAAATGTCTAAATTAGCATAATACGAACTAATCTATATAAATAAGGTTAATAGTAATTATAAAATGATATTATAAATTTTTATGAATTAATTTAATATTTTTATATTTATGAGCATTTAAAAGTTATCTTTAATTGTCCGTTAGCGATTTTATTGCCTTTGTAGCAATTTACTACATTTATAACCTTAAAGTTTTGGTTTTAGAGTTTTTATCAAGTTCAAGTTTGATTTCTCATATGTACATGTGTGTTGTATAAAATTTAAGGTTTTTATACGTAATTAAGGTTTTTATCAGGTTCAGGGTCAATATCTTATAGTTACACGTATTTAAAGTTTTAAGTTTCCATATGCAATTAGAGTTTCGATTAATAAGTTTGGGTTTTTTTTTTATACTTGTTTTGAGTTTCAAATTTATAGTTTTAATCAGTTTTAAACTTATTGGCTTGGTTAACTTAGAGGAATCATCTACAGTACATGAATTCAATTTTATATTTAGAATGCTAGATTTGTAAGGTTTACATAAACCCTTTATTTTATTTGGTTAGAATTAGATGGGACTAATATTATTACTAATTAGACACCACTCCCTATGGGTTTGACCTATTTCAAATTAGTTTTATTATCGCATTCGTGATGAGTGCACTTACTAGTAAAAATGCACTTACTAGTACAAATACACTTGTTATAAAAAGTAGTGTGGTGGAAAAGTAAAATTAAGTTAAGAATATCACTTCTTTTTTTTTTTTTTTTGTTAAGTAACTTGTGTAGGATCCAAGATAAGTTTCTGAGGATTACAAGTGAAATTCTAAGCTAAAAGCACTAGGGAAAGATAAGCATGATGTAAATCGTAAACCTTTAGAGCAAAGGGAAAAAAGCGATCAAAGAAGTTTATATGCTAAATCACGCTCATAAACTTTATGGCATAGATTTTTTGCACTCTCTTGAATATCATGACCCATGTAGTAGATTGTGAACCCAATCATGATCAATATAGTGGTTCCGATATCACACCTCATGAATTCCTGTCCCTTCCCTTTACACTATGTTTTCCACTTGATCTCTCTTCTTCATCCATGTTTTAATTGTAGGTGCCTCATAAATTTATTCTTTATTTGATTTTCTAATTGCATGCATAAAGCTTATTAAAGTCTAATAAAAGAAAAGAAGAAGATACTATCACTTAAAGTTTAAAAATGTAATATTAGATAGGTAAGTAAGAGGTAGCATATAGGGTTTTAGTTCTGATTAGTAGATAACTCAAGGATTTTGAGTATTTTCCTTAAGTACAGTAGACAAGGAAGAGCCACATTATGAAGCACATGATTTGCATTACTATCAAGCCCTAATAAGTAGATATTTGGGTTTTTGAACAAGTATACTTATGTCTACTTGACATGGAGTTAGTTGTGTAGCAAATTGTAATTGTGAGATTGATTGATTGTGTATGTGATTTCGTTAAATACGTATTGTCTAAATGAGATGCTTTCTCTATATATGAACGACCTACTAATGTTTTATTGCTTGGAAAATGAATTATTTGGGTGTTTACTTAAATGAACCCTATGCAAAGGGTTAAACTATGAAGTTAGGACATAAAGTTGAAACTAGGCTAATTGAGTTCCTAGTATGGAACTTAAGATTTATGCTTGATATTAGGTTGTTAGATTTCTCGGTGCATTTATGGTAAAGCACAAAAGAACCTATGGGCAAAGTTTCTGAAAAATGAAGATATTGCTATACTAAGTTTTAATATGATCTGAACTAAGAACCAACGAGGTGACAATGTTAGGGTGGGCCAAGCTTGTAGAAAGCTCAAAAATATGGATGGAAATGTACGAGGATGAAGAAATAAACAAGCAAACCACAATTTGCTCCAAAGATATTATGTACCAGGAAACTACCAAAGACTTATAGATCGAACTCGATGTAACACACGAGCTAACTCAGTGAGGGAACTCCTTACCTAACCTTACTCAAGGGATAAGATAAGAGTAAAGCAAGCATGCTAAACAGAGAGTAACACTCATGAAAAGAGAAGTATGTTTTATATTGATGATCTTTGATGATGTTGCGACTAAATTTACAATGGTTATTTATACCCAAAATATTAGGGCAACTGTTACAAATGGAAAAGACTAAAAAGGGTAATGTTTAAAAAAGTCTGATATAAGGAATGTTTGAAGGGTATAAATGAAAAATCAACAAAAACAAGCATTCTGTATGGAAGATTCTATTACAGGGGGTGCTCCAACATGTGGTTGAAGGCCAGTGGTCATGTTTTTGCCAAAACAAACAATATGTATGGCTAACTTAGTTATTATAGAGTAATAATGCCAATCTAAGTTGATAGTTTGGCATTGCCGAGCTCAATCGCTGACTCTTCTAAGGTGAATTTAGCTTAGACGTACTCATTATATCTTGGATTCAAGTTCGCTGGGTAGATGGTCAAATGGGCTGAGCTATTGTCCAAGTATACCTCTGATCGATAGCTAGTGACTATTGATAAGTGCAAGAGGGTTCGGCTTAGGTAGGGGGTATAAGGTCAGCAGACTACAACAACTTGAAGTCTTTAGTTGTGGGATACAAAGAAAGAACTCGCCTTACCATGCTCCCTTGTCCTTAGGCTCGGGTTAGGGGCCTAGTGGCCTGATTCCTATAATCCCCATCGGGTTAAGTAGGATTTGGGATCAAATCTAAATGTTCCTCATCCAAGTTGTCCTTAGGTCGATAAGGGCTAAGGTTGACAACATTAAATGCTCTAAAGTCTTCTATTAGTTCTAGTTGGTACACACTGTATTTTATCTTCTAGAGTATCCTAAATGGTCCTCCAACTTTGGTAGACAGCTTATTCTTCCTCTTGTTAGGAAACCTTTCCTTGCTCAAGTGTAACCACACTTGGTCACTAGCTTGTAATTGCTCGGTCTTCCTTCCTTTACCTTTCTTTTTTAGCTTCTTAGCATCTTAATCAATGTATTGGAAGACTCTTTGGTAGATCTGTTAGATGGACTGAGCTCTAATTCTTACTTCTAGATCTTCTTGGTTAATAAATGTCATTGGGGTGTGATCAAGGGGTAATTTAGGATTTAAACCATAAGTAACCTCAAATGGGGCGTGTCCAATAGTAACATGTGTTGTTTTATTATAATTAGATTCTACCATAGGTAGGAAAATGTCCCAATTAGCTAAGTTCTTCCCCACTATAACTTAGAGTAGTGATCTTAGGGTACGGTTGATAACCTCTATCTAACCATCGGTTTAGGGATGACAAGAAGTATTGAACAATAATTTGATTCCTAATCAATGCTAAAAAGTTCTCCATAAATGACTTAAGAACTTTGGGTCTTTATCTAACACCACACTCCTCGATACTCCATGCAAGCCAACTATTTTCTGCAAAAACAAAGAAGCATTAACTGAAGCATCGTTAGTCATGGTACAAGGCACAAAGTGTGCTATCTTACTGAATTTATCCACAACAACCATTACAGAGTCTTTACCTCGGGTAGTTCAGGTTAATCTGAGGACAAAATTCATACTTAGGTCAGCCTATTGATAAAGGCACATTTTTCATGTTTTAAATGTGTAAATTAGATAGAATTATTATTGATTGTATAGAAATCATTAAGAAATGCTACTTAATTATTTTCATTTGGACATTTTAGGAATTGGAGGATTCAAAGTGGAAATACAAACAATTTAGAGGATTTTTACTTAAATGAATGAAGTTTAAATCAACACGTTGCAATTTGGAATTCAACACAGTTGGCCTAAACTTACACCAGCAACTTTTGGAGTCTACGCCACCAACCTTAAAGCTTATACCATTAGTTTTCATTAAAAAGAAGCCTTACATGAGCCAACCCTAGTTTTTCTTATAAATAGCCTTATGTTTCACCGTTTGAAAGACTTTTGTTTTTTTTTTCTTGGAGACACACACTTTCCTTAGACTTGGAGAGTTGTAAAATAGTCATTAGATAGTTCTTAAAGAATTCTTCTGTAGAATCGCTTGGATCATTGAGAAAATTTTGCTTTGGAGACCAAGTTTTAGAGTTGTAATTGAAGTTTATCTTTTCCAATTACAAAATTAGTGACATCTATTTTAATTATATTTATGCAATTATGTTAATTATTCATGCTTTCAATTATGAATTTCCTTGCAATTTCAATTAGTAATTGAGCTTTTGTTTCAAATTTCATAGCTAACTAAATTTATTTATGAGAATTGATGAAACTTTATATGGCTAAGATGATGATTGTGTTCGTATTATAGGATTAATAGATATATGGATGATTCATGATTGCAATTTCTATGATTTCAATTATAGTTGTTTAATTGATTATAATTGTTAGAAACCCTAGTGATATGGGAGTTGATATAAGGTTTATTAGAAATTTTAGATTAATTTGATTAATTAATGTAGAAGTAGTGTTAATTGAATTAATTAAAAATTATCTAGAGATTAATGTAATGTTTGGTGATTGATTATTCACTAAGACATTAGGAATAATTGATTTAGGACATTAGACAATTATAGTATCAGGAGATATCTAATTGTAATTTTGAGTCCACTGTTAATTCGAGATACGAGAGCTAACTGAATAATTAGGGGTTTAAATCCTTAAGTTTTAAGGTATAATAATTTTACTTGAATGACCATATAGCTAATAATCTATATAATATGATAACAATTTGATTTGCATAATCTATGGTGGATTCTATTTTTCCTATAATTCTCAATTGATTGCTTAGTTTTAAAAATTTTATAGTTATTTTCTTTTCAATAGTTTTAATATAATTATTAGATTAGTTAATTTATTTTTTATTGCTTGAATCTTGATAAGAACTATCATAGGTTTAGTAATATTATAGTCCTTAAGAGATCAACAACCTTACTTGCTATGTATTACTTGATTCTAACCCAATATACTTACTGAAGTATTTGCAATTTAATTTTATATATATATAGTTTAAGCGAATCACCTATGGCTTAGTTAGAATAAGTAGAGGCATTACCCTCCCTTATTCAACTCGGCTTTTTGCTTTCTTACAGATAGCACACCCCTCAATCACACAATGCATATCATGTTTCATTTTAAGCTAGAAGAACCTGTTATTTAGTAGCTCATATGACCTTTGGTCTTCGAAGTTCCTAGAAAGTCCTCTATTATGCACTTTCTTCATTAACAACTCCCTTATTATACAAGTCAGTACACATAATTTGCTACCTCAAAACTGCTAACCATTTTCCACATGGCATTCATCCACTATTCTTCCCTCTTCATAATACCTATATGTAGGACCAAAATGAGAATTATGTTGATGCTGCTCTTTAATACTTGCAAACCCTAATAGTCTAGTCTATAGCTTGGTAAGAAGACTTGTCTTCTTAAAAAAACATTGATAACTATATTACCCTTGCCTTGCTTGTATCTAATAACAAAATTAAACCCTTCTAGAAATTTGATCCATCAAGCTTGGTATTTTGAAAACCTTGATTAGTTTAGTAGATATCTTAAGGACTCATGATCCGTGCATATGACAAATTCCTTAGGCAAAAGATAATGTTGTCACATGCAAAGAGATCTAATTAATGCCAAGAGTTCTTTGTCATACATAGAATAGTTCAATTGTGTTCAATTGAGCTTTTCACTATGATAAGCAATAGGTCAGCTTCCTTACATTAATACAGCCTTGATGCTAACACCTAACACATCATATTCAAGCTTAAACACTTTATCAAAGTTTGGTAAAGCCAAAATTGGGGTAGAGCTCAACCTTGCTTTCAGTTTAGCAAAACTCCTCTCTTCTTTCTCTCCCCACTTGAACTCTACATTCTTCTTAGTTAGCTCAGTTAGGGGCATAACTATAGTATTGAATCCTTAGATAAAGTATTAGTAGAAGGATGCCAATTGAAGGAAATTTCTTACCTCCGTACATGAAGCTAGGGTCAATTACTGAATAATGGCTTGAACTTTCTGTTCATTAACTCTTAATCCTCCTCTACTAATCACATTGGCAAGGAAGATCACTTCTTCCTGATAGAAACAACACTTCTTCATGTTTCCAAAAAATTTCTATGCTTGGAGGTAATAAAAAACAACTTGGAGATTCATAGGGACCATGGGCCAATCACTTGCTCCCAAGCTTAAGGACTTACCCATTTGGCTCACTACATTATCTAAGGGGAGTTAAATTGTAGAGAATAATACCTTATCCACCTTGACCTACTGAGGTACTCCATTCCAATCTTTTTTTGTCTCATTTTAAAGACCATCGAGGTAGCCTACTTGACTATCTTACCAACCTCTTACTACTACACTAGTCTTAAGGCAAGCGTAGAATCTACCCATTACCTAATTGATACATGTTTGAGGCTAAGCTATCGACTTTCGAGCTGACTAGCTAAGGCTGATCCAAAGAATGGCCGCTTAGTGGACTAACCCTACCTAAGCCCTGAATAGTTGAGCTATTGAGCTACCAAGCTACTATATAGCTGACCTAACCTACTATGCTTCAAATCAACTCTACTTAGTAAACATCATCATTTAGACCACATAACATCCGTAGTATCCTTTTTGTAATCGAATATTCTTTTTGTTTGTTTACAACTTTACCCATGTAATGTATTTCTTTTCCTTTTCAAGTTGGAATCTTTTTTGTAATTTATGTCAACCTAAAACTTGCCTTAATTGGGTCATATAAATACTTATAACACGTAATAGTCATTTAGTGTGACATTAAATTTCAAACATTATTCCTCTTTTCTTTTAGAGCATGTGTTTTCTTATGGAGGATTGAGACGTTGAAGAGCTTTTATCAATCTCCTTAACAAGGATTGTAGTGAGCAACCCTAGGCCTAATGTTCGTATACCATATCGAGTACTAAATTAGGTTTGTATATGGTTCTACGGTATGTCATATTTGTAGACTTAGTGAATGAGACTACTAAACCATTAACTTCCATTTACTTTTCAAGCCATCTTGCGGTTCAAACCCACCTTCGGTTCATGTGATACTAGACACCTTATGTTCCCTTCTTGACAATCCATATCATCTTTGTATTAAAGCTTGGCAACGTTTGAGCAAGTTTCTATTACTTGGTACTCTGGGAGACTTACTATTATTGTAAGTGTGTTTTAGAAACTTTCTATAGTTGTTGTGAGTGTTTGAAGAGTGTTTAGTGTTAAAGAAGTCTAGTGCTCTATCTTCCCTTGTTTCTTGTACATAAAACAAAGTATTGAGTGTTTACTTGGTTTATTATGTATTGGTTGTAACAGTTATTGATGTGTTAAGTATTGCTTTGTTGTTTTTGTTTGTTAAAAGAATTTTGAGTTATGTTTTAGTTGTTATTCTATCACAATAGACAAAAATATCTGACTTTAATGTCTAAGGAACCTTAGGTAACCAAAAGAGTAGTGTTCGTAATGGACAAGGTCATCAATAAAGTTTTACATCCCAATCTATGGATGAACGATCGGATAAGCTTATTAATCTAATGACTACCATAAATAAAGATAGGCAATGAGCTCAAAATGACCCCTATAGAGGTTGAGTCAATGAGCTATCTGAGAGAGGCAATGGCTAATACAGCCGAACTAATGCCCCAATTTGACCACCTCAACCAGAAGGAGTGTATAGAGTTATTCAATGTAGACTAGCGTTAGATGAGATTGAAGAAGAAGATGAGGAGGAAGAGTATTATGAACCCAAAGAGAGGTATGTTTGAGCTCCTCAAATAGAAGGATTAAGGATGCATATCCTTAGTTTTTCTAGGAGTGATAATGCTAATGACTACCTAGACTATGTAAATAAGATTGAGAAGTAGTTTAAGTGCTATGAAGTATTTAGAAATGCTAAGGTTAGACTTATTGTGTTAGAGTTTATTAGCTATGCCACCCTATGGTGGAAGAATATGCAAGCTACCTAAATTAAAAAAAAAAGAGAGAGAGAGAGAGAATGTGAAGTTAAGAATTGTAATGAAATGAAAAGAGTAATGAGAAGAAGATTTGTCCCGAACTATTATTTGTAGGAAACATTTAAGAGGTTATAAGAGTTGAGGAAAGGAGGATAAAGTATTGATGCCTACATGAAGGAATTCCAGATGTAAATGATCCGTTGTGAAGTAGTTGAACTTGAGGATCGAATTTTATCCCAATTCATTAGTGGCTTGAAGAATGAGATTTGAGATATTTTGGAGACTATGGTCATCGGTACACTTGATGAAGCTATTTAAGCTACCTAAAGGATTGAGAGGCACCTAGTTAAGAGGCTGCAAGCTCTTATCAGTCAACCTACCCCTAGCTAACCTATTTCGAGTAAACTTATAAGATCGAAGCTAAGTAAAGTTACTAAGGTCCAACCTACTTAAACTACTTAAGCAAAGGAGAAGGAGATCTTAAGGAAGTTCAAGAAAGGCTAAAGCTTAAGAAGAAAGACAAGTGAGATCAAGTACTTCAAGTATCAAGGGTTTAGACACATGGCCGCATAATGTCTTAACAGACGAGTGATGGTGATTAAAGGAGAGATGTCAACCATTGAGGTTGATAGTATTGATAGGGAGATTGAGGAGCCCAAAGAATCTAAACATCCAAAATAATCCAAGGAGGAGGAGATCATTTATAGTGAAGAAGGTAATTTTATGCTTGTAACCATGGTATTAAGGAGAGTGATGAGTGTAAGTCTTGTAGAATTAAAAGAGTAGCAAGAAAATTTGTTCCACATTGGTTGTAAGGTGAATTGGTCGTTGTATGCATTAATTATTGACGATGGTAGCTATACTAATGAAACATTTGCATTTATGGTCCACAACTGAAGTTACCAACCAAGCTTCACCCTAAGCCTTATAAACTATACTAGCTCAATGACAAGGGAGCCCTACAAGTGACTATGCTAATCAATATTGGAAACTATCGATACAAAGTACTCTATGATATGTTACCCATGAGTCCATCTCATATTCTTCTAGGATAACCATAGATGTTTGATCAAAATGTGATATGCAATAGAAAGAAGAACACATGTTCCTTAGAATATGATGGTAGGGAGCTAAAGCTAAGCCCTATGACTATCGAACAAGTTAAAAACATGCAAACTCAAATGAGTCAAGTTGTGAAGAAAGAGGCTATGGATGACCAAAGTCGAGTTAAAGAGAGAGATGAAGCTTAAAGAACCAACCTATCTACTAGTTAGAAGGTTACTTAAGATGAGATGATCAAATGAGGGACTACTACCTGTCGAGGTGAGAACCTTATTGAATGAGTTTGCTAACTTGTTCCTCAGTGAACTGCTAAAAGGTATGTCCCTGATTTAAGGTATTGAACATGCAATAGACTTACAATCAAGAGCCGTACTACCGAACAAGCTTGCTTATAGGCTAAATCCTAAATAGACTTCCAAGCTATAAAGAGAGGTAGACGAAATTCTAAAGAGAAAGTATGTACTAGAGTCACTAAGCCCATGTATCGTGCTAGCTCTATTAATGCCAAAGAAAAATGGGTCATTGTAGACACTTAATTTTTGCCCTTCCATAGTTTTAGTTTTTATTTTTTTACAAAAAGAGTCCTAATTCAAAAATAATAAACAAAAAAATTAATAAAAGATAAAAATAACAAAAAAATTAACAAGTGATGAAAATACAAAAAAAAATAATAAATAAATAAGAAAAGGAAAAATCATAAAAATTTCGTAGATTTTTACGAAGTAATTTATATTAGGAATAATTAGTTTTAGTGTTAGTTTTAGTTTTAGTTTAGTTAAAATTTTTATTTTAGGGAATCGGATAGTTTAAATATAATTTAATAGTAATGAATGTCAAGGCACAGACCAACGGCCTAACGGATAAGTAGCGGAGTATTTGGGTAGATTTAGTTGGAGGTCATGGGTTTGAGTCTTAGCAGGCATCTATGTCTTTATTTTTCTAACTTTGCAGAAGCGAGACAAAAATCAGTTTCATATCTAATTAAATCATATAGGTTTAGTTAAATCGGATTTGAATAAAATTTGAATCTAGTTTAATTAGACACAATAGATATGATAGGATTTGATTTGGACTTTATAAAAGGAAAAACAACAACATAAATCGGGGAGGCCCTGCAGAAACTAAAAAGACAACACAAAAATGCAGCAACCCTAATTTCCTTCAGCTCCTAAAAAATCAATTAGCAGCGGCAGCCACTTTGCTGCATAACCAAAGCAGAAGTCATGATCACCATATTATCTACTGTCCATGACTGAGCCCCTCAATCGCCTGACCAAATTTCAAACAAAAATCCAACCGTAACCGACACCTTCCTGACGCAAGCAGATCCTGACTATCAAACATCCATGGACACAATTCCTTAAACACAATACCCGATCACAACTGCTCTCACCTAACCAGCAGCAGCACACATCCACGAACAGCGAGCCTCAACGAATGCTTCACATGCCAAAACATATTCTCACAAAAATCCAACAACTTGCCACCATACTCCAATCCCCTATCCAAAGTCAACGTCCCTTAATCTAATTTCAATCCCCAATTCTAAAACCAAAAGCCTAACTCCAATCCACAATTCACGACATTCAATTCTTTGACTAATTCCACTTCGATCCGAAATCCAATGATCCATCTTTCGCCTGACAAAGCTCCCTGACCAAAACAAACAACAAGGAGCCACGTCCAACGCTGACTAAAGTTAATTCTCAATCCTGTGCTTGATAATCAATTGCAAAGCTTGCCTGATGACAAAATCTCCGTCTAAGACTCTAGCGTCGAGCCCCTACCGTCTACTGCAGCGATCAGCGCCAAAATGACGATTAGTCCTCAACGCCGGCAGCAGTTTAACACCTCTGTCCTTCCACCGAGCAAGTTCAAGTTCAGTTGTTCAAAGTTTTTATTTATTTAGTTATTATATTGTGTTATTATTATTATTATTTCATTAGACATAGCATATGTATGTATATATTAGTTTAGTATATTTCTTTTAGTATTAGTTTTCTTTATTATATAAGTTAAATATGTTATATTGATTTAAGTGGAAAGTTGTTTAATAGTAGTAATATTGATATAAATAAATATATATATATGTATATATGTTAGCCTAGGATTTTTTATTTTTCTTTTAGAATTAGTTTTTTTTTTAGAAATCCTTACATAGAAAATTATTTTTAGAAATAAAAATTAACAAAAAGAAATATTTTAAAAGAAAGTTATAATTCCTTAGAGAGTTTCGTGATCATTTACGAATTAGGACCCCTGTAGATTTTTTAAATAAACCGAACAAATTAAAACGTAAACTTAGACGGTTTTCAAAATTAAAATAAATCAGCACACTAAAGATTTTCTGAAAGAACTATGATCGTTTGATCCCGGCTAGCGGGTACGTAGGCACCTTCGGGACGACGATAAAATATATATAAACTTAGGTTCTTTTTTTTTCTTTTGATTTTATTTATTTATTTTTTAAATATTATAATTAGAAAAATAATCCTAGTTTCGGTAAATAGATAGTGGTACCCGTTAAGGGTTTAATAGGTTAGCCCCCGAACTTAGAACCCTCTGGTTCTTCATTTAAAATTGAAATAAAAAACTGGTAGCCAAATCGCAATCAATTCACCTGATTGGTTACGGTTTCTTTTCTTTTCCCGACTCTGGTCAGGTGGCGACTCCAAAAATAATTTTCAATAAAAACCGGAATTTCTAAATTTCTAAATTTCTTAATTTTTTTAGTCGAGAATTAATATTAAATGGGTTAGGGTTTAGTATTAATCAAAAAATGAGAAATCAATTTTAAATAGAAAACCGAAAAATTAGGCTCGACAGTCATCAAGGATGTGTGTAGATAGCCAAACTATTGATCAAATCACCATTATGTACAAGTATCCTATACCTAAACTCAATGACATACTTAATGAGTTAAATATAGTAAACATATTCTCCAAGATTGATCTCAAATCTAAATACCATCAAATCGGAATGTGAGAGGGAGATGAGTGGAAGATTGCATTTAAGACCCGTCATAGATTGTATGAATGGCTTATGATGCCATTCGACCTATCAAATGCCTCAAGCATATTCATGAGATTGATGAACCATGTGATTTGAGAATTCATTGGAAAGTTTGTTGTTATGTATTTCAACAATATTCTTGTCTATAGCCCTAATTTGGAAACTCACTATAAGCATCTCCGAGTAGTTTTCTCAAAACTCTAAGCTAAGAAGCTTTATGCCAATCTAAAGAAATGTAACTTCTGCTAACCTAAAATAGTCTTCTTATGGTTTTTTGTGAGTAGAAAAGGTATATAAGTGGACGGCGAGAGAGTGAAGGTGATTACTAAGTGGCCTATATTGACCAATTCAGTTGACGTACGAAAGCTTCCATGGCCTAGCATCATTCTATGATCGATTTATGAGCAATTTCAATATTATTATAGCTTCGCTTACTGAGCCATCAAAGAAAAATGTATAGTTCAGGTGGGGAGATAAGGAATAGAGAAGTTATGAAGAGGTGAAGGAAAAGTTAACTACCACTCCAATCTTAGCTCTACTAAGCTTTGATAAAGTATTTGAAGTAAAGTATGACACATCCTAATAGGAATCAAGCCCCTAGACCAATCACTCATAGTCGAGCTAGAGGACTCCAAGGAGTTGCACAAAGAATACTAGCTCAAAACCAAAGCCGAAATAGGGAACCTTTTGCCGAACTAATCTCCTATCGACTTATTTGTTAAGTCTTCACATGTATCAGATCTATTACTGCCTAATAACAATGCCTTACTCTAAAAGATAGCCCAAGACTATTCGAACGGAGTTGCCAGATAGGCCACAAACATCTAACGCCATTACAGCTGACTTCTTTACGGGACTAATTAACCCTCGACTTGATTTAGATTAGGTCAGGCCCTGACTGCAAATGTTATTCTGCTTTCACCTACCTTGTATCATCTTCCTAATGTCTAGCTACCAAGCGATACATGTCTTATGACATAATGCTCTAGAATGATTCTTTCTTTTCCATTCTAAATATTCTTTGCCCCTTTTACATAACCTAATTGTAGAATACCCTTTAATCTTTTCATACATGTAAAGTAACCTTAGTAGATAGGTATATAAACCCCCCACTTTCTTGTATGTAGACAATTAACTAATCAATACATAATTATTCACTTTGAGCAACCTTAGTGTTCTTGTTATCATTCAACTTTTATTTATTCCCTTTAGTAAAGAGTAGTAACAAATGACCCTTCAGTTTGGACTGATGTATCACATTTGGCAGATTGTAGGACGAGTAGGATTAAGTGGTGCATCATATCAATTCGATAGTTGCCTAAACTTTGCTAACTTTTTCTCTGTTTGTTTTTTGTTTGCTTAGTTGTAGTGCTTCTCCGTATGTCTAATCTCAAAGATGTATTAGCTTCACTGGTATCAGAGCACGGTTTGGTGAAGGAGTGCATGAAGTTGTAATGAAATTTTAGTTCGCTTTGCTATTAGTGGTTGCTGTGTTCCTTTCATAACTATTAAAGTATGTTTGAGTATAAGTAAGTGTAGTTTCATTATTACTCTATTTTTACTCTATTTTTCATTACAAAAATAGAGCAAGTCGCTACTTTTCTATTCGAGTGATTGTTGGGTATTAAAGTTGTTTATGAGTTATTAATTTGTCCGAGAAGTATTGCACCATGTTAGATTCAAGTATTTAGGGCGTTATTGATGATTAGAGTAGTGGTGCTCAACCTGATCATGGTCATAACGGTAGTAACACCCTAGGGTCAGTAGATGACAAACTTGATAGATTGACCAACCTTATTGAGAGTCTAATCACAGCAATGCAAGTTAACAAACCACAACGCTATGGTGTATAGCACAATAACCCATAAGAAAATGCTCTTAAGAGATACTATGACTAAGGTAATTGAACCAATCACCTAGTGCGACTGCAATGAACTAAAGGAGTAGCAAATTGAGTTACCAGACAAAGATTGGAGTTGGAGGAGATTAAGGAAGATGATGAGGAGCTGGATGTTGAAGAATTTAGGGAGGAAGAAGAAGGAGTTGACTATTACAAGCATAAGGACAAGGACGCTAAGTCCTTCGACGACTAGACAATGTCAAGGTTCAAATCCTACCCTTCAATGGAAATGGAGATGCAAATGAATACTTGGAGTAGGAAGAGAAGGTTGAGAAAGTGTTTGAATGCTATGAGTATACAAATGTTATCAAGGTCCGACTTACTATAATGGAGTTTACTAGGCATGCCATTATGTGGTAGAAGAATTTGAATGCAGCTAGAGTAAGAGATGGAAGGCGAGGTACCAGAACTTAAGATGAGATGAAAATGTTGTTAATCGTACCTAAGACTTACCTACAAGATACTTTTGCAAAGTTGCTAGAGCTTTGCTAAGGAAGCTGATCTATTTATTTCTATGTAAGAGAGTCTAAATGCTAATGATCCAAGCCGACGTGGAAGAACCAAAGGCCTATATACTATTAAGGTTCATTTATGGGCTCAAGTACGAGATTCGCAACATCATGAAAGTATAGAGGTTTTATACCTTGGAAGAGGCAATAAAGATAGCGTCAAAGGTTGAAAAATGAGGAAAAGTGCTCCAAGCTTACTTAGGCCAATACTCTCTTGACCCCTAATTCTACGCCAACATATTTAAGCAAAGCTAAGCAGGCCATATAAGGCCAAGGATAGGAATGACCAATCTGATGACAACTGAGCAAGCCAACGTGGTTAAGCCAATCAAATAAACTGAGCCAAGGTTAAGCTGACTTCAAGGATATATGAGAAAGGGTAGACCTTCAGAGGGAAGACCAACTAGGTAAAATATTTTAAATGCTTATGCTTCGAAGATATGGTTGCTAAGTGTCCAAACCGATACATCATGGTGCTCTAAGGAGATGTAGTGGACAACACCGATAAGAGCAAGTTTGAGAAAGAAGAAGATGTTGGAAAACCCAAAGTGGAAGAGGAAGAAGAGACCTATGTCTATACTAACCAGGGAGAAGTGATGACCTTAATCTTAAGATGAGTCCTAAGTTCCTTGCCGAACTCTAGGAGGACCAGAGGGAGAATCTATTCCATACCAAGTATATCATCAAAGGCCAATTACAGACAATCATTTAGATGGGGAAAGTTATACTAATGTCATTACACAGTCCTTTATATAGAGGTTGGGTCTACCGATCTCAAAGCATCTCCGACCTTACAAGCTACAATAGCTTTATGATAAGGGTGCTTTACATGTAATTGAACAACTGACCATATCATTTAATGTTAGGACTGTGTATAAGGATGAAGTAATGTGTGATGTTGTCCCTATGGGAGCTTCACATCTGCTGCTTAGACGACCTTAGTTGTTCAACCGATGTGTTACTCTTAATAAGTATAAGAACACCTATGCCTTTGTTAAGGATGGAAGGAAGATTATGTTACAACCCTTAATCCTGTCTTAAGTAAATAAAACCCATAATCAGCTCACCCGAGCTAGTAAGATAAAGTTTTGGTGATGAGCTGAAGAGAGCTTTAAGCTGCTAAAGAGGTTGAAGAACCTATGTTCTTGTTGATCAGAAGATTACAAGAAATGAGAGATTTGGAGGATATCCTTGATGAAATCCGAAGCATACTAGATAAGTTTTCTTATCTTTTCCTTAAAGAACTACCTAAGCATTAAGTACCGTATTGATCTATAGCTAAGCACCACCTTACTAAACTAACCTACATACATAATGAGCCTTGAGTAGGCTACCGAGCTGAAAAAATGGGTAGACGGACTCATAGAGCAAAGATATGTGAGGGAGAGCATGAGCCCTTGTGCTGTACTAGCTTTGCTTGTCCTTAAGAAAGATGATTCATGGTACATGTGCATTGACAATCAAGCAGTCAACCGAATTATTGTCAAGGACAAATACTTGATACCAAGGCTTGATGACATGTTAGATAAGCTTCATGGTGCTAAGATATTTTCGAAGATCGATTTACAAAGTGGCTTCCACTAAATTTAAATGAGGCCGGGTAATGAATGGAAGACGGCCTTCAAGATTAGCCATGGACTCTACGAATGGTTAGTTATGCCATTTGGACTTACTAATGCATTGAGCATATTCATGAGGTTGATGAACAATGTAATATGCCATTTAATTAGAAGATGTATGGTCGTATACTTTGATAACATATTGGCATACAGTGCCAACTTGAATGACCATGTTCAACTTCTTCGCGAAATATTTAACATTTTGCAAATTGAGAAGTTGTATAAGAATGTGAAGAAATGTATGTTCTACTAGAAAAAGGTGATCTTCTTAGGGTTTATATTGTTAGGAAAAGGACTCTAGGCAGATGAGGAGAAGACTCAAGCTATTCTTAAGAATGTCACTGAGGTTCGAAGCTTTCATGGCATATCTTCTTTCTATAGGCAATTTATCAAAAACTTCAGTACCATAACCACCCCCTTAACTGAGCTGACAAAGAAGAACGAAGGGTTCAGGTGGAACGGATGAGTTGAGCAAAGCTTTAACGAGATCAAGGAGAAACTCACCAAGGCACTTATCCTTTCACTACCAAATTTTAACAAACCCTTCGAATTGGAATGCAATGCATCGGGAGTGGGAATTAGTGTTGTCTTAATGTAGGAGCGATGACTTGTCGCTTACCAGAGCGATGACCTATCACCTACCAAAGCGAGAAGCTTAGTAGTCTTGCCTTAAACTATTATGTGTATGAGAAAGAGTTATACTCTCTTTACCGAGCCCTTACTGTTTAGTAACACTATTTACTGCCTTAAGATTTTGTTATTTCTATAAACCATGAGTCTCTAAAGCATCTAAGGAGTTAGAATAAGCTTTCAAAAAGGCAAGCCAAGTGGTTAGAGTTTATGGAAGGGTTCTTATCCATCATCTGGCATAAGAAGGGAAACACAAATGTGGTTGACAATGCTCTATCATGACGATAAACCTTGCTGACCACTTGTAGACAAAATTATTGAGATTCTTATTCAATACTAAGTAATACGCTCATGATCTTCATTTTAGCCCTATCCTAAAACAGTGTAAGGGTGGAATCATTGTCAAGGAGTATTATCTTAAGGAAGGCTATCTATTCAAGGATCGGAGGCTATGCATACTAAATTGTTCCATGCATAAGCTATTATTCAAGAAAGCTCATAACGGTGGATTATCAAGTCACTTTAGGGAGACCAAGATAGCCAATCTATTGAAGGAGAACTTTTACTAGCCAAGCTTGGCCAAAGATGTCCATAAGGTAGTTAGTAGTTGTAAAGTGTACAAGTGAGCGCTAAGGGGAAGAGAGAACCCCATGGAGAATACATATTGTTGCTAACACTAACCTTACCTTGGGCTGACCTTAAGATGGACTTTGTCCAAGGGCTACCTTAGACATCCAAAGGGAAGATTCTATCTTTGTTGTAGTGGAGCGCTTCAACAAGATGGCGTACTTCATTCCATGCCATTAAACTAACGATGCTTTATATATTGCTGCCTTGTTTTTGTAGGAGGTTGTCTGACTACATGGGATATTGAAGACTATTGTCTCAAATTGAGACATAAAATTTTTGAGCTATTTTTGAAAAACTCTTTAAAGAAGACTTAGAACTAAACTTTTATTCAACTTTAGTAGTCACCCTCAGACTGAAGTGATAAACAAGATGCTAAGCAATCTGCTCAAAGCTGTTGTAGGAAAGAAATTGAGAGATTAGGATTTGAGCCTACCAATTGTAGAGTTCACATATAATCGAACTATCCATAGCACTACTGGGAAAACCCTATTCGAGGTTGTCTATAGCCTTAACCTTACTATTCCCCTAGATATGATTGGTACTCCAGCAACTACTCAAGAGAGTCAATCCAGAGTTAACTGAGTGTAAGAACTACGTAAACTACACCAATTTATAACTAAGAAGATCGCCAAATTCAATAAAAGATAGCAAGAAATTGGTAAGCAAGGCCATCAAACTGTTTCTTATTACCTAAGAGACTTAGTATGGATACACCTCAGTCGAAAACGATTCCCACACTTGATATAGAGTAAGCTATCTTCTCAAGCTAATGGTCCACTCAAAATTCTAAAAAAGATCAATTGTAATGCTTACCAGATTAAGTTACCTAATGACTAATTGATCCCTCATCAACCAACAAAAGGAGACCCTGTATGTACCCTAGAAGAAGAAGTAGAAACCTCCTATAAATTTGAAGGTAAATCTTTCCAACCCCCAGGCAAATGATAAGAATCTAGAAGAAGAAGTAGAAACCCCTCCAAATTTGAAGGCAAATCTTTCTAACCCCGAGGCAAATGATAAGAATCAAGCCCTTGGACCAATTACTCATAACTGAACTAAAGGACTCTAAGGACTCAGGATGAGAATACTAGCTCAAAACCAAAGCCAAAACTGGAAACCTTATGCCAAACTGATCTCCTACCGACCTGTCTATTAGGTCTTCATATGTATTAGATCTGTTCCTACCCAACAACGATGCCTTACTCCAAAAGACAATTAAAGACTATTTGAGTTGAGTTACCAAACCGACTATAGACACCTGACACTAATACAATTAACTTCTCTATAAGACTGATTAATCCCCGACTTAATCTAGATCAAGTCGGCCCCGAACTACAAACATTATTTTACTTCCGCCTACCTTATATCATATTTTTAATGTCCAACCACCAAGTGATCAATGTCTTCTAACACAATATTTCAAAATAATTCTTTCTTTTCCATACTGAATATTCTTTGTCCCTTTTAGCTCTTTCACTATGTTTTATGTAACCTAATTGTAGAATACCCTTTAGTTTTTTCATACATGTAAAGTAACCGTAGTGGATAGTTATATAAACCCCCAATTTCTTATATGTAGATAATCAACTAATCAATACAAAATTATTCACTTTGAGTAACCTTAGTGTTCTCATTATCATCCAAGTCTTATATATTCCCTTTAGCAAGGAGTAGTGGTGAGTGACCCTTCAGTTCTGATTGCCTCTAAACAGAGCTTTCGAGTTTTACAATTTATAAACCTATATCCTATTCTTAACTCGATTTGAAAGGTAATTGTACCTATCTTTTTATAGCACAGATGAGTATAGGGTCATCTCTACTAGGAAAAATGGCTCAAACACTAATACTTACTAATTTTCCTATTGTCTAACAGTCGAATTTACTAAGTGATTGATTATTAAGACTTTAATTGTTAACTAAACTACACTAATCCACAAATTAAAATGACTGAAACAATGATTATGAGAACAATTGTGAAAATACACTTAACATGCAGACTTGCTTCATCAATTAGCATCATCTTACCAAAATACCTTTCATCCTAATATTTATTAAGTATGGGAAATTACAGCATATATGTATTCCTCTCAGAACTACTTACATCTAATCCTAATTATGTCTATTAGAATCTCTTCCTAATTAATAGCCAACTAGGATTGCATTAGCGTTGTGTTCATGTATCAATTCCCCTACAAATGCAACAACTTTGCTAATAATATTTCTATTATCAAGAGTAAGTTGTTCCAATGAGCTAGATTTATTCAATCGAATCATCTCTCTACATATTCTATTGAAATTTGTCCTAAGTTGATATCGTGCACTACACCATGCTTAGATTCATTAAGTGCAATTCATCGAAATTAACAAACATCAAAAATTACTTTTTTTTTAACACTTGATCATGCTAATGATATAATAAGTCCTAACAGATTACTTACGCATGATAAAACAATAATACAAACTAACATGAAACATAATTATACAGAAATGAATCATGGAATAAGTGAAAAGAAAAAAGAAAAAAACAACCCCTTTTATTCCAATGAAGAAGTCTGATGAATACATAAATAAAAAACTCTCATCATCTCTCTTGAGTAATTTTAGGAATAGTACGAGGTACAATACTTAGAACTATACAACAGAGAACTTGGTACAAAAAGGGTGAATGGATGTGTGTCTCTACAAATGGTGTTTGATCCACTTGATGTATATTCTCCCAAAATTTGATCTCTAAAAAAAAAAAACATCTTCCTCCCCCTTTTCACTAGTTGTAGTAGCTTTTTATGTTCTTCCAGTCAAAAGACTCGAATTTACCCCTTTACAGCACTACTTAATGTTTCTCTTTTTTTGTTACGTAAAAAGGTTAAAAATAATAGTTATGCCCTTCCTATCACACCCATGACTAGTGATGTGATAGTCTAAAAAAAAATATTCGTCACCAATCACAGTCATTATTGAGGCCGTAAACTTCTCGTCGCATTATGAAATCTCATTGCGCCCATGACTATGGTTGTAATCGTCCTTCTACTATTCAATCACGGCTATGATTGACAGGGGGATTAATAAAACTTCCCTTGATCACGACCGTAATTGAGGGCATAACCAAGGTATATTCTTCATTACTTCACTATCACGCCCATGATTGATGTTGCTGAACTTATTTCTTCTCCTTCACGGCTGTAACTAACTTAAAAGTTGTTATTCTAGTGTATATTTTCTCCCTTTGCTCATGATTTACTTGAAATCATTATTTTATTCAATTAAGTACCCAATCTATAAAATTAAATCACATTTATGATCAATTCTATGCCTAAACATACTTTGAAAGTGTAAAGTAATTTACACTTATGAAGTTCGGATTGGTGTGTCATATTCAGTGGATTGTAGGTCAAGTAGGATCAAGTAGTGCATTATATCCATTCGATAACTACTTAGACTTTGTTAACTTTTTTCATGTTTGTTTTTGGTTTGCTTCGTTGTAGTACTTCTTTGTATGTCCGACCCTGGAGACACATCACATCCGGATTAGGCATAAGAGTTATGCTAATGAAGGAAGGCCGACCTATTGCCTATTTTAGTAAAAAGCTTCAAGGAGCCACACTCAACTACTATATATAAGATAAGGAGTTTTACTTCTTGATTTAAGCTTTAATTGTATGGCAACATTACCTATTACCTAAAGCATTTGTGATCTATATTGATCATGAATTTTTGAGATATTTGAAGAGCTAGCTAAAGTTGTCATGAAGGCAAGCTAAGTAGTTGAGTTTATGGAGGGATTTTCCTTTGTTGTCAAGTATAAGAATGGCAAGAACAATATCGTAGTCAATGCCCTATCATGACTACATTCCCTGTTAACCGAGCTATAAACCAGATTACTAGATTTTCTATGAACAAGACTTATATGCTAAGGATCCATACTTTGGCTTGATCTATGCTAGGTGCAAAGATGACCGAACACTTGATGACTATCATAGAGAAGACGGATACTTATTTAGGAAGAGGAAGTTGTATATCTCGACCTGTTCTATGTGAGAATTACTAGTACACTAAGCGTATGGTGGTGGATTGTTTGGACATTTTGGCAAGCACTGAACTCCTAAGGTACTAGCCTCTAGATTCCTTTAACCAAGGATGATGCTAGATGTTTAAGTCATACTAAAGAGATGTCTAAGCCATACTAGAAAGATGTGCTACCTACAAAAGGGTTAAAAGCCGAGATAAGCAAGGATAATATTTACCATTATTGATCCCAACTAAACCATGGTCAGAGCTAAGCATGGACTTTATGTTAAGATTGTTGAGGACATCCTAAGGGAAGGACTCTATTATGGTAGTCGTGGATCGATTTAATAAGATGGTACACTTTGTACCCTGTTCCAAAATTAACAATGCTTTAGCTATCTCTTTTCTTTTCTTATAAGAGATTGTCAAGCTACATAGAGTACCCAAAACAATTGTATCTAATTAGGATCCAAAATTCATGAGCCACTTCTAGAGGACCTTATGGAAACAGATGGGAACCAAATTGTAATTAAGTACATCTTACCATTTACAAACCGATAGATAGACCAAGGTTGTCAACAAAACATTAGGAACCTTACTTAGAGTCACTATTGGACAAAACATGACCGATTGGAATCTATGCTTTCCCATAATTGATTTCGCTTACAACAAGACTGCTCATAGTATCACGAGTATGTCACCCTTTAAGGTTGCCTATGGATTCAACCTTGAGCTTCCACTAAATCAAACGCCCCTTCCAAACTAGGGTGAGAATCAAACAGTCATAGAAAGGTCCGAGGCCATCAAGGCAATGTACCAAAAGGTCGTAGAACATCTAAGCTGAGCTACTATCAAGCTCGAGAGGTAAGACAAATGACGAAAGGTTAGAGAATTTTAACCCAGTGATTTAGTCTCAATTTGCCTTAGTAAAGATCAATTCCTAATCTTGAGGAAGAGCAAGTTATCTACTGGAGCTAATAGACCATTTAAAGTGCTTGAAAAGATCAATCCCAATGTCTATCGAATTGAGCTGCCCAAAGATTATGGAGTCTCAAATTCCTTCAACATTGTCAACCTCCATCTATATATTCCTAAGGACAAATAACAAGAAGTAGAACTACATTTGATTCCAATCACTCACTCTTGAGCTCGAAGACTCTTATATGGTTTGCCGAGTTATCTAAGGGGAGTTAAACTTTGAAGAATAATACCTTCTCTACGCTGACTTGACGAGGTAATCCATTCTAATCTCTCTTTATCTCATTTCAAAGACCCTCGAGGTAGCCGCCCTAACTACCCAGCTAACTTCTTACTATCATACTAGTCCTAAGCTAAGCATAGAATCTGCCCATTGCTGAGCTAATACATGTTTAAAGCTGAGCTACTAACTTTCGAGCATACCAACTAAGACTGATCTGAAGAATGGCCGCTTACCAACCCTGCCTATCGTACATGTAGACACCTAATTTTTGCTCCCTTTTATTTTTCAAATTAGGTTATAGGGTCTTAAATTAGAAAATTTTCAAAAAAAAATCGAAAATTAAAGAAATCCCTAAAAAAATGAAGAAATTTAAAAAAATGGGAATTCTAGAAAAACATAAGAAAATAGGAAAATAGAAAGAAAAAGCACAAAAAATAAGAAATTTAGAAAATAAAAAAAAAATAGAAATAAGAAATTTTGAAAAAATGACAAAAATAAATAAATAAAAGATTTAAGAAGATAACATTTTGTTAGAATAAATTTAGGTTTAGAAGTTGGGTCATTGAACTTAGGCTTAGATTTAAATACGGCCTGGGCTGATCGAGTCCATATGTGCAATTTGGACAAAGCACAGGCCAACGACCTGATGGTTAAGCATATGGATATAGCATTAGCATTAAGTATAAAGTCTTGGGTTTGAAACTTAGCAAAGGTAAGGAAGCCTTTTTCTCATTTTTTGGCTTTCAATCACATCAGGGGACTGCCACGTATCAGAGTCTAATTGCACCACATGGCATCATCAAATTTGTTGGCCTGCTGATGTGGTGCCATGTGGCATCCACGTAGCGTGCCACGTTGGCTACTACATGTCATGAAATGATACGTGGTATGTTGAGGTTGGTCGGCATGGTTGACGTGGCGCCATGTTAGCCCACTTTTTCTTCCCCCTTCCTTCCTGTTCCCTTCTTTTTCCTCTCTTTCCCTCTCTTTCCCTCTTTTCCCCTCTACTTTCTCCAAGTTTCCAACACTTTCCGCTTCAAACCACCCACTTCAGCATGATTTTTGGACCTTTTCTCATTGCAATTTCACCAAATCAATGGCAAAATTGTAGAATAGGCATAACTTATTATAAATCGGTACAAGAAACATGTTTAAATACAGTTAAAGGGGCATTCAATTTGAGCTCCAAAAATTGGAAAAAGTTGTTTTCCTATTCATTCTTCATTAATCCGATTCCAACTTTCCTTTGTTTCTGGATTAGATTTGTGTATAAATTGATGATCATGGGACATAGACGAACAGAATCAATCCCATACTCTCTCTATCCATTCCTGACCACTTTCTCTCTCTAATCCACTCTCTCTCTCTTCGATTCTCTCTCTTCACTCCGACCCCAGTTGAGCTACCACTCTAAGAAGATTACCCGTAACTCAAGCACTCCAACCCAGTTGCTTTCAACTTTTGCTGTAACCTTCAGTCGTGCCACCAAGCAACCACCATCGAACCCTAACCATCCCCTCTCTCTCTCCTCGAACCACCATCCTCAGCTACCCTTAAGTGTAAAACCAAACTCCTTACACTCTAAAAAACCTATCCCAACCAACCAATCATACCCAGCAGCCCCTACATAGCTGAACCACCACCGTTACCCATGGCCAACTTTTGAAAACCACCCAAACAGCTCCAAAACACCAAGGCACTAAACCTACCCCCCTATCCCCACCCATCTCCAATCCAATACTTAAAAAAAGATTGTCACCCGCTCATTTTGGTGGACGAAACAAGCTGAATTGTGCCCCGCTGGTGCTAGAGGAGAAGAAGCCAAGATTCGATCCGTCCAACTCGACTCAACCCAATCTAACCTAGGTACGATCTATGCATTCGAATCCATCTGAAGTTTTTTTATTTTATTTTATTTATTTATTTTTAATTCTTTTTTTGTTTTATTTTATTTGTTGTTTTATTTTGTTTATTTATTTTGTGTAAATGTAATAGAAAATACTAATAATAAAAAATATATATATAAAAAGAAAAAAGAACGAAAAAGAAAAAAAGGAAGAAAAGAAAAACAAAAAGAGAAAAAAAAAGGAAAGGAAATAGTCTATTTATTTATTTTAATAGAAATAGATAGACTAAGTATAAAATAAATAAGATAATATAATAAAAATAAAAATAAATAAATAGGTTAGTAAACAAAAATCGTTTTCATGCTGACTGATATTGCTCATCATCATTTAGCACTTGCAATTCTTTTCTTGATAGCAGGTCACATGTATAGGACCAACTGGGGCATTGTACATGGTCTAAAAGATATTTTAGAGGCTCATAAAGGTCCATTTACGGGCCAGGGCCATAAAGGCCTCTATGAGATCCTAACAACCTTATGGCATGCTCAATTATCTCATAACCTAGCTATGTTAGGCTCTTTAACCATTATTGTAGCTCACCATATGTATTCCATGCCCCCTTATGCATATTTAGCTACTGACTGTGGTACATAACTGTCATTGTTCACGCATCACATGTGGATTGGCGGATTTCTCATAGTTGGTGCTGCCGCGCATGCAGCTATTTTTATGGTAAGAGATTATGATCCAACTACTCGATATAACGATCTATTGGATCGTGTCCTTAGGCATCACGATGCAATCATATCACATCTCAACTAGGTATGTATATTTTTAGCCTTTCATAGTTTTGGTTTGTATATTCATAATGATACCATGAGCGCTTTAGGGCGCCCTCAAGATATGTTTTCTGATACTGCTATTCAATTACAACCCGTCTTTGCTCAATGGATACAAAACACCCATGCTTTGGCGCCCAGTGCAACGGCCCCTGGTGCAACAGCAAGTATGAGTTTAACTTGGGGAGGTGGTGATTTAGTGGCAGTAGGGGACAAGGTTGCTTTGTTACCTATTCCACTAGGAACCGTAGATTTTTTGGTATAGCACATTCATGCATTTACAATTCATGTAACGGTATTGATACTCCTGAAAGGTGTTCTATTTGCTCGTAGC
Organism: Lumnitzera racemosa; assembly: GCA_024138005.1. Lineage (NCBI taxonomy): Eukaryota > Viridiplantae > Streptophyta > Magnoliopsida > Myrtales > Combretaceae > Lumnitzera > Lumnitzera racemosa. Next base: position 44,418,264 of record JAMXBC010000004.1, on the reverse strand, counting down.
TCGCGTTTGATACTGGATAAAGCAAACCTTGGTTTTCGTTTCCCTTGTGATGGTCCTAGAAGAGGGGGATTATTTTTTTTAAAAAAAAAGTATGGGCATACCGAAGAAGTAATTAATTGAGCAGTTAACATCTGACAAAGGGGTTATCTGATAATTTCTTCGAATCTCGAAAACCCATCATTTTCACTCTTTCTTTAGGCATGAAGTGACTCATAAAATATGAAATGAGTCAATAAAGCCTGTAGAAAAGCATATAATATAGATAAAATTTCGAAAATAAGAAAACAATTGGTAAGTTAAGTATCAGTAATGCAGTTCATCTAACGATAAACCTAATACAAATTATAGAGCTACGACACAGTCAAACCCGAATGAACAAAATGTTGAATTGAATCGTACTAGTCTTTACTAGGGGTTATTACTCATTTTTGTACTTACTGTTTTATTTTCCAATTATTTCTTCAATTAAGAGAAGAAAAGAGACTAGTAGAATACTAAATAAAAAACTAGTTGAGGGTTAATATTAAATGGGTAGGGTTTAGTGTTGATCGACTTAGAGATGACCTAATTTTATAAAAAAGAACCGGAAGGGTGAAAAACCAGGCTCGACAGTACAGCTGACTTGGCCCACCTTAGTTTGAATCAACTCCACTTGGCATACAACATCATTTGGACCATAGAATAGACAGTAAAGACATGTCCCACTTTTCTAACATCCATACTATCCTTCTTGTAATTGAATATCCTTTTTGTCTACTTACAACTTTACTATTGTAATGTATTCCTTTTTCATTTTTTAGTATGAATCTTTTTTGTAATTTATGTCAACCTAAGACTTGCCATAATTAGGTTATATAAATACTTGTAACATGTAAAGCCATAGAGAGTGACATTGAATTTCAAACATTATTCCTCTTTTCTTCTAGAGCTTGTGTTTTCTCATTGAGGACCAAGACCTTGAAGAGTTCTTATCAATCCTCTTAGCAAAGATTGTGGTAAGCAACCTTAGGCTTATTGTTTATGTTATATCGAGTACTAGCTTAGCTCCATATATGGTTCTATGGTATGTCATATCTATAGAGTTAGTGTGTAAGATTATTAAACAATCAACTTCCATTTACTTTTTGAGCCATCTTACCGTTCGTACCCACTTTCGGTTTGCCTAATACTAGACGTTGTGTGCTCCCTTCATGGTGATCCGTATCAAAGATGGTTAATATGACCAGCTAGGTTAGCACTATAAATACAGAGGTCATTAAAGTAAACAACAACAAACTTCTTATTCAGATTCCTTAAAACATCATTCATCAACCTCATAAAAGTGCATAGGGCATTTAATAGCCCATATGGCATAACCATCCACTTATACAGGCTATATTGGGTCTTAAAAGCAATTTTCCATTTATCCTCGTATCTCATTCAAATCTAGTGGTAGCCCGACTTTAAGTCAATCTTACTTAGTACTCTAGCACCACTCAATTAGTCTAGCATGTCATCTAACCTAAAATAAGGTACTTATATTTGATTGTGATTTTGCTCAAGGCTCTACTATCCACACATATTCGCCAAGTACTATCCTTCTTTGGCATAAGAAATGTAATCAATACATAATAGTTAAGACTCTCTCTTACATATCTTTTCTCCAGTAATTCATTGACTTGTCTTCGAAGCATGGTAGCTTGTTTAGCATTCATCTAATAAGCTAGTTTGTTAGGTAAGATAACACCGGATATTAAGTCAATGCAATGCTCTATGCCTTGGAAATGGGGTAGCCCTTTAGTAATTGCTTTGGAAATAAGTCGGAATACTTATCCAACAGTTCATTGACCTCTAGTAGTAGTTCAACTTGCTCCTTTAGCTCTAATGTTTTCCTGACCAATAGAAAGGTTTGCATGTCAACTTTAAAAGCTTTTTGAGGATAGGCTTTACTCGGAATCAAAGCCTTCTTGAATCTTTGAGCAAGCTTAGCTTGTAGCTTGCTAACTTGGGTTGATGTCATAGGGTTCAAGGTAATTTTCTTACCATCCTCCTCAAATACATATGTATTCCTAAAACCATCATGAATAACCCTGCTATCAAAAAGTTAAGGTTTGCCTAGCAACACATGAGACATACACATGGATAGTATGTCACACAAAATTTCATTAGAATAATTTCTAATAGAAATCGGCAATAACACTTATTGACTAACATGTAATGTTCGCTTTTTGCTCAACCAATGTAGTTTATAAGGCCTTAGATGTAAAATCGTTGACAACTTGAGCTTCTTAATTAGGTTGGCAAACACTACATTAGTGTAACTTCCATTATCCACTATGAGTGTGCATACTTGCTCATTTATCTTGCATGTGACGTGGAATTGATTCTCTCTTTGCTCCTCCTCGTTAAAGGGTTCTATATTCATCACACATTATACAACCAAAGTTAGTTTGTCAAGATATTTAGCAAACACATCCTCCTCTACAAGCTCACTTTCATGGGTAGTGTTTGCTTCAGGAGCACCCTCTTCCTTAGGCTCTTCATCAGTGCTATATACATCAAGCTTCAGGACATCTCCTTTGATAATCATAGTTCTTCTATTTGAACATCGAGTGGCTATGTGTCCAAACCTTTTATGCTTAAAACATTTGATCTAGCTCATCTTCCTCCCAATTCCTTAACCTTTCTTATAAGTTCTATGAGGTAGCTATAGGTTGACAATGTAACCCTTCTATTCGGCTACAACTTCAATTCTTCAACTAAAGTCAATACCTTGGGCAACTTGGCTATTTCTTTGGGTAGGTGGGTTATATGGGCCCAATCAGCTCGTTTAAGGTTACTTGGCTTGTTCCTCCTTTTCCTCTCTACTCACTGGGCAATTTTGATGGCCTCATCTAAGGTAGTGAAGTGTTGTAGCTCCATTACGTCTCAAATATTGTATCTCAACTTAGTAAGGAATTAAGACACTATTTAGGCTAATGGCACATTTACTTCACATCGAATCATAAGCATTTGGAATTCCCAAGCATATTCATCAATGGTTTGGCTTCCTTGTCTCAGCTCTTGAAGTTGAGCAAAAGTATCTTGCAAATAAGTATCCAATACAAATATGTTTTTAAGTATCCTCTTCATTTCGGGCTAAGTGTTAACTTCCCTATAACCTTCTCATCTCCTCATAATTTAGAAGTTCTTCTACCACATTGTGACATAACCTAAGAATTCTACAGCAACAGTCTTCACTTCCTCGTAGTCTTTATACTAGTAATAATAAAAAACATGTTCAACCTTCTCCTCCCAATCCATATAGTTATCTACATCCTTAAAACCATTAAAGCTTGGAATTTGAATCTTCATATGGTCGGCAGCTTAGGGTGCTTAAGCTCACCCCTTTTTCTCAATGTACTCTTCTTTTACTTCACTTAAGTTGATTCTCCTCTACACTCGCTCCCCTACTCTTCCACCTCGATCTTATTGAGCTAGGATCTGTTCTCTCATAAGTTAAGCAGCTTAAGGGGTGTTTTGCATGACCTCAATAGGTAGAAAGGCTAATGTACGAACAACTTTTGTTAAATTGGCTATAAGGTTAGCCATCTCATCAATCCATTCATATGTACTTCTAGGGGTGTTTTAGGGTTTTTGTCCATTGTGGATAACACCGTTATTATCATCTACAATACTAATGTTGACCCTTGTATCCATCATTCTATCAACTAATCTTAGGGACAAACTCAGAATCTAAGAAATAGTAGACTTTGTCTTGTAAGCTAAACAACTCACACATACACTTCTATATACAAAAGTTTAAATTACCTGTGAATACAACAACTACTTTGAAGAACAACAAAATCTAGTTGAAAATTGCTTTGTTCTTTTATTTATTTATTTTTTATGTTTGAAACAAGTCAAAGAAAAGTGCTTCACAATAAAGGTCTAATAGTAATAGTAAAACTTCAAAACTCCTTCCCAAAACACTTAAACTAATCCCTCTTATAGTGATAACACACTTGATAGTAGTACTACTTATTATACGGTAACAATCACAACTAAATAGTAACTTACCTAAACAAACATTTGCTTTGATGCTAAGATGATACGATCTACACTAAGATTTGATGAGGGTGATCGTATTGGGGTAGGCCTAAGCTTGCAGAAGGATAAAAAACAAGGACGGAAATGCATAAGGATGAAGAAATGAACAAGCAAACCTTAATTCGCTTAAAGGATATTACGTACTAGGGAACTATTGAAGACTCACAAAGTGAACTCGATATGATACATGATCTACTTCAATGAGGATACTTGCCACCTAATCTTGCTTAAGAGATAGGATAAGAGTGAAGCAAGGAAGTAAAACAGAGAGCAATGCTTGTGAAAGATTCTTTATTGATGATTTCTAATGATGTTATAGTTACATTTACAATAGATATTTATACCTGAAATATTAGGGCAACTGCTACAAATGGAAAAGACTAAAAATGGTAATGTAAAAAATAAGTGTGATATAAGTAATGTTTGAAGGGTATAAATAAAAAATTAGCAAAAGTAAGCGTTCTGTACGGAAGATTCTATCATAAGGGGTGCTTGGACACATAGTAAAAGGGCAGTAGTTGTGTTTCTGCCAAAATAGACAATCTATATGGCTAGCTTAGTTGTTGTTGAGTAATGATGCCGATCCGTGTTGACAATTCAACATTGTCAAGCTGAGTAAGTAACTCTTCCAAGGTGAATTTAGCTCGTACGTACTCGATATAGCTTAGATTCAAGTCAGTTGGGTAGATGATTGGATAGGCTAAGCTGTTGTTCTAATATAGCTTTAGTTGGTAACGGGAGATTATTAATAAGTACAAGAGGGTTTGGCTTAGACAGGGTACTAGGTTGGCAAACTGTAGTAACTTAGACTCTTCAATTGTAAGACATAAAGAAAGAACTTGCCTTGCTATGCTTTGTAGTTCTTGGGCTTGGGCTTAGGCTTAAGCTTTAGTCAAGGGTTCGATGGCTTAAGTCCTATCAAGGTTTTGAGCATATAAAGTTGCATTACTCAATCAATTTTAGCCACTTCATGTGGTTTCATATAGGTTCAATGTAGCAGCTTCTTGTTACCTTAGGTTTCTAGACTTTGTATCCAGATACTTAGGAGTGTTAACTAACTAGATAAGATCTATTTTACGTTAGGATATTAGTATCGATGCATGTTACGTACATAAGCATAGTATTCATTCCCTTCATAGATTTCTTAACTTAGTAATTCTTACTATAAGATTGAGTAACTTATTATGCATTGTGTTTATTATACTTATGCTCTGTTATATTTTATCCTCTCTTAGTTAGCTCATGGAGAGCCGAGGGGATACTTGTATATCCTTAGCCTAGAAGGAACTTGAATGGGCACTACCATCAACTAGGGAAAGCCTTTTGATAACATGTATGACGAAGGTACCTACTTTTGAGAAGAGATTTGTTGTGCTTTAGCTATAATCCTAAGAAGGATCTATACATAAATGGAAAAAAATTATATTTTATATTTAAATACATTTACGATTGTACATATATGATGTAAGTAGTTGTAAAACTAAACTCTATTATTATAAATAGTACTTTAGTTGAACATAAGCGAGTTAGTGATTATGATGTATTTTGAGTATTGTTGGGATGTGACAGTTTTCAGGTTGGGGTGCTTAAACATGAAATTATCTTAGATGACATTTAAGTCATTTCTCAAATTCTCCTTTAAATGTATAAAGTGTAATTGTAGTTGTAGTTGTGGTTAGGGTTTTGGTTTTGGTTTTGGTTTTGGTTTTGGCTTTTATAGTCTTTTTAGGTTTTGCTTTGTTATTAAACCACCATTTTTCAAGCATGAAAGCGTAACACTTTGGTCAATATACTCCACAAGTATACATCTTTTTATGTTTTAATAATAGAAGTAAAATAATTGTTCTTCGTAACTTCTCGATTACTTTATTAATTTGCACAACAACATGAAAAGAATGTCTTCAAAATTTATACTACAACTAATTAAAACATATTGGTATTACTTTATTGAGTATGTTATTATTTAGATGCACATTGTTATTTTTTAGATTTATACTTTAACTAAAGGATATATCAAACTCTTCATCACTTACAAATTGAATCAATTTAAGAACTTATAAAATAAATTGATATGGAATTTGAAGGCAAGCTATATGCCTATATAATAAAATGAAGCTCATCTTACAAGATATCAATCGAATAAACACGATTTAAAAAAGAAATGGACATAAGAGCACATCTTTTTAGAATCTACAAAACATATCAATAATTATTTTTATATTTAAATTTGATTATGTTGTCATATGTAATTATTGTACATGTATTGTGATTATAAGTTCACTAGTTCTTTTAATTCACTTAATCATCTTTGTCAATAAAAATATACTAACTTCTAATAATGTTAAACAAATAATATATGACCTATTTAAATGTCTAATTTGAAATAAAGCACATTAAATATAGATTAAATATATTCCAAACATCAACAAAAAATATTAAACATGCAATGCAATCATCAACTACCGACTTTCTAATTTAGATAAAAATATGAAAACATACTTTAGAGAAAAAAATAAAAAACCTTAAAAGAATTTCATAGATTTCCATTTAATAATTTAAAATGTATAATAATAATAATAATAAAGCAAAGTATCAAATGAAAACCTTTGGCTAGAAAAGAGCTTTTCACTCTATGTAACAACCTTAGGTAAAGTGGAAATCTAAAGAAAATCATAGAAAGGAAAAGAAATCAAAAGAAGTAGAAACTTTTAGTTTTGTTTGAATACAAAAAGTAGAAACGGAATAAATCAAAATGAAAATATATTCATTGAATTGACTAAATTAGCCTTATTTTATTACAACTTATCAAAGGAAATAAAATATTTTAGAACATTTATGTGATTTCATCGTGTTTTCGTCCATTTCTATTATTTTTTCCTTAAATTCGAAGAGAAAGTAAAAAAAGTGTTAGGTGAAATTGTTTCTAACTATGTTCACTAGATTCTTGCCATTTTCTTCTTTTATTTAATTTATCCAAACACAAGTTTTCATTTCATTTCCTTTGACTCCTGAATATTTCTACTCATCTAAACACAGTGTTTGATTCCACAAAACGAACAGCAAAGGACGACATTTTCCTAACCCGCCCAACTCTGGATTTCCCCCTTCTTTCTTATAATTTTGCGACTCTTCCTCTTCTATCTTTGGTTAGTCTTCTCTCTTCTCAAATAAATTACGGCACGGTATCGTAATAGTCAGCCAAAATCTGTCCCCAAATTTCCATAGCTCTGTTACTACTATAAACAAAACAAAAACCCTAATCTGTTTTTTCACTAATTTTAATGGCTCCTTCCGCTTTAAGTCGCTTTGTTCCATTTTCATTGAAATCTATTCCAAGAACTTTCTAGATTCAAAATCCCACCAGAAAAGCAATCACTAGAATAGAACATTCTCCATTCTTTTTAACACGGAGAGACAATCTTTTGAAACGCAGAGAGAGAGAGAGAGAGAGAGAGAGAGAGAGAGAGAGAGAGAGAGAGAGAGAGAGAGAGAGAGAGAGAGAGAGAGAGAGAGAGAGATGGGACCGAACACGGCAGCAGCAAGACAAGCAGAAAGGTTGAGGAAAGACGGGAACGAGTACTACAGAAAAAATCGCTTTGCTGCTGCTATCGATGCTTACACTGAGGTGCTTTTTCTTTAGTACCGATTCTTTGCTTACGTCTTTTTAATGTTATCCATTCAATGTAGATTTCTTCATCTAAGTCATGGTGTAGCTACAAATTGGATTATGTTGTACCATGCATGCGAATCTTTATGCTAATTGAATTTTACAATTTCAGCTAATATATTGTGATAACGCAATATAGAAAAGCGCGAGAGGTTGATATTTGGTTGTCATTTTGTTGTAATTTGTTCTTATTTGTGTTGACTTCGTATTTATAGTAAAAGTTATGAACTTGATTAAACGTGACGTATCATATTTGTTGACCTGTGTCATATTTGGATTAGTGTACTGTGCTTTTGCAATTTCATGCACTGAAGTTCGGTCAGATTTAATATAGTGTGTTTTATAAATTAGCTCTGTTTCAAATAATGCTTCGATCATGCTTCCCTTTCGTGGATAGATTTGTTTATTCTTCTTACATCTCATCGTGTTGATTATCTGTGAAGGCTATTGCTCTATGCCCAAATGTAGCTGTCTATTGGACGAATCGAGCTCTTTGTCATCGCAAGCGGAAGTATGTATGAACTCTAACTCTGTTATGCTACTTTTTTTCTTTTTGACCCCCGTCTATTGGGCTTAACATCATGTGTTTCAGCCCTTCTGTACTGATTATGGAAGCTTGTCTGAGTATTATCATCCCCTACTGTGAGCTGGACTTTCAGCTTTTTGCCTTTTCTTTTGTCCAATTGGCAGTGATTGGGTGAAAGTTGAGGACGACTGTAGGAAAGCGCTGCAGCTTCACCAAAGTTCAGTCAAGGTTTGAAATTTCACCTCTTCCTATAATTTAGATATGAAATGTTCCGTGTGCAATGAAACTTTTGGTGCTTACATCATTTTTCTTGCTGCTATTGGTCTTATCCTTCTCCGTCCTTTTGTTTTTGTTTTTGTTTTTCTGGTAAATTAGATTTTTTTTTCCCTGTTCATTAATAAGAGAAAAGGGGCGGACCCCTTATATATCAAAGCTTGCTATCTGTTACTACTAGGGTAGCTATACATAACTGGTCAGAAAACAAAGCATCTGAAAGAGAGAAGGTGCTTAAAATAAACTAAACAGGGGCTGTAACTCAAAATTTCAAACACCAAAGAGCCCTTCTAGCTAAAGCTTAAGAAAGCAAGGATGACAGCCAGCCCTACAATCATCATGATCTATTTTGTATGTAACAGGCAGGTGGTTTCCTGCTTGTTCAGGTGGACATTATGTGTGCTATATCTTGCTAGCAGCTGTCATTGCCAAAAATGGAGAAATATGCTCCAGAAATGTGTTTTAGTGTAGATATCTAGCTCATTTGTGGGGCTTTCCCATGGCTATATCTTTTGCCTAGGCAATCCCTGTGAACTGCAAAGAAAGCTAATCCAAATGTTTCTTCAAGGAAAATGAAATGAGGATTTCACTCTCAATATTCTAGGGAGCCTTGTGAATGTTGTGCAAATAATAAATTAGAGTGTTTTGGTCCATGTGTCTTAGGATCACGTTTCGTTATTGAGACAGTTTTAGTTGAATGGACAGATGAAGTTGACTTTAAAATGGAATGAATTATGGGTTTTTAGTGTACATGGAAATTGATCAGGGTACTCATAATTACTTATTGTTTTGAATCACATGCCCATGTGTTTCTCTGGTAGATTGTGACAATCTCATGCATTCTCAAGGTCGGAGCAAGATAGGGCTGAAATTCCCTCATATCTTGTCATCCATGTGTTTGCTGTTCTGCAGTAAGTTAGTAGCTTTATCAAGGACTTGATAATCACTTGTTCCCACCCCACCCCCAAACCACAACCCATGCAAAACACCACCCCCCCCCCCCCCCCCCCCCCCCCCCCCCAAAAAAAAAAAAAAAACACTTCTCTCCTTACTCTTTTGGTTGGAAGGATATGGAAACGATCCTGCTCTCTCTATAAAAACTTCATTTTTGGGTTTCGTACTTTCTTTAGAAAGGTAAAAGCCATGAAGGTGGAAAAGTCTAGATTGTTGCCATTGATAAATTTAATGATTGAAAGTCTGATGGTCTTCAGATTTTATCGCTTTGTAGGAAATGTGTTTTATCTCTACCACCTCTAAGGGGAGGGATAGTCATGAGGTGATAAGAATTCAAGTTGCTTTAATTCCAGTTGATGTGTGACTGGATATGCTTTGGAAAAATTTGATAATTTGTTTTGGGGTTTATGTATATTGGATAAAAAGAAAGATATTTTTGTGTAATTTTGATTGGTTTCTGTGCTGATGAATGAATGAAAATAAAAGGATATGGACAAGATCATTATTTGATATTAAGCACAAATATTGGAAATGAAGTAGTTTGTGATTAAATGACAGATTGAGATTTTGTAAAATTTGTAAGATTGTTATAGGTAAAAAGAAACAGATGGGATGCACATGAACTCTTAACAGGTTTGCACAATCTAAATGTGGATTGATAAAAAATATATATGAACAGAGAGGAAATAATTTCTCAATACACAATACTAAGATGTCATAGTCTTAAGTACAATGATTTGTCCATAACTCAATAGAAAGATAAACTCATCGACTGTTTTGTTACATTGGCTTGCCTATTCATATGTTTAGAAAATAAATCCTAGCTATATTTGGAAAGACACAATATAGGAAAATATCCTAATAACTACGGGAAACATAACATAATAATACTCCTAATAACTCTAACATTGAAATAAATACCTCTAAAGGTAGCTAATTAACCTCTAGGTCGACCTCCCTTGGTTTGCTCGGCTTGGGTCAACATCCTGAGCTTTTGGATGATGGGTTTCACCAATGAACTCAACCTAGATTGCCTTGGTTTTCTCTTGCCCTCAACTTCACTCCTTGATTCCTATCATTGCTGTAAGGCTGAAAAAGCTTTGTCCTCAAATTTCCAGTCTTCAGGACATATGTACTGACTCTGTTGGCCCTTTGTCTTTGTTAAATTCCAAATTTTCATCATATCTCTTCAAGGCTCATGGGAAGTAGCATAAAAGTCCAACACTCTTCTATGTAGTATAAGTGTTCTTATACCCATTATATATTTAGTTCACCTATCATATTGCTATGGCCTTCCCAACAACGTGTGTAGTATTCATAGAAATGATATCACAAACTGCTATGTTAGTATAATCACCAATTAACAAAGGAACACACACTTATTGATGAACATTCCTCGATTATTGAGTCAATGTGGACTATATGGTCTTGGATGTGGTGTAACTTATAAGCATATCTTCCTAATAAATCTTGCAGCTTCCATCTATAATTAATTTACATGTTCTACCCTACATCAATTGACAAGCATTGAATAAATTTTCTTTCTGATGTGGATCTTCCTTAATTTGATTATATGGCTTTTCTCGTGCCATCAATGTAAAACTATTCACAACTAGAATTAATCCTATCTTTGGCTTCCGATTTGTGATCGAATCATAGATTGATATAAGGTACGATTTGTGAAGCTATCATGGATGTTAAAAGAAAAGATGTGACACATTAATTCAATTATAGGTTTGCCACAATCTGAATATAGATTGATAGGAATGCAAACATGAGAAAAGAGGAAATGATTTCTCAATATTCAATAATAGAACGTAAGAGTCTCAACTTCAATAATAATTACTCATTGATTTTTTTGTTACATTGCTTTCTTATTTATAGGTTTAGAAAACAAACCCTTGCTATCTATGAAAAGAAATAATAAAATAGTAAAATATTCTAATAACTAAGGAAAGAAATAACATAACAATAACCCTAATAACTATAACATTAAAATAAATGTTTTGAAAGGCAGCTGATTAAATAAAATAAAATGAAAATGAAAAATGTAATGTTGGTAAAAAGGATGAACTAAGTTTGTGTGACCTTACCTTCGGTCTTCTCTAGGTTAACCTATGGTTTGGTCTTTCCTTGCTCTTGGTTAACCTGGCTCAGCTCTGACTTTTGGAGCTTCCAGGTGATGGGTTTCACCAATGAACTCAACTTAGATCATCTTGCTTGTCTCTTGCAGTTGATCTTGCTCCTTGATTCTTGCCATGAAGGCTGAATCTAGTTAAAACACTTGGGCTAGGTTTATCATTAATTTATGGAGCCAAGCCTGGCTTCTGGCCAGGGTAGAGATATGTCTGAATGATTGGCAATAGAATCCTATGCTTAAATAGACCTTTTTCCTGTTTAATATCCTAGGAAAATCTATACTTGTCATTCATGTTGGAGTAGATGGAAAATTAAGTCCTTGATGTAGAAGTTAGGTTTGGCTTTTGCCAAGAATTGGAAATGCACCGAAATGGCATTGTTGATGGTTAGTCTTTCTAAGAAAGAATTACAAGTTATATGGATTGCTCTGGAAGCAGATATAGACAATTATTCTTCCTCTTTGATTTTCTTTAAATTATTTTTGAGAGGAAAAAATAAAAAAGAAATTTACATTCCTTTTTGACCTTTGAAGCAGATTTCTGAATTTTTAAATCTTACTTTCTATATTATACAATCTGGAATTTGTAAAGGAACTCGTGGCCAAATAGTTAAGGCTTAGTAACTCTTGTGGGAAATTTCATGTTGTATTGTGCTTCAATTGTGTAGACTCTTGTTGAGGTTATCAAGAGATTTCAAGCTATATATAGCTAGTGCATGGGATCCTGTATGATTGTCTATGTGATCTTAGAAAGTAGGCATAGTTACAGTCTAATTCATTTGTTAAGGTGGGGTTGCAAATTCTAATTGCATAATTGAAATGTTTACACATAAATTGCAGAAATCTGTAAGTTCATTTATGCAAGAGTGTAAGTTTGGACACCTGCAACGTAGTTATCCATATGAAGAACAATGTCCAATCCTGTTGCAAAATTATGTTGGAGTCTGCACCTAATCCACCTCTTGAAGCCCTCACTGTCAAGTGCATGGTTTCTTTATATTGAATGAATGGAAAATGAATTCGAGTTTTATGCATCAGAATCGCAATCTCATAAGTCCTTGTTTCTGCATATCAAAGTTTGATCTCAAAGGCTCAAGTTTTGATTACGTTTCTAATATCTACTCCTTGAATATTGCTTCCGAGGGATAAGCTGACAATTAATTGTGTGCTGTGTGCCTGTGGGGCTTTGTTGTTGTTTTTTTCTTTGTGGCCTCCAAAATCTTTTATAAGTAATGGTTCTTGTTGACATTTAGTGACATTTGTTATGTGATATGATTTTCCGCCTGACAGGCCCACTACATGCTAGGACTTGCCTTGCTGCAGGGAGAAGACTATGCTGAAGGTGTCAAAGAATTGGAAAAAGTGCGTGATACAATTTCTATGTTTTCATCAGTAAAATATTTTGGTATATCTTCTCATTTGTAATACCTTTCAGCCATCTATTTTGTTCTGCTTTTGTGTTTTTAACTTTTCCCTTACTAATACCTTTTGGCCAATAAAACCATAGGGGGTGGCCAAATGGTTAAGGTGCTGCATACTTTCATGATGATTTGCATGAGATCTTGAGTTCAGATTTATAAAAAATAACTAAAAAAAAAAAAAGGAACCTTTTGGGCTATAAAGGATGGTACTTGTAGAGGAGTTGCAATCTTTGCATGGATTAATTAAAAATGACATAACTCTTAGTATATGACGTTGCATTCACCCAATTTGAAGGCTTGCAACTCTTTCTAACTGTTATATCATTTCATAGGAATGTGGAAAGTTCTTTAATGGTAATATAGTATTCCAATATGGAATATTGTTTGTATATTTGAGTAATGGTGTTCTTCCCTAATTCATAATAGTTTTTGAATATACATTGTTAATGTGTTAATTGTGATAATCTTTTAAAAAAATGTATTATTTTTGTTAATATGAAATATTTTAAATCCAATGGCAGACAACACTAGGATTGAACGAGATTCTCTTTGACAAATAATGTGAATGTCTCCATGTAATTATTTTCCTGTGGTTTCCCCTCTCTATTACTTGAAGTGATAGATATGTCATTTGAAATACTAGAATAGGTGAAGAAATTAGTTTCAGATTCATGCATGTCTTTCGAGTTGTTTTGCAGAGTTGGTAATGAAGCATCCAAAAATATATATAGAAACCAGATTCATGCATGTCTTTCAAGTTGTTTTGCAGAGTTGGTAATGAAGCATCCAAAAATATAGTTACTAGGTTTCTATCTTAAGCCCATTAATGACTAACTTGACAAGTTGGTCATTAATGTGTTTATCCACAGCAGAATATGTTGATGAAAAGTTTAAGATTTATGTGCTTATACAATTATTTTTTGAGTTGGCTCCAGTACTTTCAATTTTCTAATTTTTAATCTGCTTCACCTCAAACCCCCTGCCACTAAAAAAATAGAGCAGTTAAAAAATAAAAGGAAAAAGAAAGGTCAATGCTTGCCTGTTCACTAGGAAGTGTGAAAATCTCCTAATTGGCTAAATGTGGTGCTTTATCCAAACATCAACTGAAGAAGTTATTTTAGTATTGTTTTCGAAAGACCTTCACTGGACCTTGGCAGTGATCATCTTTTACCAAAACTGTGCAGGCTTTGGACCTTGGAAGGGATGCGAATCCAGGAAGTTATATGGTGGAGGAGATATGGCAGGCAATGGCAAATGCTAAATATATGAAATGGCAGCATGCATCTGCCAAACGATCTTGGGAGCTGCAAAATTTGAAGTATGCTCTTGTATCTTCTGTGACCCTTTTCAGATGGAATGGGGCAATTTGATTGTTTGAGGATATAGGGCTAATTTCTTTTACTTTGTGGTCTAGGGAAGCTTGTGTGACAGCTCTCAATGAAAAGTTTTATTGGGACAGTTCTCAAACTGAAGGTTTTGTGGATGAACTTTCAAATTCTCATCAGTCTCAGTTGGAGGCCCTGGGCCGAGTATTCCAGAAAGCTGCAGAAGCAGACACCCCAGCCGAGGTAAAGTGTACTGTTTCTGGTATCTTCTGTTTAGTTTCTCTTTCAATCATCAGATCATTCACAGCTTCTTTTTTCGCCCCCAGGTGCCTGACTACTTGTGTTGTAAGATAACTCTTGACATATTCCGTGATCCTGTCATTACTCCCAGTGGCCAGACATATGAGAGAGCGGTGCTGCTTGATCATCTTCATAAGGTGATCTTAGTATCATCCTTCCATGCAAAAATTTGCTTGGCTTGAGTGCTTATGTCTTCTTTTTTAATCAAAGTCTTCTTGGGATGCTAGGTTGGTAAGTTTGACCCTCTTACACGTAAGCCACTTGATCCATCACAACTAGTACCCAACTTGGCAATTAAAACGGCAGTGCAGGCATATCTAGATGAGCATGGATGGGCATACAATTGATTTTCAAAAATGCAAAGCAACAGCAGACAAATGGGGCATAACCACGAAATATTGTCCTGTGGATTAGTCTCAATTTGTTATGTGCAGAGAATGAGAGAGGTATAGAATGTTTATCTCTAGCAGGCTTCATTGTACTCATTCAAACTCTGAGAATATGCTTCAGCTCATCTTCTGTTGAATTTTACAGAATTATGGCATTCACCATGTCACATTTATAGTCCATGTACAGTTTTTGTCTCCTATGAAAACTTTGGATGTATTCTTGGTCTGTTCTTATTGAAAAGTGATAGGCTTGTTAGGAAGCAAGGGCCACATGAAATATCTGCTTTGTTGAGCTCTTTCGTTTCCTTGCGTGAATAACAGATGACCTGAAACTTTATGTTAAGTGATGTAAGTGATGAAGAATCACTGAGTTTTATTCTTTCCTTAACCATTTGCTACTATGATGATTATTAGCCTATCATCCCACATGTATTGTGCTATAGCTATTCCAGCTGTATGTGAAGGTGCAGACTTCATTGGTCCATGTTCTGGTGCAAATTTGATTGAATAAGTGATTAAGGCATGGCGGGATGGCAGGAAATGGCCTTATTTATTTGTTTATTTCCTCTTGGGTCAACTCTCATACTTGGTTCAATGATGCCTGTATCTCTCGTTTGGCAGTGGAGAGTACATCTATTCCCATGGTAAATAAAGTTACCTGGTGATTAAGCTAGCTTTGTCTATCAAAAACGTGCTACAGCAGTATACATGATAGAAGTTTTGAATGGTCCTTGCCGTATCATCATTTGCCAATGGTCTCCTGCTCCATTTAGATCCCCTTTTTCAATTCAGTGAAAGTTCAGCTATTTTTTTTAAATGCTGGAAGGACTCCTGCAGCCTGCTGAGGCTAGGCAGTAGGGACGGAGGTTAACTGGCCATGCCTGCTCTCCTCCGTTGTTACTTGGGTGCATTACTTAGTTGTCGATGAAAGACTGCTATAGCCATTGTGGTTGTTCCTTTCTTCTGTTTTGCTGCTGCTATTTGTTATAATTAGAAATCAAAATGCTAAAAATTATGATCCGTGGATCACTGTGTTATTGAATTTTTAGTGTGATATCGAGGAAGCATATATCCCAGCGGTTCCTTTCGTTCAGTTGATAGATTGGAAACTGTTTCTAATAACCCATCTGATTAATATCTGGCCAATCAGGACTGAGTGATTCCTCATTCATGAAAGGTAATCTATTCCATTTTTTCTTATTAAAAAGAAAGCAGAATAAAAAAGAAAAGAAAAGAAAAAGATTGACAAAGAACCTTTCATGAATGGAATCAAAACGGTGGCGATTCGCCAGACATTGATCAGATGGGTTGAAAATGCGTTCAACCTAACGACTGCATGAAATGAGCCGATGGTACGTACTTTTAATATCACAATGAAAATTCGATGAGTCATGGATCATCACTTTTAACCCTTTGATTTCTAATCGTAAAAGCAGTGGCAAAACAGAGGGGAAGAGCATGGCTGTAACAGTATTTCATCGACATCTAGGTAGTGCGCCCAAGTAACGACAAAGAAGGGCAGGATTAACCAGTTCAATTTTTATGAAGCACAAACCATTTCAATATTCATTATTTTTATTTAAGTAAAAGGGTTTTTATGTTGATTTTTTTCAATGACATACGTCATAATACCCAATGTTGTAATGCGGATGGGAAAGTAAGAGGCACTAATGTCTTGTGGCTTGAAGCTCATTCACTAAACAAAATTTTTGTGTTGGTATGTATAGTCGTGATCGTCACACCAATAGATTATTGAAGTTGTTTAGATGTAGTGATCGAACGTTGTTTCCTCGTATTGCCTGACAGGGAATTCGACAGAGACTAATGAAACGAGAGAGGCACTTGAAACACAATTTTTCATTCTTTAGTATCAACTAAGTAATCATATCATATCTTTTTAAAGGGGACTTGTATCGAATGAATTTAGAAAAGAGAAAAGAGAACAAGATGAGCTAGGATTTCGCGTGCATGTCCCGTGATCATGTTTTTTGAGGTTGGTCTATGTTTTTACTAAGGGATAATATATCGTACCTTTAGGGAAAGTGAAAATAATATTGCATTTTTTTTTTAAATTCTGAAAATAATTCAAAGAATACCACCCTTTAAATTGGTTTTTCAAAATATAAGTTTAAAATATACTGAAATTGGCTTTTGAAAAGTGGATTCTATTTTCTTTTAAAGAAATTTACTTTTTAGAATAATTTATATTTTGATTATACTAAAAAGTTGCTAGTGCTTTGGTTTTGTTTGGCGATGAAGGTTTGTGTTTTTTATCCATTAGTTCTCGGTTCGAAACCCAGCAACGATATATTTTGCATTAGACATTAACTTCTTTGCTTTTAGCGAAAATAAAGGACCATTGCTAGAGTCAAAACCAAGGTGTCCATTAGCTACTTTACTAAGGATTTTTTTGTGATTCCATTTATATTTTTTATGAAGTAGATTATACTTTTAATCTTATATTTGATTTAATATTCATTAAATTTGAATAATTAAATTGATCACATTTTTAACAGTTTAGATTTAATGGATATTAAATAAAGAGTTAGACCAATCATGTCAAAATAATAGATTGGACCATAGAAGTTTCCTTACACCAAATGTAGGTTACATGCTAGTGAGTTTAACATAATTATATTTTAAGTCTTTTAAAACCACTCTTTTAAGAGCTGATTTTATGCTTAAAATTGTTTATTTAAGATGCGATTTTAATTCATTTTAAATTCCCATTATTTTTAAATTCACATTAAAAAAAAACAATTTCAAATGTAATATTTTTAGAATTACTTTTGAAAAAGCTCCATTTTAAGGATTTTTTTAAAAAATATGATATTAATATCCTTTTTCCTAACCTAAAAAACCAATTTATGGTTCAAATTTAAATTTTAATATTGCAAAAACATTAGAGGTTGATCTTCTTCACGAAATTCACCAATTAGCTTATTTTGTCAATATATGCATAGAAAAACTTACAATATTTGGAGTTTCATATTGCTCGAAGGCGAGCAGTTTTAGTGCGTCTATCCTAATGTATAAAAATTTAGTCACTAAAATTTGAAGGCTATATGAAATGGAGTGATATTTTCTTTTTCTAAAGATAACAATTTGTATTGGTCCTTGCCTAGTTGTTTATATGTAATTCCATATGATAGTTTAAACCTTATTCATTTTTTTTTTCTTGCTAAAACAGATTGATAATTCATTGAAAACTAATCAACATCAGGTACAAGATCATCTAGTACATCACAAAATGATATATCAAGAAGTAGCCGTTGAAATACTAATGGAAAATTTAACTATCAATCGTAAAGTTATAATTTTTTTTTCTGATATTAACCGATCTGTGAACATAGACAATACGAATAGAGATTCCTCTTAAAGACATAAAGAATATGTTTGGCTTCGTCAAATACAACCTAGATGTCCAATGAAGCGTATTAACACTTCCTTTGAAGGCATGGTAAAGGTTGAAACAATGTGTAACTAGAGTAAATATAATCTTTTTATAGTCAATAAAAATAAGTAAATATAATCTTATTATTTTTAATGATTTGGTCAGCAAAATGCCAGGCTTATTTCTTTTTTCTGTTCTTTTCCTTTTTCCCACTGCCGTTGGTTCTCTCTCTCTCTCTCCCTTTCTTTTTGGGGAATTAACGTATTGTTGGTTCTTGAAGTTCCATTTGTCACTGCGATGTTTAAATGAGACACGGCATAATTGGGTAGGGAGGAAGCCAAAATGGCCAGCACATAGATAAATTATTCTGTTGCCTTGCTCTCTTCTTTTACATCAAAGCAAAATTATGAAGGATTCATGGCACGGTGTCTTTTTTTTCCCAGTCGAACCAAGGTTTATTCATAACTATGTGTGTGTGGGTACGGATGCCGCGTGTAAAGTTGTACTATACTTGACTAAAGAAATAATTTGAGTAACTCACACTGGATGATTAGGAAAGAAGTGTAGGAAAGAGGAGTAGATGATCTTGGTCAAGCTCTAATACGTATGGAGATGGGTGGAGGAGTACGATGACATTAAACTTCGAGATTAATACCGAATGAGGTGGTGTTCTTGATATATTTGAGTATTTAATCTTTAAGATAAAGTTTTGGCAAAGTAACTATGTTAATGAGCTTTTTTTCTTATCCACATAAGGATTTTGAGTATTTAATCTTTAAGATAAAGTTTTGGCAAAGTAACTATGTTAATGAGCTTTTTTTCTTATCCACATAAGGATGTGAATAGGTTATTTATAAAAAATGATAGTTAATCACATTTTTTAGATCATGACGGTTATCAATGGTTAAGATTGAAACCTCTTGTTAATGAATCTTAAGTGGGCTATTTTTATGAGTTTAGGCTTAGACAATGAATTTATTTATTATTTTAGCATGAGTCAAACTAAGAAAGATTGGATCGGATAAACTGATTCGATGTACCTTACTCTAAGCCTAACATGTTAAATCTCCCTTGATCATCCCTGTAATTGATAAGCTTGGCCTTTCAGGCTCTGTTACTTTAGCTTGAGGAGTCAAATCCATTTAATATTTAATCAATAGGTTTAAAGCCTAATATTAAATTTAGCTCTCTACAATAACTAAGGAAACAAGCAAATAGTGTCATCATCAAGCAGGAGGTTTGCATCCATATGTCCTCCTCCTATTCCAGCACTCCTATTCTCACTATGCTCTTCACTATCAAAAAACACATTCAAGTATTTCTAGTATGGTCTTTAAAAAGTTCTCAAATTGTAAACAAGAAAAAAATTCATCAACATTTTCAATGACAAAATTCCACTTCTCCAGTAAGGCCATCTTAGCCAGAAGATGCGCTTCTTTGTTCCTCGTCCATGGTATCCATGTCAAACACTAGCTAATCCTCATTTGAGCCAATTGCCTGCACATAATAATAATATTAGGAAAGTAAGTAAGATTTAGATTGTCTTGTCTTGTTATGTACTTCATAGCCTCCATTAAATCAATTTCCACATTAACTTTCTCCCAATTCTCTTTTTCTGCCATTTTAAAGCTCCAATATATTGCCCATATCTCATCTTTTGGGGGAGAAGTTGCTACTATTACTGTACTGAAGCCCCCTTTACTTTTGCCATAATGGTCCCTTGCATTGCCTTCGACTACTGCTGCCTTTAACTTCCCTTTAAACACACCATCACAGCATATCATGGTGTATTCCTTTGGTGGTGGTTTCCATTTTCCTAAGTAATCCCTATGCTTTGGGTGTCTTTTGTCTTCCTTCACATGTCTTAGAATTGCTTTACTACCTCTTGACTGTTCCTTAAACATGACTTCCTTTCCCCATTTCTAAATACCAATCTATTTCTTTCTTTCTAGATGCCTTAGACGTGGAATGAAAAAGTTGTATTCCAAGTGTATTTCCTATTTCTATGAACTTTTTGAGTTTTTTAGGTTTATCTTCAACCAGTCAGAAAATTCTAAGTCGGATGTTTTTTGAAACCATCTTAATGAGTTAATTTCCTCTATGATCTTTTTCTCTTCTCACAATCCTTTAGAGCATGGTTTATTGTTGTTTCCTCTTTTTTGCATAGTTTGCATATTGGATCTACATTTATACATCTTCTTCTGAGATTATCTGCAATAGCTAATGCATTCATTTTACATTTCCATAGGAACATATGTATTTTTGGGTATCTTCTTAACTTCCAGATCTAATTATAGTTTTGAATTTCTTCCCCTTCTTCTTTATGGAGCTCCAGATATATTGATTTTATTGAAATCTCCCCACTAGTTTCAAGTCCCCAGCATACTTGATTATCTTCCATTTTGGCCCTAAGAATATGGCATCCTAGCATTGTCTGTATTCTCTTATTAATGGGGTAGCCAAGGATTTACTCATTCCATCTGTTATGGTTTACCTACACTTCCGCTAAGGTTCGGTTTGCACTTTCCTTTTTTAGTGGTCCATCCATCATATTCCTAGGCATTCCTCTACCCATCCATTTCATAAACTAGAAGTTTATGTCTTTCCCACTCCTTGGTCTATAAACTAGGAGGTCCTCCATCCATTTCTAAGCATCTTTGCAATCTATTACTGTTAGGGATTTAATTTTCATTAAGATGTTCCCTTCGTCTCTATTACTCTTCATCCATCTACTTCTTACCAAATCTACCTACAATAGCTTGCTAGTTTTGACTTTCCAATAGATCTTTATTAGGAATGCTTTGTTCCTTTCCTTTAGGTTCCAAATTCCCATACCTCCTAATTCATTTGGCCTTGTAATTTTATATGGTATCTACTCCTCTCCCCTCTAGGTCCCAAGAAGAAATCCTTAATAATCTTCTCTACCTTATTCAAGAAGTTTGAAGGTAACCTATAGACTTGCATATAGTATCCTAGGATACATTCTAGGATTGATTTAATGAGCAATTGTCTACCCGCTACACTTAGTTTGTTTGCTTTCTAAGCTGTTAACTTCCTTCTGATTTTTTCTAGAATAAACTTGACATCCTTCTCCTTGATTTTTCCATTCCCCATAATTGGGTATCCGAGGTAGATCCTTAGATCTTTTGCTTTCGACAGGCTACAAGCCATTTTGACATCCCTCCTTAGGCCTTCCTTCACATTACTTAAGAAGATTATTTTTTATTTTTCCTTGTTTATCTTTTGTCTTGAGACCTCTCCAAAGGCAAATCAAAAGTATCATGTTTTCTACATTTTTGCTTGATGCTTCTCTAAGTAACAGAATATCATTTGCAAAGAATAGATGGGCAAACCAGCAGTTCAACCCTCTTACTTTGATTGGTCTACAACTTTTTTGCTCCATACACAATTGAATCCATCTACTTAAGAGTTCTAGGGTTATGATGAATAGATACGAAGACATTGGATTTCCCTATCTTAGTCCCTTAGAACTTGCCAGATTCCTTTAACATTTTTCCATTAACTATAACAGAGAAAGAAGAGCTTGCTAAATAAGAACTTATCAGTTTAATCTAGTTAGCTAGGAAATTTAGGGTATTTGAGACCACTCTTATGAAGTCCCATTCTACTCTATCGTATGCATTCCGTAGGTCAAGTTTTAGGAGTACCTATCCTATTTCACCCTTCTTCTTGTGGAATCTTTCCATAATTTCTCTAAGAATTATTGCATTATCTGCAATACTCCTTCTTAGAATGAAGTTGGCTTAGATTGGGCTAATGATATTGTCTAGGGGAGGTTTCATTCTCATTGATATAATTTTTGTTATGATTTTATCAATTTTAGACTACAGGTTAATTGGCCTGAAGTCTTTGATAGCATTTGCACCTATCTTTTTTTAAATTAACACTATGAGTGTTTTGTTCAGATCTTTCTTTATTTTTAAACTTTTGAAAGCTTCCATCACTTCTCTTACAACTAGGTTTCTCGCTACATCCCATAGATCCTAAAAGAATCTCGCATAGTAACCATTAATGCTCGAAGACTTGTTCAACCCTATTCTCTTCAAGGCTCCGAAAATTTCTTCTCTCGTTACTGGTTGTTCAAGTCTCATTTTATCCTCATTTGATAGTCTTGGTCCTCTATGGTTCGATAGTTCATTTCCTAAAGTCACCATAACTTTCTCAAATTGGAAGAGGTTCCTATAGTAATCTACTATATGGTTTTTAACTTTCTCCTCTTCCCATATCTAGTTACCCTCCTGGTTATAGATACCATAGATTCTCGATTTTAACCTTCTAGCTAATGTGCTTAAGTTAAAGTACGTATCATTCCTCTCTCCTTTAATGATCCAATTGGCTCTCGATTTATTTTTCCACAAAATTTCCTCATTCTCCTACAACTGATTCATCTCCTTCCTAATAAGATTGCATCTATTTAGAAGCTCTTAGGAAGGGTTTTGATTTAGATCCCTCTCTATCTTTTCTAAAGTTTCTATGATATGTCTTTTCCTCTAGGTATGATGTAGAAGACCTCTTTATTCCATTTCCTCAACTTGTTAGTAAATTCATCCAAGTCTGTATTTATTTATATGAAAATCTTAGGCCAATGTCTCTCCATAAAATTTTTAAAATCAGGGGTGGTTTAGCCACATCTCTTGAAATCTAAAGGGCCTTTGTTTCTTAGTGTATTTAAGCCGAGCCATCGAGCTGAATAAAATGAACTTGTGATAAGACTAGGAGTGGTTTAAATGAAATAATTTTGATTCTAGGAAAATTTTCATCTACTTCGAATTGATCCAAGCTCCATATATTTTAGATTTTTTCGAGTCTCCAATATTCTTGCTCATGCTGCTCCATGTAAAGGGTGGTCCTATGTACCCTAGATCAATCATTCCACATTTATTCATGCAAGCCTGATTAAGTTTTCTTCATATTGACTTATATTTGCCCTCCCTATTTTTTCTCACTTAAAACTACATCATTAAAGTTATTAATAATGATCCAAGCCCCCTTTAGACATTTTGCCGCTTTTTCTAAATTAAGCCATAGCTTTTTCCTTCTGTGTAAAGTTGGATTAGCATAAATAGTAGTAAAAAAAAAAAAAAAAGAAAGAAAGAAAGAAAGGTAAATTGATAAATGGTACCTTTATTTGCATGTAGATCTCCTATTAAGAAGTAAAGAGGCTGGTGATTCCTACCCTTTCTACATCCCATAACACTATAATTCCTCTACTTAGGCTAGTGGCTTCGACATAGATCATGTTGCTAAAATCTAGTTGGTTCTAGACTAATGCCGCATTACCACTCCTTATCCTTGTGTCTAGAAGGATAAGAACATTCGGATCATGTGCCCTTTTTAGTTCTTTGATGGTGTTTCTCCTATTTTTTGCTCTCATTCCTTTAGTGTTCTAAGCCATAATCTTAAATGGAACATGTCTTGATCCTATATCTTGTACGTCCATTAGTGAGGGAATTAAAACAAAAACAGATTTCTCATGCCATGCTAATAACCCCTCTATTAGGCTCCTCATTCTCAATGCTTCAGCTCTTATCAATGTTGGTCTCATTTTGATTACATCATCAGAGGCGTTTGCTCTTCTAAACCTAGCAGCTAGTGTTGCATATCCTCTTTGTTCATGATTTAGACCATTAGGTAGATTGAGAGGTCTAGTAGTACACTCATCAATATCATAATGTTCTCAGCGATCCATTTTTAAGTTGCCATCCAAGTATCTAATACGTTTAATGGTTTCAGAATATTCATTTCTCTAGCTATTAGGATTGTTACCTCTACTTCTTTGATTGTATGAATCCTATTATTACTTCCTTTGCAATTATTCTCCCTTATGGTGCTATTATTTTGCACGTCACTTCCACTAATTGTACTCTTCCCCTTCTCTGGTTCATTAGCCATCTTATACTCACTAATTTTGTGAGTATATTTGTCAAGCCTCCACTTGAGTGCATTTTCTAGGTCCTTGATAAGTATAAATCACTCTACACTTTTTAGGCACATTTAGGTATAAATTGACCATAATTGTGTTTATTTCTCAAGTTATTGATAATTCATTATGTAATATATCAATTTCAGATGATTCAAAAGCAAAAGGGACAAAATTTGATAAGAACAAGGAGTTTAGAGCTATCACGGCTGTGATAAAGGAATAATGCTAAGGGAAGATCAACTAAGACTCGTCATGAGCATGATAAAAAAGAATTTGAATGTTTAGCGCTCATCATTCCCTCCATCACAACTGTGATCAAGGGAGTGATCAAGGTTGAAGCTATTTTTCCACCTGTTCATCATGACTGTGACTCCACTTTGAAAGGATGATCATGCCCTTAATCATAGGTATGATTAGGTAGAATGTTTGCGATGAGAAGATCACTCCCTACGTTACCGGCGTGATGAGAGTAGACACGATGATTCTTTTTAAATTGTTTTGTATGAATTGGTGTGTGTAATGAGTCTAAATGCCAGGAGGTATCTTGAAGTGGTGTATTTCGGGCCTTTTGACGAGAAGAATATAAATATGCCACAATTTTTAGACAAAAGGGAAAGATTGGATCATACAACCATTCATACATCTTCATACCCATTGTATTTTCGATTATTTTCTTTTAGTATGGTTTCTAAGTATCGTACCTTGTACCTTTCCCGGAATTACTTGAGAGAGAAAACGGGAATTTGTTGTTCGTGTATTTATCAAATTTTTATAGTGGAATTCAAAATAGGGTTATATTCTTCTACTTGTTCTATGTTAATTTTTTTGTTATTGCTGCATTTTATTGATAGGTTTTGGTTACTCATTATGTGTGAGTGGTATGTTAAGACTTGCTACATCATTTAGTGTCATCAAGTACATGAAATAGTGGTTTCTTGATAAATGTTAATTTCGATGAATTGCACTTAATGAATCTAAGTATGGTGTGGTGCACGATATTGACTTAGGACTGATTTCAATAAAATATGTCAAGAGACAATTTTATTGAATAGATCTAGTTCATTAGAACAACTTACTCCTGATAATAGAGATATTATTAGGAAAGTTGCTACATCTTTAGGAGAATCAATACATTAACATAACATTAATGTGATCCGAGTTGGCTGTTAATTAGAAAGAGATTCTAATAGATACAATTGGGATTAGAAGTAAGTAGTTCTAAGAAAAATGCTTACATACTGTAATTTCCCATAGATAACAAGTATTAGGACAAAATGTATTTTGGCAAGATCATGTTAAGTAGTGAAACAAGTCTGCATTGTTTATGGTGTTGTTAGTAATTGTTTTGTAGCCAATGTGTTAGTGGCATTGGTTTGTAGGTTAGTGTAGTTTAGTAAGTAATTTAGAGTTTTAATAATTAATCACTTGATAAATCGAATTGCTAGATAATAGGAAGATTGATTAGTACTAGTGTTTATAACTGTTCCTAGTAGAGACAACCCTATACTCATTCATGCTATAAAATGATAGGTACACTTGCCTATCGAATCGAGTTAATGATAGAATATAGGAATTTAATTTGTAAAACTCAAAAGCTCTATTTAGAGCTGATGACTTAGGCATTTAGATCAGTCCTTGACCTGTTACTCATCAACTACATGTTTGAACACAAGTGAAGAATTCTTATCACTATGTCAATTCTTGTTGCTCTCTCCATTTTTCCTTACCACTTTCTTTATTCTTATTAAATTCACTCTATCTACGTCTTTATTGTTTGTATGAAGTTTGTTTTGTATTGATGCTTTGAAAATAAATCTGCTTTGTTTTGTATTTATACTCGTCGCTTCGTTCCCTCTCTCAACCATCATATCTTTACTATCTGTCCTATCAAAGTAGTATCTCTCTTCATTTCCTTATGTATTTTGACTTGTTTGTGTGTTCGTTACTTCCCTAGGCTTATTTCCTATGTGTACCGACTTCATTACTTCATTTGTATTGAGGCTTCTAGGACATGGCCTATTCTGTTCCAACTTAGTATAGAATGCATCATCACATAGGAATACCAATTAAAAACTTAACTTAACCTGCTCATTTATTAAAAGAAAACTTTATTTATATGATAATGGGATTGGTATATCGGAGTTCAGCTGGATATTTGATTACAACTTATATGTACAACCTAATATTTACTTTAAAACATGAAGAATCCTTCTCTTTTGTCATATTCAAAATAGTAGGATTCTCAAATTAGTATAGGTTGTATCCAAAAGTTGCTGACTTCGACTCATGCTTTCGGTATACATGCTCCTTAGTGTTGAGTCGTTCACAATGTTATTAACCTGAGGATAAAATATTTTATCCCCTCAACTACTAAAGTTAAGTGAGAGTAGATAATAAACAATACAATATAGGCAATATCATAACTGAAACATTTCAATTATAATAAGCAGGTTCAGCTCTACATATACATTAGCCCAACCAAGCATTTATTAATAGCAATGTAGTATGCTATGCTTATGTACGTGGCATAGATTAGTATTAATATCTTATGCCCTCCAATATCCTCATCCAGTTAGTTGACATAATCGGGCATCTAGATATAATTTCCAAGAACTTGAGGCAACAAGGAGTTGCTTAGGAGTAGGACATCCAACCAAATTGGACTATACACTATAGTCTATTAAATCAAAAGTCAACAAGGAGTTGCTTAGGAGTAGGGAGCCCAACTTTGTTTTATAAAATTAGACTACATGCTATAGTTTACCAAATCAAACTATCAAAACAATCAAGATGTTCAGGCAATACGAATCTATATGCTTCTAAAAAAGGAGTTCATTAAGCTATGATTTTTCTTGATCACTTTGAAGCCTTATGCTGAAAATTTTGACTTGTAGCTCCCTTTTTATGCCATGACATGCCATAATATACAATAACCACTCAAATATATCATTTTACACAATAAGTCTTTAAGTTTTGTTCAACCTAGTTATCTAATTCTAGTTTTCGAAGTCTCTTTAGCTGAAATCTAGCATCTCACTTACGGTTCACTTAGGTAAATACCTAAAAGATTAGGTTAGCAATCACTCAACTTCTTAGTTAGTACAATAATTTGTAAACACCACATCAACACCCAATATAACAACATAACAGTTTAACCAAGATATAGCTACTATAATTCAAAATCACCACATCAGCATCTACCATAGTATCATGCTAGTTTAA
Organism: Lumnitzera racemosa; assembly: GCA_024138005.1. NCBI lineage: Eukaryota > Viridiplantae > Streptophyta > Magnoliopsida > Myrtales > Combretaceae > Lumnitzera > Lumnitzera racemosa. The sequence continues at coordinate 44,390,644 of JAMXBC010000004.1, read as the reverse complement.
TTAAGATATAGCCATATTCAACTAACATAACACCAAACAGCAAATAATGTTATGAGTAGCAATATATTTACTCCAAGCATGAGCTAGATCCACTTACTTAGGATTAAGAGTTGTGTAAAATCCTAAACTTAGTGACATGATCCTTCCTTAATTATTACAACTATGAAAATATAAACATAGTCTTCAAGTTAGGTATTGGTTGAACCTAAACTTTTATAAGTTTTCATTATTGTGTTTTTTTAAACTTCATTTGATCGTATCTTATTCATTCTTTATATGATTTTAATAAACTTTATATTGTTATGATCATTATTTCAAGTACTGTTAAGATATTTTAAGAATAAAGATTAATTAATATTTTTAAAAGCCTAAAGTATCTTTTTGTACTATTGACTTGACCGTATGTTATCGTAACTTCATATTTAACTTGAGTAAGCTTTGATCTTAAATAGAATTCTTAAAATTTTATACTTTTGAACTAAGCTAAATATCAATTACATGTGATAGTTACCAATTTTACATTATCTAACAACCACTTTAATAATATTATTTACTATTTCGCATATTAGGTTAATATAAAGGTTTATGCTAGGAAAATACATAATAAATAGTATATGAGCCTAATTAATTTCACAAAAAATCCTATAGACTCAGAAAAATATTTAGTTTAATTATTGATCATGAATTACACAAAACTAGCTATTATTTATTTTTGCGAAAATCACAATTTTGGCTTGAAATTATAAAAATTAGGGAAAATAAAAAAATTTACGTGTAATATAAAACTTTTCAAATATCATTATAAAATTCAAGAAGTTAGAATACATAGGGCTCATACATTAATTTTTTCATAAACTAATTAATTCAAAAAAACAACAAAATTACAAGTTTATCCAAAATAATTATAATAAATAGTAAAATTGTTTATTTTAAAAAATTATTGTTACTAAAATTAAATACATTTATTAAGTGTATTATATGCAAAAATTGAGCTTAAAACAACATCATCTAATATTTATAAAAATTATTTCAGTTTTCGCCCAAACCATGCATTTTCTTAAGGACCCTATATTTTCAATAATTATTTAATTGAAATAAAATTAAGAAATTAATCTACACATAAAATAACCATAGAAAACCAAATTTCATAATTAAATAAGACTTTTTGATACTTTTAGAAAATTTAGAAATTTTCAGTTGGAAAATTGGTTCGTCTAAATTGTCCACTGTTAAAACCTTAAAGGAGGCCTAGTAGGATTACCTAAAATTTTCCTATTATGTGTGCTCCCATGATACGAAAATTGTCTTGCAAGTCAGAAATTACAAAACTCTAAATGATTAATAGCTAAGGTTACTAATTTTTTTTTTTGTAATTAATTTACTGTAAAATATAAATATAAATAACTATGGATGTTCGCTATCCTATAGTTCCTCAGAACTGCAAAGAATCGATATCCTCTACTAAATAATAAAACAGGATATGTCAACATTAGAAAACTGCAAGAAAAATTAAATTATATTAAATTCTAATATATAAATATTTTTTACAAAGGATGCTTATGTATCATCTATAAAGATCTCAGCTAATTTTAACACTAATATACATATCTTCATCTCGTACTCGTCACTCAAGATTTATCTCAATCCTATCGTAAGTAAACCTACAAAAGGAACTAAGACGGAATGAGCACATAACAGCTCAATGAGTTCGTCTCTCATCACTACCATTCAAGCAAGTTATCAAACATTATTCTCACACATTCAAGCTATCTACATACAAAATGAATTCAAGCGTGATGATTGCAAAAAACACATCCATAGGAGTTCGGAACTATGAACAGTGTATAATTATGTCGTCTATACTTCGATTATCCCCTGTACTTACCTACACAAGGCAGCTCATCTTATCCGCATGAGGCTACCTAGGGGTACCACCTAGGCAATACTCGACTATTATCCTAGTTGAGAAAAGAGTTCCAATCTAAATATGTGGATCCCAAACTAGGATTATCCGCCATCTAAGGCCCCTCGGGCACAAACTTACGAGTCTTCTTGCAACCAAAATTATCTAAGGCCTTATAGGCATAATAAAGCGAGTCCTCTCGCTATCAATTGGAGATCTCATACTAGCTTTACCTTAACGCTAAAATATTATTTATGGCTCATAGCGAGATCCCATGATAGCTTTACCTTAACGCTAAAATATTATTTATGGCTCCATGAGCCCTTGTAGAGATCATACAAAAAACATGTTTAAGAGTAGAAAAGCTTTTTCCAAAAACACTTTTCTCAAGATTTTTGCAAAGTTAGCACTCTCCTTTCATACCTTTATCGAGTCATAGACATGCGATGAGTATAATTGGTTATTTTGATCTGATACTTATATTTATCAATTTAAAAAGGTGATCACACAAATGATAGCAAATAAGCAAAGCAATCATTTAGACATACAAGCAACAGTGAGCAGTAAAACCTGATACAAGTAATATGCACAAGCAAGTAGTAGGTTATTAGAACTCCCTCACCTGGATTATTGCTTGTTCTCTAAGCTTTGGGGTTTTTAGAACTTGATATTCAGCGCTTAAAAAAATAATAGAACTTATAAGTATTTTGAGAAGTTAAACTCCTTAGTTAATTAAAAGTCTATTGTGGTTTGTTTAGTTCCCCAATATAACTTAAGTATAATGTATATAGGGTTTATCATACTCAATGAGATTAATAGTAACTATTTTTTTATATTTGTAAGTTATGAGACTTCCTTTTATGTATTTAGTAACTTTTTATTCTAATTCCAATATTTACGAACTTATAGTTGTTTTTCATCATTTTTGGACGTACGTTCACATGGTGATATCCATTTTGGACGTTAAGACCCGTGTTTTATGATATGGACTAAAATTTTTGAAATTTTAACTTATTGAAGCTTAATTATTCTTATTGCTTATGTTTATATCCAATTCTAGTATTTAATGATTTAATTAGCCATTAGATTCTTACACTTAAGGAATTTTACATTGGTATTACTAATTCACGTACTTTATTAAGTTTAATTAAAGGATCTTCAACTCCTAAGTATATGTATACATATAGATGTTATATTCTTATGTAATCTTATAATTTATTATTTTACAAGCTTATGCTTATGTCATCGCTTAAGTCATTAATTGCTTATGTCATCGCTTAAGTCATTAATTGCTTATGTCATCGCTTAAGTCATTAATTGCTTATGTCATCGCTTATGTCGTCATTTAATTACATCATTGCTTACATCATTGTTCAATTATGTCATTGCTTACATCATCATCCATTATTATCCTTATGTATTCATACACTTTATACATATGTTATACATTTATACTTATCCTTCTAACATACTAGTATGTATACTTATATACTTATACAAATATTAGTACATTTACATGTATACACACACGGTAACATACATATTTTTATATGTATTTTCGTATGCCTAAAATTCCTTCTTAAGAAAGCTTCACAAATCTCATATTTTTACATTTTAAGGGTGTATTTAGCAAGGTACATGTATATATAATTAGTATATACCTCATTTTAGGTTATATACATACCATTTTGGGCTTTCTTCATTACATTTGGACTCAATTTTCTAGCCTCTTTTTCTTTTTTCTTCTTTTCTTTTTCTTTCTTCCCTTTTTTCTTCTTATTTTTTTTTTATTTTGTACCATCGTTTTTTCTTTCATTTTTCTCCTTTTTCTTTTCCCAAATGTAATTATCTTTATTGTCAAGTCTTTGTCTTTGAGAAATTCAAGGCTCTGGATCTAAGGGCTTAGGTGAAGTATGTATAAGCTTAAGGTGTTTGAAAAAGTGCTAGCTTTACTTTATTTAAAAGAAAATAACTTATGAAAAATAGAAATCATTTTTGAATTAATGTTTTGTAGCTAGCACAAATTCAGTTTACCAAGTTCTTTTGATTTGATGACCCTAACCTCCAAATTGCTCCATTATGGGGTGGTTCTTGATAGAGTTTAAATTTAAAAACACTTCAACTTAGCTCAATGGGGTTGACAAAGGATATATGTGTTTGGGAAATTAGAAATGATTTCTTAACTTCATTTTGATTTGTATATCAAATTCAAAATGGACCTCCTTTAAGGAATGAGTCCAAAGTATTCTCACCATGATGTCATTCAACTCTCAAAGTGTTTAAGGGTTTGTATGTGTGATATATTTTTCCTTTTTTCTTTCTAAACCTTTCAAAAAGTGAGTTACCAATTACTTAGGTAGGAATCCATATTGATTTGCCCTAGGGTAGAGATTGACTTTGCCCCTTGATTTCTCAAAATGTTTTATGCCCTCAATACCAAATGCCTTAGATCTTTTGTGTTCTTGATGGCTTAAGCGAATACTTTCCCTAGACTTATAGGTCTTAATGTCTCTTGAATTTCGAGTTTGTTTGGGTTCAATTCTTCAAGGTTGAGTGAGTCATGTTGAGGAGTCTTCCAAAATTGGTGCTGCCTTGTATAATGAAACGGAAGTGAAGTCTGGCTTTGTCCTTTTATGGATTGGTGGTTTGTATTTAGGCTTGGCTTTCTTATATTTGGGTTACATGCCTTAATGGGCTATGTGTTTGTGCTTAGCTGCCTTAATGAGCTAAGGTCCTATATTTAGGGTCGACTACTTTAATGGGCTAAGGGCTTTGGTTTGTGCCCAAATCCCATAAGAATTTGCAACCATTAGAAACTATTCTTTTTTTTTTCTTTTTGTTAGAGAGAAGGTTAAGGCCTTATGATAGGTCTTTTCTTCAAAGGCCCAACCTACTTTGTGCAAATGTCTAAGTGCAACAATAGTTAGGGTTTTATCTCAATCACAAACTGATTAGACTTTCTCCTTCTCTACTTCTAGACGATTCTAACGTAAGTTTGAAAACCCTAGCTTGCTCTCTTCTCTCTTCTTCATTTTTGTTCAATATTAGATATTGCCTCAAATGGATACTAATCTTGCTCTTAGCCTTGTGCATGTGTAGAAAATGGTCACTTTGAGTGGATTGGGACTTAAAGAGATGATTATCTCTCAATTTTAGTAATTGTAACTTGTTTCTTTATTACTATCATATTTCTTTTGTATGTGTTTATATAGATATGTTAGTTAGACTTAGATCTATTATTATTCTAGTACTTTTAGTTATGATTTGTTACATCTGCTATTACTTAAGTACAAACTAATTACTTGTTGCAACTACTAATGCTCATTTTACAATCTATGCCTTTCCTATTATGAAATCCCTAAACTTCTTAGGTTTCTTTGATATTCTCTATCTATTGGTCATAACATCTTTCCGTAGTTCTTGAAAAATAATATAACTTGATAAATGAGTGATAGTCTTCTGATGAGGCATCCTCTTATAGTAACCCTTGCCACTGCACTACAATATGAGGTACCTAATGTCCTTGTCGGAAAACCTATCATGTAGTGAAGATTGATAAAGGTTGGACCAATGGATGGTTATTTAAAGCATCTGGTAGCAGATTTAATGAGGGAATGTGAGAACCCTTAGCCAATTTTAGTTCTGAGACATGAAAAACATTGTGAATCCATGCATATGGGGGTAACTAAAGTTCATATGCATAATCTCCTACTTGTCTAGTAATAGGAAAAGGCCTATAGTACTTCTTAGACAGCTTATGATGTCCCTACTATGCTAAACTCAATTATCTATAGGACTGAAGCTTTATAAACACCAAGTCCCTTACCTCAAATTTTGCATCAATTCTCAACTTATCTGCATAAAACTTCAGGCTCTTTTAGGCCTTTCCTAAATGTTTCTAAGCATCTCTAACACCTCTTCCCTTTTAGCCAATTTAGTGTTCACTGCTTTGACTGAAGGAGTAGCCTTAAGATAATGAACCAGGGTTAAAGGTTTGTGTCCATAAACGACTTCAAATGGAGTAAACTTAGTACCCTGATGAAAAGAAGTATTATAGGCCAATTCGACCTATGGTAAAAACTTCACCCATTCTTCAGGTTTATCCATCATAAAACCCCTTAAATACTGTTGAATCACTCTATGTAAAACCTTAGTTTGACCATCACTTTGCGGATGGCAGGCACTGCTCATATTCAACTTAGTGCCACTTAATGAAAACAGCTCCCTCAAAAATCTACTTAAAACAATAGTATCTCTATCTGATACTATGGATCTTGGGTATCCATGATACCTAATAACTATGTATAGAAATAAATGAACAACCTTAGTAGCATTAAAATGAGTATCCAAGGCTCCTAAATGACAATATTTAGGGAGCCTATCAACTTTAACCAACATGACTGTGTAACCTTGAGATTTAGGTAGGCATGTAACAAAATCCATAGAAATATCCTCCCACACTTGATCTACACTAGGGAGAGGATGTAAGAGGCCTGCTAGATATTGAGAAATATGCTTAGTTTATTGGAACACTACATACCCAGTAACAAAAACTTCAACATCATGTTTCATCCCTTCCTAATAAAAATCTGCTACTAATTTCCTATAAGTCTCGAGAGCACTAAAGTGGCCGGATTAAGGAGTGCAATGGTATTTAGTAAGCAATTAAGGTATCAATTGCAAAGTGGGCACTAAGAGCAAGCAATGTTGGTAATAAAGAAGACCATTATGCAACTATATTGGCTACTTTAAGGGAAGTCCTTCAGATAAATCCTTGATCACCTTTTGAAAGGGTGGAATTCGAATATATTTAGCTTTTAACTATTCAACAATATTAAAGCATGGCATTGTAATTGCCAAAAATGAGGTATCATGCTACCTAGACAAAGAATCTACCACTACATTCTCCTGTCTTGACTTATACAAAATTCCATAGTCATATCCTAATAATTTGGTCAAATACTTATGTTGTTCAAGGGTAGAAATAACTTGTGTCAGTAACTCCTTAATGCATTTATAGTCTATCTTGATAGCAAAATGGGTACCTAAGAGATACTGTCTCCATTTCTTTATTGCTTCAACTATGACATATAATTCCCATACGTACGTTAAAGCCTTCAATAGGTGTCTAGGCAACCTCTTACTTAAATACGAAATAGGGTGTCCTTCTTGTAATAGAACAACACTTACCCTAGTACCAAAAGTGTTTGTTTCCACAATAAATTTCTTTAAAAAAATCTAGCAAAGCAACCATAGGAGCAATAACTTAAGCATGCTTAAGTCTATTAAATGCTTCTAAAGCTTCCTTTATCTATTGAAATTTGTCTTGTTGTAACATATTGGTCAATAGTGCAGTTAACATGGCATATCCTCTCATAAATAATCTATAACAGCTAGAAAGGCCTAAAAATGCTTGCAATTGCTCGACATTTTGTGGTTGAGGCCTTACCTGAATAGTCTTTAGCTTGCTTAGTTTTAGCTGCACATACCCTTGACTTATAATGTGGCCTAAATACTCAATATTAGGAACCCCAAACATACAATTACTCTTCTTAAGAAACAATATATCGTCAGCCAATATCTGCAATACAACAATTAAATGTACAACATGCAACTTCAATGTAGTATTATAAATAAGGATGTCAACAAAGGCTATGATGAAAAATTTCCTTAAGTATGGTTGGAAAATTCTATTCATAATAGCTTGGAAAGTTGCAGGAGCATTACTCATTTCAAAAGGCATTACTAAGAATTCATAATGACTATCATGGGTCCTAAACGTTGTCTTTCCTACATTAGAAGGAAACATTCTAATTTGATGATAACTAAATCTAAGGTCTAACTTAGAAAATAAAGTAGTACCCCTAAGTTCATCCAATAATTCATCAATGGTGGGAATAGGGAATTCATCCTTCACCATAGCATCATTGAGAGCCTTATAGTCAATATGAAAATGCCAACTACTATCCTTTTTCTTCACTAGTAAAATTGGAGGGGAAAAGGGACTAGTACTGTGTTGAATAATGCCTTGTTGCAACGTTTCTTATACTTCCTTTTTAATTTCTTTCTTTTGAAAATGTAGATATTGATAGGGCTTAACATTAATAGGACCCTTCCCCTCCTTCAAATGAATATGACGTTGGATGGTCCTTAATGGAGGCAATGATGATGGTGCCTTAAAAATACAAGAAAATCTGCCCAATACATTGTCTACTAATATATTGTTGGTAATATTCTCAAAAGAATTTTCCACTATCTAAGCCTTCAACTGAAAATATGACGTAATTGCATTTTGAGAAATCAACATTTTCAACTATGGATATGAAATATGTGAACTATCTACCCTTGTTCCATGTAATGTTACTTGACGACCCTCTTTTTGAAAAGTCATGGTCAGTTTACCATAATCAATTGTGATGGGGCCAAGCTCTTGTAACCATTATTCTCCTAACATTAGACCAACTCCTTGAATGGCAAGTACATAGAATGTATTGATAAAAATCATTCCTTGAATTCCCACTTGCAAATTTGAGCATTTACCTTCATGACCTAATTTTTGACCATTTCATATCATAACATTGAATTTTGGAGAAGGAAAAATAGTGATGCCAGAAAGTTTAACCAATCTAGTTTACACAAAATTGCGTGTCCTACCCATATCCACTAAAATTGCAACATCATGCCCTTTAATGCTTCCTTTAAAATGAAGGGCATGGTGGATAGCCTCACCTAACAGCAAATGCTAGCTAATAGCTACTAAGTCTTCTAGCAAAGTAGTTGCTTCATTGGTAATGCCATGAACTTCTTGGTCTTTAGAACCATTGTCATCTTCTTCTTGTAATAACAAGAATTTAGCTTTGCACTTATGCCTTTGATATTACTTCTTATCACAATTGTAAGACCAACCTTTATCTCTCAGAGCATTCATCTCCTCTAGTGTCATTCTTTTAATTGGCAAAGAATGTTTAACATTACCCTTAGGGGTTTTGTTGAAAGTTTTCACATTATTATCAGTAAAAGTTTTAACAAATTGAATAGAAGTAGAAGATTTAGCCCCTAAAAATAATGAGGTTAGTTTGGAATTAAATTTAGAGTCTAAATATTTTGCCTCATGCATTTTATCTAGCCAAATAGCTTGTAAGATAGAAGTTACACAAGTAATCTAAACATCCTTTCTAATGTATGGTTTAAGACTCAATACAAAGTAACTAACATGAAAAACATGTACCTTATTAAAAAGTTCTTCAAATTGCATCTAATAATCAGCTACATTCCCTCATTGTGTTATCTTGGCTAATAGGCTTTGTACATCTTCAAATTCTTATCGACCAAATCTTGGTTGCAGGGCTTTAGTGAAATGAGACCAAGATTCCAATTGATTGTTTCGATGCATCCATTGATACAATTTAAGGCCTTATCCTCTATTACAAAAGACGCAATGGTCAAACATTGAACTTCAAGTATGTGATCAAATTCAAAGAACTGAGTAGTTTTGAAAATCCAACCATCGGGATCATGTCCAATAAATTTCGAAATCTCTTATTTGATGCCTTTGAGAATATTGTTAGATGACACCACCTCTGAAGATGATGAAACACCTTAAGTCCGCTTTGCAATGCCAGTGGTATTCTGGTTTAGATTTTTCTCAGTCATCATCAAATGTAATTGAGATAATTGCTTAGAAAGCAACTCAAACTTATCATTCATATCCTTCTATATTGATTCAATCTTTTCATCTACAACTGTTACCTAAGTAGAGTTAGTCATGGTGATAGAAATGTTCTGAGTAAGATAAAAATGAGAGCACCAAATGATAGGTTTTTTCTTTAAAGGCCCAACCTACTTTATGCAAATATCTAAGTACAACAGTACTTAGGGTTTTATTTCGGTCATAAGTTAATTAGACTTTCTTATTCTCCATTTCTAGACTATTTTGAGATAAGTTTAAAAACCTTAGCTTGCTTTCGTCTATCTTCTTCATGTTTGTTTATTATCAGATATTACCCTTGAATAGATACTAATCTTGTTCTTACCTTATGTAGGTGTAGAAAATGGTCACTTCGAGTGGATTAGGACTCCAAGAGAGGTAAGTCACTCAATTTTAGTAATCCTAACTTGTTTCTTTATTAGTGTCATCTTTCTTTTTATATGTGTTTATACATATCTATTAGTTAAACTTAGATTGTAAACCCTACTTTTAGCGGGCCTAAGACTTGATTAAGAGTACCGTCCGAATGTTCCCAAAGATCAACTAAACCAAAAACTTAAGTTTACAATTCAAAAGCCAATTGTCAATAAAAGCCGAGCTTGAAGAACTGCAAGCTCTAAAGTTACTTAAAACCCTAAACCTTAAAACCATTACGGAATTTGAACCCTAAGTAATTAATCGATAATTTAATTTGAAAAATTTCATTCAACTTTAGAAAATTTCACAATTTTATAAAAATCAAACCATAAATTACAAAACAATGAGAGATGAAAACCCAAAAACAATTTCCGATAAAGCTATGCCCATATCTTCATTATAAGCTTTACACATAAATAAGTTGACCAACAAATCACCTTAAATAACTTATCAATTGAGAGTTGGAATCATTTATCAATTGATAACTTATCAAAATCTAGTGATAAGACAATTTTCCTATCACCCCTTCACTTATACTACATATGGACAATTTTTTCACAAGATTTCATAAGCTTAACTTTAATAAATGAGACAAGACTACTCCATGGCCCAAAAAGACTTTAAATGGCAGATTTGGACAAGGGAGAAAGGGGGGCCATGCTCTTGTCTTTCAAACATCAATCACTTTCTCTTACACATCACTATTCACCCCTTAATGCTTACATCATCAATAGTTGCAATTGTTGACTTTTGTGTAAGCTACAAACAATCAATTGAAGCTTCATGCACACACTTCTTTCCCCATTCAAGATCTGCTACTCTCTCTCTCTTTCACTCCCATTTTCACTTCCTTTTCTCTCACTTTAAACAAAAATCAAAAGAAGGAATCAAACTCCACAAATTCTTAACATTACCGCCACCATATTTGCTTCCATACTCACGGCAATTTCTCTTCTTATTCTTGTATCATTTCCTTTCACCATCTAAGACCTTTTAAGACCATTAGAATCTTCCATAAACCCTATACCAAAAGAACAAAAGATTCAGGTTTCAAAAGGTAGCAAAAAGGAGGAGGCAAAGTTAAGAGCTAAAGTGGAACCTCAGTGCACAACCACCACACTTTGTGTCAAGGATAAGTAAGTGTTTCTTGTGTTGTGTGGATTAGTATTTATGTTAGGAGACTTGGATTTCTTGAAGATATGAGTAAGGTATAAGTTGTTAGAACACCAAAAATCGTTTTAAAAAACAAACCATAAAACCCTTACATGAAGTTGAAATATGAGCATGTAAAGTTGGTGTTTTGTGAAGACATTTGTTTAATGCTTAGAATAGAAGATTTTAAGCTAAGAAAATCTTGAAATGAGAACTTTAATGGAGGATAAGCATGCTGGACGTGAGGGTTCCATAGTCATTTGGATGTTGATTTTTTTTCCATTAAGTTAAACATGCTCAAATCTAGACTTAAGTTAAGGAAAAATCCATCACATGAAGTTTTATGAAGAAACCAACTTTGTATGACATGAGCTATGATATGGGAGTTGTATTAAGTATAAGATCTTTTATTTCTTTATGTGGAGCATGAGTTAAAGGATCATTTGATGGAAGAAAACTTAAGTTAAGATTTGCACAAAAGTAGTTAAGTGCATAATCTACCACCTAAACTTAAGGAAATGATGAAACAAGTTGAAAAACCAAGTAAGGACCCCTTGGAACCACATGAACAGATCTGGAACGTGGGAGAATGAAGCCTAAAAATATGATAAAAGTGAAAGAACAAAGTAAAAAGATTAACTAAAGCAAGTATAGTAAGCATATAAAGCCTAAAACTCAAACCGAGCTTAAAACTCTCAAAACAAGCCTAAAACTCTAAGTTGGGCCTTCAATAAAAATTTGAACAGCACCTTAAAGTATCAAGAGAGGTTGTTTTGAAGCCCATAAGAAATCCACCTAAGGCCCCATAGGCCCACCAAAGTTATTAACTTTAGTTTGAACCAAAAACAAGCCCATTTGACAACTTAAGCTCACTAAAGGGCTCAAGAAGTGGTTGTTAGCCTTAGGAATATAAATCAAAGTTTTAAATCTGATCTCAAGGAGTATTTTAAGCTTAGGATAAAATCTTAAGACCAAGCCAAAAGAATTTCTTAAGTTATTAAAAAGCCCATTTACCATATAAGGCCCAAAAGCACTCCAACACATGAGGAACACTACTGTTCTGACCCATGGACAGAATTGTATGCCTCATTTTGAAAATATAACCTCACCACGTTAAATTACACTCAAAAATGATGAATATTGACTATAAGATCATAAAAATCGGATTTGAAACGAAAAAATTATACGCGATTGAACTTTTAAGTAAAACCGGAAAAATTTATGAAACCAAGTCCAAAGTATAACTGAAAGGGTTTTAGCTTAGTTTTTTAGGTTTTATTTCAAATCCTTATAGTATCATATTTACGATGTTCAGGGGACCCGGCTTTGGGGAGACGACCTCTCCTGGATTATTTTTATTGATCCGCATGGCTGAGTGAGTAAATTCCCAGTGACTCTTTACTTGATTGTGCTTGTAGAATAGATGCACCTAAACTATATATATAAATTTGGATGCTTATGGGATATGGGAGATGCATGTGTTTGAATTTATGGATGAATGCGATGATTTTTTTAATTATATATAATAATGGGAATTGTTTGTAATACATATATATATGTGAATTGTATGGAATGAAATTGTTTGGTCACTCTAAAAATCAAGTTAATCACTTATATGATTAAGAACTCAAAATGAATCATGCATTCCCCATATTGCATATGGATAACACCGATTGCTACTTCATGCAGAAGATGGGAGGGGACTCACAAGAATACGAGTTTCCTGCAGGATTGGGCACTAGCTATGCCATAATATATATTGAGTCTCTGACCTAAGCTGATGGGCTTACTAGGCGCTAGGAGACGCTAACCGTCGGTGAGGGGCCGAGTCTTATGGCTTCTGCTTAGGTCGTGTGTTTGTAGATTGTGGAGGCCACCACACTGTTAGACTTGGGATTTTAAAAGATATGATTTGATTTTAGTAAAGGAAATATACATACATATATATATATATATTAGTTTTGTTTTGGCATGAGCACGATAGTGCAAATGAAATAAAACCTAAGGTCTAGAACCTGGATTTTGGTTTAGGTCGGTTAATTATCTCTAAACCACGACTTCAGGGGGCGTAATTCTGAGTCGTATGCAGTTCCTAGGTCACTGCATGCGTTGTTTAGCATACTGATTGTTCATGCATTCATATGATTGTGCATTTAATAAATTTTTGTCATGCGGTATTAATGAGGGTAATTATCTCACTAAGCGTAAGCTTACACCCCAACAGTTCTTTTCCTTGCAAGTTGATCGATAGTTGGGAATGGGATAGGAATCGAGTGCAGAGTGCTACCATTGAATCAGTATGATGAAAAGCTTGTGTAATTAATTCGGAATGCTTCGAAAAACGACTAATGTCTCAATTAAGTTTAGTATCTTTAGTAAGTTTAGAATTGTCTATCTTATTTCACTATTTTAGTAAGAGATACCGATTCTCTGTGGTTTTGAGGAACTGTGGAAAAATGGATATCCATAATTATGTATATTATATAATGAGTCAATGAACTAAAATTGAAGACTCTAGCAAATAATTATTTAGAGTCTTGCAAGCTCTGACTTGCAAGGCAATTTTCTTATCATGGGTGCACACATGATATGAAAATTTTAGGCAATATTACTAGGCCCCTCCGAAGGTCGCTACATAGATCTATTATGATTCTAGTACTTTTAGTTATGATTTGTTAGATCTACTATTATTTGAGTACAAACTAATTACTTATTACAAATGCTACTAATGCTACTGTTCGTTTTACAATCTATCATTTTCCCATTATGAAATCCTTAAACTTCTTGGGTCTCTTTGATCTTCTTTATCTATCGGTCATAATACCCTTTTTTACAAAAACCAAGTGATATGAAGAAGTATGGGGAATTGCTTAGGGTTATATTTACAATCATATATTTACGAGTCTATTTACAAGCCTATAGAATTTATTTTCACTTCATAGAGAGCAATGATTTGATGAATGCTATTGAAGAACTTATTTACAAACGAGGAATACTAAGTAAAAAAAAAAAAATGAAAGAATGATGTTTTAAAAGAAAATAGGCCCATTCCATTAATTCGATATACTTGATTATTATTCAATGGAATGGTAATTTCTAAATCCTATTTATTCTAAACAGTGAAACTTATTTGCAAGGCGATAAACTTTTTGAAAGGAAGAATATTTTTGGCTCGAAAAATAAGTGGCAAAATGACAACTACCTAAAAAATATTTTATAGAATTGATTCTGATTGTTTTTTCTTTTGACTTTTGATTATTTAAAAGCAGGTTCTACAAAGTAGCAAAATATGATTATTTGTGAACCTAACTTTTAGAAATTAGGACATAATTAACAAACATGAATATTTACAAATCAATAAAAATAAGGACAAAAGATGTAAAATGAAGACACATGGATGCAAGGAATTAGTGATTAAATAATAATGTGGTAATATTAGGTGTTTAGGATTGTAAATGCATCGAAATTCCATTATTACAATAAATTCAAAATTATAGAGAAATATAAAAATTACATGGAAATAGAATTTACAAATACAAGGAAATATAAGTTATAGTGAAAATTACAATTTTACATTGAAAAAGTCTTATACAGAGAACTAATTAGATAATAATGACCCTTGATTAGCATGCTCCATTATTATTTATTCGCTAGCCAAGTTTTGTGTATGTAATTATGGTGGGTTCTAAAGGTGCTCAAGTTTTATGACTTCACATGTTTTTGAAAAAATCGTTCCTTAATCACATTGAAACTTGATTGGAGTATCCTGATCAACCCTAGAAGGTAGTTACCCTACCACATCCAAAACTGACACAATGACCCCCCCTCTTATGGTCCTAAGACGACCTAGTTCTAACTGTATCTACTACATATTTATGAAATTGTAAGAAAAAAAAATCCCAAATAGCTGGAAAGAAAAAAGCTAGTATAATAATATGCAAAAGATATTTACAAGGAAAGAACATAACTTAATATAGGTATTTCAAAAAATAATTCTAATTTTAGAAGGTTTTAAATACTTAGCCTACTTAACATCCACAATAGAGTTACCAATCTATCAAGCTTGAAATTTTCTATTTTTTTGCTTTTTGTTTTTCTTAATTTGATTTAAACTAAAACCCATACCTATTTGATAGTTAGTTTAAACCTTCGACTAAAATAAAGGGAACTATTGGTCTTGTATAAGATATTAAGAGGGGAAAGGGGGTAGGGGGTTTGGTGAATTGATATCTTTAAAAAATTTTGAAACTTCTGATGTAAATAAAATTACCTCTCTTAATAACTTAAATTGGTAAACAATGATATTCTAATAATTTTACACAAATAATACAATTAAGTAGCAAAAATTTAAAGAGATAAGGAGGAGAATATCGGGCTTAAGATTTATAGAGTTTTGGCCTTTTGCCTACTGTTCTCTTCAAATTGTACCACTAGGAACTCAGTTTACTTCACTGGTGCTGTTTTACTTCATCTACTAAATTAAAATCACAAGAAGTTTACAAATATAAGCCACATTTGGCCTTAACAACACTCTACTCTACCTATCTAACCTCTCTATAATCTAGATAAATTACAAATCTATAGAGTATAATCAAACTTCTTTCAACACTCAAATAACACATAAAGTTTATAGATTATAAGTGAGAACAACAATGAAAGTCTCAAAAAGTTTCGCACAAAAACAAAAATGAAGATTGATGAATGATCAGCTTTAGTTCAACTTTCTAAAAAAGTATCTAAGAAATGTTCTATACTCTTTCAGACAACAAAGAATATCTACGATTAGAGTATAAAGTATATGTATTTTCCTTCTCAAAATTGTAGTTGACATAATGAATCTTTTCTCCTTTTATACTGGAGTGTTCTAACGGCTAAGTTTGTTGAATATTATCTTCACTTTATGTTTATCATTTTTGAACATTAAAAATAATCCATAGATGTTTTGAGAAAAACTAGGAATTTTGATAGGAATTAAGCTACTGGGCCTTTGACCCATAGCCGAGCCTAAGGGCTAGAAGACCTGGTAAAGTGGATTCTTTTACTCTAATTGACTCTTACTGAGACCGAGGACCTCTTTGCCAAGTTACTCTTTATGTTGAGTGGAATAACTACCCATCTCTTTGTAATGCACTGAGTTGTAGATTACTCATTCACGCTCGAGCTGACCAATGATTTAGTACCTCCCAAGCTGAGAAGTTAAGATAATGAGACTCCAGACTAACTAAGCCACCCTTACTCAAACAAGCAAGCTGGCTGTACTTTTTATTCACATCTTCCAATAGCATCACCAATACAGTATCACTACATGTTTAGAATCATGAGTAGAATCTGTTGCACCAATGATTATTTTCCTTGTATATTCATTTTTACCCTTTGTGTCTTATACATTACTTTCTTAGGAAATACCCTTTTTTTCTTTTCTCTTTTAGGTAGGTTGCTTAACTTATGAGTATAAATACCCCTTATACTTCATCAAAAACATTATATCATTAATACACTTTTGAGTATTTTCCTTTCTTACATAAATACTACTTGTTTACTCTCAGTATCACTCTTATCCTAACCCTTAAGTAAGGCTAAGTGGCAAGTAACCTCACTGGACCCATTCATGCGTCATGTCGAATCATGCCTTGAGTCCTCGGAAGTTTCATTGGTGTGTCACATCTTTTAGAGCTGTTCGTGGGTTTTGCTTACTCTTTATTCGCATTTGTCCTTTTACACTTTCCTTTTGAGTTTTCTATAAGCTTAGACTCAGTCAGTGATTGGTCTTGTCTATTCTTGGACATAGTTCGCATCATCTTGTTATCAGAGTGGAAGTTTTGTTTAAGTTAAGGTTTGCTTTTGAAGTTCTGTTTATACTCTACTTTATGTGTGTGAAATAGAGCAAGTTACTATGTTCATCTTAGCTACTATATTTGCTGGTTGTTTAGTTTTTGGTTTAAAGAAATGACATATCCAAGTGTAAATGTTGGTGTTAGAGATGATAATAGTGGAGTTGTCTACCATGGACGACAATCTCAAGGTACTCTGAGAAGCACTGATAAGAGACTAGATGAGGTGGCTAACCTCTTGGTGGATTTGACTCGAGCTATTCATGCTTTAGCTCACTAACCAATCAAAGCCAAGTAAAACACCTAACAAGCTGCTTAACCTATTAGAGGTCAGAACCCAGTTTGACCCGTTCAAGGTAGAGGAATAGGCAGACAAGTAAAAGGAATGGTGGACTTAAGTGAACTGGATGAAGAAGATGAGGAAGAGTGTTTTGAAGAAGAGTGCATTCGTGTCCCTAGAGCATCGGGCATCGGACCATGTGAAGCTTCGGATTCCAAACTTCAATGGATCTGGGAATGTTGATGAATATTTAGAATGGGAAGAGAGAGTGGAGCGTATTTTTGAATATTATTAGTATGAGGATTTTGAGAAAGTGAGAATTGCTACTATTGAGTTCTTTGGATATGCTACCATGTAGTAGAAGAATTTCCAAGCCATGAGGAGGCAAGATGGCTACCAAGAGATTAATACTTAGCCCGAGATGAAGAGAATACTTGGAAACAAGTTTGTGCTAGAAACTTATCTTTACGATACTTTTACTCGGCTTCAAGAGTTGAGATAAGGAAGCCAAATAGTTGACGAGTATATTCATGAATTTCAAATGCTTATGATCCATTATGAAGTGGAGGAACCCTTAGCTCAAATAGTCTCAAGATTCATTACTAGATTGAGAGCTAACATTCGAGACATTGTGGAACTCCAACAATTTACCACAATGGATGAGGCCATCAGAATAGCCTAGTAAGTAGAGAGGCAAAGGAGGAGTCAAGTACTGGCTAGGATGCCGACTAGATGACCAAGACAGGTGAGTCACCAAGTGTAGTAGAGTACTGAGGCGAGTCAAAAGGTAGATGTTTGAGACAATTAGAAAGGCCAACTTGATGGTGAAGTGCCAACTTGAACTTATGAGAAGGGGCTAGGGTTTAATAGGAAGATAAGCCAGATTAAGTACTTCAATGCTAAAGGTTTGGACATATAGCTACTCAGTACCCAAACTAAAGAACTATGGTAATTAAAGGAGACATTCTGAAGCTAAAGGTAGATAGTATAGATGAAGAACTTGAGGAGGAGATTACTGTCGAGAAAGAAAATATTAAGAAAGAACTGATTTAGGAGGATGCATTTGTTGAGGACTTGGATCATGGTTGTCTGACATATAATGAACATGGAACCTTCATAAGAGGAGGAATAGAGAGACAGTTTGTTTCATAACACCCGTAAGGTGAATAATCAAGTGTATGCCTTCATTGTGGATAGTAGAAGTTGCACCAATGTGGCATCGGCTGATCTTATTTCAAAATTGAAGTTACCAATTGTTGCACATCCAAAGCCATACAAGTTGCACCGGTTGAGTGAGAAAGGAGCACTATCTATCACTCAGCAAATACTATTGCCAGTCACTGTAAGGAATTACTCTAACTAGATTCTCTGTAACATACTGCCTATGTGTGCTTCTAGGTAGTGGCTATTTGACAAGAGAGTTATCCATGATGGCTATAAGAATACATAAATGTTTGAGAAGGATGGCTAGAAGATCACACTAAACCTAATGCCACCAAGAGAAGTTAATAAATTGTAGAAAAAACTTGCTTGTAGATCGAAGAAGACTTTGGTGAGGGGTAGAGTTGACCTCCGAGAGGCCGTCAATGCTGACAAGTTAACCCTTATGTTAGTCAAGTGCCTATTAGAAATGAAGGAGTAGGATGAACTACACTAGGAAATCAAAAAGTTATTTGATGAGTATGCTGACCTATTCATAGAACAGTTACTTGAGGGGTTGCCCCTAACTCGAGGCATAGAGCATTACATTGACTTAATACGCATTGCCGAATAAGCTAGCCTATCAAATGAATCCTAAACAGGCTTTTGAGCTCCAACGTCAAGTCAATTTTACTAGAGAGAGGATATGTTAGAGAAGGTCTTAGTCTTTGTGTTGTGCCAACGATTCTGGTGCCAGAAAAGGATGGAACCTGGCAGATATGTGTAAACAATCGAGCTGTGAACAAGATCATGATCAAATACAGGTATTTTATCCTAAGGTTAGAAGACATGTTGGATGAGTTGAGTGGAACCAAGGTTTGCAATAAGATTGACCTAAAGTCTGGTTACTATTAAATTCGCATGAGGCAAGGAGATGAATGGAAGACTACATTTAAAACTTGACATGGACTCTATGAGTAGAAGGTCATGCCATTCGGCCTGTCGAATGCCTTAAGAATATTCATGTGATTGATGAACCATGTGTTAAGACATTTGATTGGAAAGTGTGTTATGGTGCACTTTGATGACATACTGGTCTATAGTGCCGATATGCCAAGTCACTGTAAGCATCTCTAAGCTATATTGGATTTCCTCTATGCTAAGAGACTATTTGACAATCTCAAGAAATGTTGCTTTTACTAGGAGGAAGGGGTATTCTTAGGCTATATAGTTAGTGGAGGAGGCTTACGAGTGGATGACGAAAAGATTCGAGCAATTGTAGGTTAGCCGACTCCTATACTTATGCCAATGTGAGAAGTTTCCATGGATTGGCTTCATTTTATAGACGATTCATCAAGAATTTTAGCATCTTCACCACGCCACTTATTGAGCTCATGAAAAAGAACACTAACTTCCTGTAGGGAGAAAGGGAGGAGAAGAGCTTTGCCGAGGTAAAAGAAAAATTGACCTCTACCCTAGTGTTAGTTTTACCTGACTTTGAGAAAATATTTGAGTTGGAATGTGACATATCAGGCATTGGAATAGGCATTGTCCTAATCCAGCAAGGCCAACCAATTGTCATCCATAGTGAAAAGCTCAAATGACCATAGTTAAATTACTCCATGTATGACAAGGAACTGTTGGCATTGATCTGAGCATTATAAGTATGTTAGCACTATTTACTATCAAGAGAATTTGTCATATATACAAATCATGAATTGTTAAGGTACCTTCAAAGCCAAACTAAGTTGTCTAAGCAATAGGTAAGATGGGTTGAATTCTTTGAAGGATTCAATTTTGCAATAAAATATAAGCAAGGAAAAAGTAATGTAGTTACAAATGCTCTTTTAAGGAGACATGCGCTTTTAACTAAATTGCAGAGCAAACTATTTGGATTTTAAGTATCAAAGAGTAGCATTCTAAGGATCCACACTTTAGACCTATTGTTATACAATGTATCGATGGGAGAACAGTGGACGAGTCTCATGTGGAGGATGGCCACTTGTTTTAAGGTGGAAAACTATGGGTGCTGACTTGTTTCTTGAGGGAGCTGCTGATTAAGGAAGCTTATAGTGGAGGACTATCTAAACATTTTATGGAGAAAAGAACATATGAATTACTGAATGGTCGATTCTTTTTATTGAGAATGATAAGAGATATACAACGCATTGTTGAAAGCTGTGCCATATGTAAGAAGGCTAAGTGTTGAGCTGAGTAAGGGAAAGCAATGCCTTTGCCTATCTCGATAAAGCTATGGAATGAATTGAACATAGACTTTGTTCATGGATTGCCATGAACTACCCGAGGCAAAGATTCTATAATGGTCATAGTAGATCGGTTTAGTAAAATGGTACACTTTGTGCCTTGCTCCAAAACTAACAATGCTTCGGCTATTTCTTCTCTTTTCTTATAGGAGATTATGCGAATATACGGTGTATTAAGAATTGTAGTCTCTAATAGAGACTCAAAGTTCTTGAGCCTTTTCTAGAGGACCTTGTGGTATTGGATGGGGACCAAACTATCATTCAGTACATCTTGTCACCCTCAAATTGATGGCTAAATAGAAGTGGTTAATCATACTTTGGGATCACTACTCTAAGCTACAATGGGTAAGAACTTGGGTGATTGGAATGTCTGCTTACTAGTTGTCACAAACTGAGGACGGCCTAGTCGTGGTAGACGCTGTATACTGTACAAAGAACCCCTGATTGATTACCCTTCCAATTAAGAACTCTTCATATAATATACAAAGCTCTATAATCACTAGTTTCCCAAGAACACAAAGATTTACATGATATCATCACATTAATATATTTATATAAAATTTGAACTACAAAGCTTACATTATACAATAGTGGTGTACATCTAAGTTTACAATACTAGTAAAACAAAAGTACATGAGTAAAGGTCTACATCCACTATTCTCTCTCAATATACAGGACAGCTCGCTCTTGCCCAAGTCCCCAAGCTAATCTGTGGCATCCCTCGGCCAGCCTCTACAAACAGGCTATCCTGCAGCAAAAGTCTAAAGGGGTGTAAGCCCAAGCTTAGTGAGCAAAACCCTCAGCTACACTATAAGTAAGTTATCAGTACATTAGATTTACGCATATGAATGAATGATCAAATAGAATTCCAAACAATACATATACTTAACTATTTCATATACGTAACTCGGATTTAACGCCCTCCGAAGTCAGGGTTGGAGTATACACGGCACCAATCAAATCTGGGTATTATACTAGAACTTTATTTACTACGGAACCCCACGCTCCGTACTCAAACCAAATAATTCTTTTATTTTTATAAAAACCAAGTTCTAGTATAATCGTGAGTAGGCCCCCACAGTCCACACTCACCCCTAAACGGAGGTACACTCTTTTTCTTTTCTTAGTTTATAATCTATGCTTCTATCATCGCTTATATCATCATTTGCTTATGTCATTGCTTATGTCATCATATGCTTACATCATCGCTTACTTCATCATTTGATTACATAAGCCTCACCTCATACTTATGTCATGTGTACATGTCTTATGTACATTTCACTTCTCCCCTTATGTACATATACCTTATACATATATATACTTATACATATACTTAGACTCATATACCTATATGGTTATATACGTATTTTTAGATAAAATTTCGTATGCCTAATCTTTTCCTTAAGAAAATCCTCTTAAGATCATTCTTTTGTGTTTTTAAGTGTGTAATTAGTATAGTATAGATATGTATGGTTAGGTGTTGTCTTAATTTAGGTTATGTATAAGGTAAATACCCATGTACAAAGATTCTCATACTTCTATTCTTTTAGGATTCCCTTATGTGCACATACTTATGAGCACATATTCATGTTTTCCTTTCTTCTTCTTCATGAGTCCTAAATTCCTACACTTAAAGATGGGAACTTTATGCCCTCTTCTTCAAGATCACACATAACACATGTCTACTCATCTAATCTACCTAATTACCTAACTAATGAATAATATAAAGCAACATAAAGTAACTTAAGTACATACCTTAGTTTGTGTTGGAATTAAGGAGGCAAAAAGAGAAGTGATGAAAGTGAAATGGAGAGGGGAAGCTCACAACAATGGAGGGACCTTTTTGTTTTGTTTCTTTTTCTTTGTTTTGCTTATAGAAGAAAACAAATGGTGGGGTCTAGAAGAGGAATAAGTGGACGGCAATTAAAGAAGGAGAGGAGAAAAGAAAAATCAAGGGAAAAGGAAAGAAAAGCCATCATTAGAAGTGTAGATATTTTCTTTATGCATTAGTGTCTTTTGTCGACTTTTCAAATTGTTGACTTTAGTCAACATGTATTGACTTGGTCAACCCTTTCACCTTAGTCAATATGTGTTGACTTGGTCAACTTTCCTTAAGCATATGTAATCTTGTGCACATAATGTAGTAATTAGGGGAAATTAAGGGAAAAAATTAAGGAAATGAGAGGAAATGAGGTATTTGGTGAATTGATTAGTAAACATAGTTGATGAGGTCTTACTTTAGGTCTTTATAGCCTATATACATCATTTGCTAAACTACTTTAGATAACTAATGCAAAAGACTAATTAGAGTATTAAGGTTCCCTACATTTAATCTAATCTTCAACTATACCCCTAAATCTATGTAAGACTATCTTAATCATATACTTAAGAAATAAATGTAAGCTACGATTCATTATCTTAGTTTCTAAAGGACTACTTGAGGATTTAAAATATGTATGCATGATTGAAAGTCATCTCTAACCTTTGACTAATGATTTGGCCAAATATAAGGGTTGTATTGTCAATTAAGGTTTTAGGGTTTATTATGTTGAATTAGTGTACATATGTCTTTAAGGTAATCATTTTAGAGTTTCTATTACTTTTGAATGGAATCTTTAGCATTTAGATGCATTTAGGATAGAAAAGTTTCTTACGCGATTAATGAATTCTTTTAGGGTTTTCTTTTTCATTAGCTCTGTCGACTCCTAAATTGTCTAACATAATTAAGTCGATGTCAAAAACTAGATCGAAAATTTTAGGGGTTTACATTTGTGGTTGAGTTCGTTACAACCAGATAGTGTATGACACCACTAAGTAGACTCCCTTCGAAGTGGTCTATGGTTTCAATCTTAAGTTACCCCTTGATTATACCTTTGTATCTGTAATTGCATTTAGTTAGAGCATAATCTCTTTAGTCCATCTATGAAAAAGTTAATTGGAACATTGACCATGGTGCTAAAAGAATGTGAGAGAAGAGTAGGGGTAGGATGGTTAAACAATTCCAGCAAATAGACTTAGTATGGCTACACCTTAGTAAGGAGCGGTTTTCGAGCAAGAGGAGGAACAAATTATCTACCAAAGCTAAAGGACCATTCAGAATCCTCTAGATGATCAATGGTAATGCCTACAAATTGGAGTTGCTCGAGGATTATAGGGTTTCTAACACCTTCAACATTGCCAACCTTAGTCCATATCACCCTGATGGGGAGCTGATCAAGAACCATTTGGATTTGATCCCAAATCCAACTCAACTCGGAGGGAATGATAGGAATTAGGCTATTAGGCATTTGACTTGCATTCGAGCCCAAGGGCTAGAAGGCCTAGCAAGGCAGATTCTTCTACTCTAGCCGACTCCTGTCGAAGTCGAGTACCTCTTTGCCCAGTCACTCTTTATGTTAAGCCAAATGACTACCCATCTCTCTATAATGCACCGAGTTATAGATTACTCATTCATGCTTGAGCCAACCAATGATTCGATACCTCCCTTGTTGAGAAGCCGAGATAGCGAAACTTCGGACTAACTAAGCCACCCTTGCTTAAATAAGTAAGTTGGCCATACCTTTTGTCCACATCTCCTAACGACATCGCCAATACAGTATCACTATGTATATAAAATCATATGTATGATCTATTTTACCAATGATTGTTTTCCTTGTATATTCATTTTTACCCTTTTGTGTCTCGTACATTACTTTCTTAGGAAATGCCCTTTTAGCTTTCCTTTTTAAGTAAGTTGCCTTAACTTATGAGTATAAATATTCCTTGTACTTGTATAAGAATCAAAGTATCACTAATACACTTTTAGTATTTTCCTTCTTTGTATAAACACTACTTGTTTGCTTTTGGCTTTACTCTTATCCTATCTCTTGAGTAAGGCTAGATGGCGAGTAATCTTACCAAACCGATTCCTGCATCCTATTGAATTGTATTGTGAGTCCTTAGAAGTTCCATTAGTATATCATATCCTTTGGAGCTATTTGTGGATTTTACTTACTCTTCATTTGCATTTTTCCTTTCGTACATTCCTCATTACTTTCATTTCAAGCTTTTTACAAGCTTAGATCCATCCAGTGACCACCCTTGTCTGTTTTTTATCACGGTCTATATCAAGTTTGAAATTTAAACCTAACCTTACACCTTATCTCGATCAAATATACTTTGATTAGTAAAATCTCAAAGAAGCTTGAGATTTGAAGTTGAAATCCCATAAAATCGAAAATCATTATTATCCAATGTTAGATATTTTCTTGTGATTTTTCTAAATATAAATTTACTTAAAAAATAATCCCCATGGATTTTAATTCCAAATTAAGTAAAATGGGATTAAGTGTATTTCCCTAATATAACCAATCTAGTGGAGCTAGGTCTTGTTTGCTTCAAAAATGATATTATGTTAATTTTCAAGGTTACTCTTCCAAATTAACTATTTGATTAACCTTTTGAAGAGTATTAGTTTACTATTCTTCAAAGTCTCTGAATAAATTTTTGAATTACTTGTATTAACTCCTCTTATTAAAGCTTCTAAAGCACTCTTTGAAGGTTTTCATACTTATCTCTTTTTTAAACGATTCAAACTTCTTGGCTATGTTTCTAAAATCAACTCAAATTACATGGTAAAACTTTTTGAAGAACTTTCTGAATACCTGCAAATTTGTCAGTTCATTAGCATACTCTTTTAGATCAACTATCTGATTAACCTTTTCCAGAGTATCAGTTTACTATTCCTTAAAGTCTTTAAATAAATTTCTAAATTACTTATATTGACTCTTCTTGTGAAAGCATCTAAAATATTCTCTAAAGGTTTTTATACTTATCTCTTTTTTAAATAATTCAGACTTTCTGAATAAGTTTTTAAAAGCAACTCAAATTGCAATGTTAAAATTTTTGAAGAACCGTCTAAATACCTACATACTTATCAATTCATTAACATTTTTTTTCTTTTTGTTATTATAAAAATTCATGAGAGATATATAACAGAAACCTGATGTCTTATTATTTTCTTTAAAAAAAAAATTGGAGTCGCCACCTTGTAAAATCGAGCAAAGGTAATTGAATTAGAATTGATTAGGGGGATCGATTCTATATTAGCCATTAGCTTGCATTTTGGAAAATTAAAAAAAAAATTCAAGAAACTAGATTTTCTTAGGTTTAGCGGCTATCCTTAAACCTAAATGGATACCATTTTAACCTTTCAAATTTAAATTTATTTTTCAAATTACCCATCTAAGAACAAAATTTATTCATAAATAGCAAATGAAATTACATTGAATTACAAAGGAGAAAAAATGAAAAGTTATTTACAAAAGGGGAAGAAAATATATTTCTTTTTCATATTTTAAGTAAAGAAAAATTATTTTGTTAAAGGGGAAAAATATTTTTTTTTTCATATTTTAGGTCACCTTGTGTGTGCTAACATACTGACTAGTTGAGATCAAACTAATGTAGTTCTTTCCAAAAAATTTTAGTGGTTTAGTTTATTTTATTTTGAAAATCATTCTATTTTAAGTATTTAGATGTTGATTAGTTTATAAAAATATATTTTCTTTTTTGCCCAAATTTTTTTTTAAAAAAAGAAATTCTCGGTTCTTATAAAAGCAAGTCCATTTAGATTTTTATTTAAGAAAAACATTTTTTTAAGGTATTAGAACATTTTTTTATAAAAAATAAACCTATTGAAGATACATATGTCAAATAAGTCACATAAAGAATAAAAATTCATACAATATTTACATAATCACAAATAGGGTATGTTTATTATTTATATATAAAAATTTGTTTGTGATGACAATGAAATTTTGAATTAAGACATCCATGATTTATCAAAATAACTAATTTTATAATTACATGTCAGACATCTACTTAATAATTTATATGCTTAAAGATCTATTCTATAATTCACATGTTCAACATCTATTTAATAATTTACATATTTAGACATCTATTCTATAATTCACATATCCAGACATCTATTCTATAATTTATATATTTAGGTATATATTCTATAGTTCACATGTTTAGACATCTATTCTATAATTCACATGTTCAAATATCTATTCTATAGTGTACAAACATGATTTATAGTAAATACTCTACGATTTATTGATCAAAACATCCACTTTAATTAAAATAATCAAGAATAATCACATATTCAAACATGATTCATGATAAACATTCTACAAGTCATTAAATAAAAAAACCTAATTTTAACAATCATGAACTATGAACATTATATTATAGAAACAACAAATCCTATTAAGCATACTACAAAAATTGCATCAAATAAGTATATTATATTCCTAAAATTATGATTTCTCAAATTTTTAATACATAACATCCATCAAACATATAAAGAAAATAAGAACAAATATGAACAAGTAAGGATTCTAGGAGCTTACCTCATGCAATAACAAATCGATGTCCGGTTTAATGAGTTTATGGGTGGCTTCCAATAAGGTGGTGCTATCTTTAGAGAGAGAAAATTCATACCATAGAGAAAGCTTGGTTTAAGTGAGTTTCAAATCGTAATCTATGCTTAACATGAAGTGTGGTACCCTCTTTATAATAGTAGAGCTTGGATTTAATTCAAGAAAGTGCAAAAATAGAAGATCACCAATATGGAGGCCTACTATATTCTTATATGATCCAACTATGAATTTTGAAGAAAGTGTTGGTTTGAGTGATTAAAATAGGCAAGAACACATTAATAAGCAATGTTTACATCTTGGATTCGAAGGAAATTGCCCAAACAATAGAGTTTTGTTGTGTTAATATATTTTTTTCCTCTCTCAAGTTCAAATTAATCTACAATTTAGGAAAATTAGGATTTTTTTTTTCGCAATTTGGAGTATGCTATGTATATCTTCCAAAAACATAAAATTCGAGCTAATTTTTCATGATATAGAGTTGGAATACAAGCATAAAGTATAGGATGCGAAAGGGAAACTTCCCTTTTATTTTTTGGAATTCGTGATTACATGCATGAAATTGAAAAAGGAAGGAGAAGGAGAAAAGGAGTATGCATCATCTTATGGACAGTGACTCATGCACCCTACCTATGCGTGTGCTATACATATAGGAGTAAAAATGAAATGTAGGCACAAAACACACCTACCTGCTTAGGGTTTTAAACCCTTATCAAGGCTTTGACCTTCATTATTTTTGAAGCATGTAGACCAGGTATTAAACCTAATCTAGTTTAATATTATTATTTTTTAAATACCAATAAAATAGAAAAATAAAATAATACTAATCCTAGGTTTAGCAAAAAATTGACCTGATAAGTTATGTATGTGCTAATAATTTTGAACACATACTTAACATTAAAGATAAAAATGGAGTAAAATAATAAAATAAATAAAAAGAAGAAGGCCTATTTGGTTGTACTCTAATGTCATTGAAATTTTGAAATAAGAACTAAAATTGTAATAAGAAAAAATGGAGTGTCTACAACATATTTGCTTTTATCTATTTTTAGTGTAGTCTTGTTCCCCAAAAGGATATTGTCTTTTGATTCTTTAACTAATCCCCTTATCTTTTCTCCTTAGTTAAATTTATCTTGTTGTTAACTAAAATGTAATGAATGTTGGTTAGGGTTTAGGGTGGAATTAAGGTGATTATCCATAATTCAATTTAATTAAGCATATTTAGCATAGTTAAGGATATTCCAAAGCTCTGCTATGTTTTATTATTTTAATTTAAATAGTCTTTATGTTTCACGTATACCCTTAGGGTTTTCTAAAGGTTTTGGATTCGTTTACTATTATAGGTTCGTATACACATTTAGCACTTAAGGTTTTAGGTAATTGATGTACTTATTTATACTTAACGAATGATTTCCACTACATCATTTAATTCTTCTCATTATTTTAGGGTTTTAGGGAATTTGTTAGGGCCATTTAGTCATTTTCCGGTTTCTCACATATTAGGGGTTTTTAAGGTTTTACTCATATAATTAGGATTTAAGAGTTAAACTTACTCTAGGGTTTTCCATTGTCTTATTTAGGATTTTTTACTTAATCTTTAAGGTTTAGTTATCTTATTTAAGGTTTTGATCCTTATATTTCTATAGGGTTCTAGGAATTATCTATAGACTCTCTCTCTTATTTGACTTCTAACTAAGCTTCAAACCTGTAGTGTTCAAAAGATATATTTCCTAAATATGTGTATCCAATTGTTTGATTTTAGAATTTCATTAATTGCCTAAACGATCAGCATTGTAAGATTAAACAAATGTCAAAGTTTGTGTTTAGATGCATTTATAAAGGAACTAAAAAAATACTTTAAATATTTGTATAAACTATATGCCTTAGTTAACATTGAGATTAAGGTAGAAAAAAATTAAATGACCAAACTTTTTTGGCATTTTTCCTTTATTTTGTAATAACTTTTTTCTAAAGAAATGTACACAATTGATCTTTTATTTTTAATTTTTTTGCAAGCAATTTGCGTAGTTATTGATTTAGCTACATATGTAATTCCTCCTAATTGAAATTTTGAATTAGAATATTGTATTTATTTTACATCCACAATATGGGTGCATTGTCCACCAGTAGATTATAGTTATGTTAATTTTTAGTAATTTCTAACAATACATAACAATGGGGTCATAAATCATTATCATTCATTTTATCTATAATTTTATCACTAAATTCTACAATTTGTTGACCTTTTTTTTTTCGGAAATTAATTAGTTGACATTGATAATTATCAAATCGAGCGTAATTTATTCAATCAATTGATATTGATATGAAATTGGTCAAAAAAAAAAAAAATAACAAAGAAAGGAAATTATGGAAATTATCATACATATTTATGATAAAATAAAATAATACCTTCCCACTTTAATATAATAGAAACATGGTTAATTTTATTAATGGGGATGGATACCAAAAATAGAGAATCTTGCCTACAGTAATATTGTAGATATTACAATATACCTTGACTATTTGTTTTAGACAAAGATTAACTTAATCAGGGACTAATTGATAATTTATATATGGCCACCTTTATTAAATGAGTGTGGTAAGCAAAACTTAACCTCCCATTTTAATATTAATATAAAAGGTTAGCTTAATTGCACTTAGCCAATTTTATTGAATGCATATCTAACTAAAAATAAACCCTCCCTCCTACATTAATGCTATAAATTTATTGTTTCTATAGTGATTTTGTATACATGATATATCATTTGAAAACCATGTTGTAATAAAAAATAAAAATGAAGATATGCTATAAATCAACATCGATTTCGTAAATCATATATATTGCAAATCAACATCAATAGTACAAATATAATAATGTATTAAATCATATACTATGACATATATTAAATGTTATATGTCATATACTTAATAGTTTTATATATTATAATAGCATATATAATATAAACTTTATGTTAATCATATTTTTCAATAAATGTTACATTATGTTGGCAAAAAAAAAAAATAAAATTATGTATTATATATTTACAATACATGTTATGTAAGTCAGAATTAGCTTTTAACTTTTAAATTATGTTAATTTTCATTGATTTCTTATGATGTATGACAATACGGTTATAAATAATTAGTATCGTTTATTCAACCCATACTTATGTCATTAAATTCTACAATTACTTGAAATTGATAATTATCAAATCAACGTTGAATTATGCAATAAATGGACATTGATAATCATCATACTAAATTGCCTTAATTTATATATCCTATCATATAATTTTACTAATTATTCTAAATTGTAATGAAATGGATTGAGAATAAAATAATATTATTTCTTAATACATTATACCATTTTTACAAAACCCTTTTCATTTTTTTTTTCAGTGATTATAACAAGGGAGGGAGGATAACCAGTGTTCATACCATAAGGCTAAATGGCCATTGGCAAATAAAATATCATATCCCAATATAGCACGGGATGTACAATTACACCAATAAACTTGTTATAATTAGATAGAAATCTAACAAAATATCATATATTTGTACATTTAGTGCTTAAAATGAGCTTAGCTATAGTCTTTCAGGTTATAAATATATACAATATTTACAGATCTTAAAACTTCAAATGGTATAACTTCTTTTGTTGAAATTAAACTTCCATGTTTCTAATCTTCTTGTTCAACAAAACGTTTACATTTCCAAAACAATTGACTCTATCTAACGGTCTCAAATGTTTACCCCACTTATTGATGGCAGCCCAAAATTCGCTTCAAAATCTAAGGATAAAACTATTTATCCCCTTAGCTTCCTGTAAGCTAAGTGAGAGTGGATAAAAAGTATCAATACAACAATATATAATATAAGCATCCCGATATCATATTATGTTAATCACCTAACTAGTGATAAGATATTGCTATTAGTCTATGCCATTCTAATGCACATGATATGTATCGGTATCGATATCTTAACTAGCCTAGCTACTCATCCAGTTTAGTTGACTTCAAATTCGACCATCTAGATAATATATCTTGGAACCTAGTAATAATTTAGCTTAGCCAAACCACAAAATGTAGTTTAAGTTTTTGGTTAATGCAAATCTATATGCATGAAAACCTAACTTTGAAAATTAATCCTAGCAGAATGATACACTGCTGGTCAGCGGTTCCATTACTCGCATATGCCTCTAAGGCCTCTAATCTCTCTCCCATTGAATTCTCTCTCAGAAACCTACTGATGATGAGAAACTATACATCGAAGAAGGGTAGTTGAACTCCTTGAGCTCCCCCATTGTCATACGTTAATCTGTACACTCAGTAGTGATGATGCCGATCATTCCCCTACTGAAGACACTGTGTTGAGTACTTCGACAAACTGCTGCTGAGAATTTATTGTTGAATGATGAGAGACTCACTTAAACGGCTAAGTAGTTTCTCTCGGCATGTCACCATTTCTCTCGTCCTGGCCCCTTTAGTGCAGCAACATTTTAACCTTTCCCGCATGCTATGCTTAGAGAATATTCTTACGGGACCAATGCTGCACTTCCAATTGTCTACTTCGTCTAACATTTAACTACTTTCCCATTTTTGGTTTGTTGTCCTTTTTACCCTTTTTGTATATACTAGGAATCTCCTTTTTGTAAATACTTTCTTGTAATTTATTTATTTGTAATGCAGCCCTAAGGACTTACTATAAATAGTCCTTTTCTCTTATAAGTGGGGGATAACTTACATCTTAATATTGAATACTCTGTTCTTGTGAGACAATCCTCTCTAAGTCCATACCCCTTACACTTTTATCTAATCTTACTGAGTAGTTTAGGATTAGTGGTGGGTAGACCTTGACATCAACTTATGTGTCATGTCAAGCGAGGTATCAAGTCATGCTGTGTTCGTTGGTGAGTCACATCCTTCGAACAACTTCACGTCAGCTCCTTTTGTTCAATTGTGGACCGTTTCGCTCTAATTTTCTTCGATATCTCAAAGGACTCATTTTAGTTCAATTTCGCCTTAGTAAGTCCTAGTGATTATTGAGCTCTTAGGCATACCATATATTCTTAGTATCATAGCTTAAGGTTGAGATCGAGAGCTTTGTAGTATTAGTTTGCTGTGTCTGCTGTTTAAGATATTTGTATGTAGAAAGCATTTGTGTAAAGTATACTTATTGAAGATTGTATTAAGAATGTCAAACCCTAGTGTACAGGGAGAGATTTACGATGTCAAGAATGATGTTCAAGGTCATGGTCAGGTTAGCCAACAAACACCACATACTAATGATGAGTAAATACAAGATCTTGTTGCTATTGTGTCCAATTTGGTTGTCTTAGTAAACAGGGTCTTAGAGGCTGCACTTCATGAAAGAGTTACTAAGTAGGGCCGATAAAGGAGAGATAGGCCAAGGAGGCAGATGAATGAGCAAGCTTCGGAAGCTTTTCCTGTGAACCAAGCACCACCGTGACATGTCGATAGAGTCACAAGAAGAAGGTTAGAGTTGGACGAAGTAGAAGAATATGAAGAGAAAGAAGACTAGTTTGATGGGATAGATGAGCGTGAGTTCAAAGCACTAAGAAGTGCCGAGCATCTTAAAGTATAGATTCTAAGCTTCAACGAGTTTGGTAATGCTCATGACTACCTCAATTGGGAAGAGAAGATCGAAAGATATTCAACTTCTATGATTACAAAGATGCTATCTACATTAGGGTAGCCACATTGGAATTTTTTGGTTATGTGGCAATGTAGTAGAAGAAGCTATAGAATGTTTGTTTGAGGTCACGGGACGAGATGAAGAGAGTTTTGAGAAGTAGGTTTGTTCTCGAACACTACGAGCAAGACACTTTTTGACAACTCGAAGACTTAAGGTAAGGTAATAGATTCGTAAACGACTATGTCCGAGAGTTTCAGTTGCTCATGATATGATGTGATGTCAATAAGCTTGAGACCTAAACTATAGCATGGTTCATCTCGGGCCTCTAAGTCGAGATTGGCCATGTTATGGAATTCGAGAGCCTTACAACTCTGGGTGAAACTATCTGTGTAGCCTAGAGAGTTGAAAGGCATCGGTGGAACTAAGCTAGTCGAATGCCCAGTATCAGAACGATGATATCAAGTAGGAATGGACTGCTGAGCTAAGCAGGGAGTGACAGGGCATCTAACCGATCTAAGATTGAATACCGAGGTCACATGCTGAGCCGACCAGATAAGGGCTAAAGTTAGAGCAAGATTGAGGAACTTAAGATCCGAAGAGACTAGATACTGAACTTAGGACGGAAAACCCAAGAAATCAAGTGTTTTAAGTATCTTGGCTATAAATACATGGCTAGTCATTGTCTGAACTATCGAGTCATGACCATCAAGGGAGATAAGCCCTAATTTAAAGTAGAAAGTGTGAGTGAAGGAGAGGAAGAAGTGGTAACCGATCAGATGCTGGAAGAATTTGAAGGACATTTAGGAGCTAAGATACCCTCTGAGGGTAGTACCAAGTATTACCTTATTTTTTGGCGATCTCTCAATACTTTTGTGGCTACTGAGAACGAGCAGAGAGAGAACCTCTTTCATACAAATTACCAAGTGAATGGTAAGTTATGCGCTGTGATCATTGATGGAGGGATTTGTACTAATGACATTGCGTAAGGGGTAGTTAATGCCATGAAATTGCTAACTTTACTACACCCCAAGCCATATAAGATTCACTGGCTAAATGACAAAGTAGGATTACATGTTTTCAAGTAAGTCAGAGCGTTGATCACTATTGGTGATAGATATAAGGATAAGGTACTGTATGATGTCCTACCCATGTGTGCATTGTATAAATTACTCGATTAACCGTAGCTATTTGACTTAAGGGTGTTATACGATGGGTATAGAAATACGTATATGTTTCCAAAGGATGGGAAGAAAGTTATATTGACGCTGATGACTTCTAGGGAAGTGCAAGAAGCCTAGGTAAAAGTTGCGAGATCTCTACAGTGGAAGTCCTTAGTGATTTCTGGAGCTCAGTTTGCACGAAAGGTTAAACCCGATGACTATGTACTCTTTTTGGTTAGGAGACTCCTAGAGGCTAAAGAGGCTGAGAACTTACCTATTGAAGTACTCCAACTACTTTAGGAATTTGCTAACCTATTTCCATCCGAGATGCCGAAAGGATAATCTCCCTTGAGAGGAATTGAGTATTGCATCGATCTTCAACCTGGAGTAGCGCTATCAAATCAACTTGCCTATAGGCTCAATCCTAAATAGGCAACTGAGTTGAAAAAGCAAGTTGATATTTGTTGGACCACGAATATGTTTGTAAGAGCATAAGCCCATGTAATGTCCCAACTGTGCTAGTACCAAAGAAGGATGGATCATGGAGGATGTATGTTGACAATCGCGCCATCAACAAGATTATTGTAAAGTACCAATACTCGATACCATGGTTAAATGACATGCTTGATGAGTTGCATGGTGCCCATATCTTTTTGAAAATAGATCTAAAGAGTGGCTATCATCAAATACGAATGAGACTAGGAGATAAATGGAAGATAACCTTTAAGACTTAGGATGGTCTATTTAAGTATTGGTTATGCCGTTTGGTTTAACTAACATGCTAAGTACATTCATGTAACTCATGAATCATGTACTTTGAGAATTGATAGGAAAATGCGTTATGGTTTATTTTAATGATATTCTAGTTTACAGTACCGACCTTCTTACTCATATTGAATATTTGAGATTGGTGTTTAACATACTCTGTATTGAGAAAGTAATCGGTAACCTAAAGAAATGCACATTCTGTCAGAGTAAGGTTGTATTCTTCGAATATGTTGCTTCAGGTAGTGGAGTTCATGTTGATGAGGAAAAGGTCAAGGCTATTAATGAGTAGCCTATGCCAACAAGTGTAGTTGAAGTTAGGAGCTTCCATGGCCTAACCTCTTTTTTATCAAAGATTTATCCAAAAATTTAGCTCCATAACTATGCTATTGACTAAATTGACCGAGAAAAATGTTGATTTTAAATGGACAGAAAAGGCTTAGAGGAGTTTTGAAGATTTGAAGCGTAAGCTGATGTCCGCTCTAGTACTTGCCTGACCAGATTTTGAGAAGGTTTTTGAGGTTGAATGTGATGCAGTTAGTGTCGGCATTGGTGATGTGCTTATGCAGGAGCACCAATGCATTGCCTACTTTAGTAAAAAACTTCAATGTGCTGCCCTAAATTACTTAACCTATGATAAGGAGTTATATGCCTTTATTCATACACTCCAGAACTAGCAGCATTGCCTATTTTCGAGAGAATTCATAATCTATTCTAATCATGAATCTCTCAAGCATCTTCACAGGCAACAGAAGCTTTCTTGGCGTCATGCCAAGTGGATCTAGTTCCTGGAGACCTTTTGCTATGTCATCAAGTATAAGAAGGAAAGCACTAATACAGTGGCTAATACACTTTCTCATCATTCTACCTTCATCACGACGTTGCAAGCTAAAGTTCTTGGATTTGGCACTCTACCTGATCGATATGAGCATGACCAACATTTAGGGCCTTTAGTAGCCAAGTACAGTGATAGAGGAGATGTAGATGGATTCTACTTGAGTAAAGGGTTCTTGATGAAGGGCAAGTAGATATGCATGCCAAGTGGTTTTGCAAGGGAGGTACTGGTTTGAGAAGCTCATGCCAAGGGTTTGGCAGGACATTTTGGGGAAAAGAGAATGATTAAGATATTGAAGGAGCATTTTCATTGCCCTGGGATGATGAAGGATGTGCACCAAATACTTGAAGGGTGTAAGGTATCTATATATGCTAAAGGGAAGAGAGAGCCCTATGGAGAATATGCACCCCTACTAATTCCCAAGTAGGCATAGATCGATATAAGCATGGATTTCATGCTTAGCCTTCCCCATACACCGAGAAGACATGATTTGATCATAGTAGTGGTCAATTGGTTCAATAAGATGGGCTACTTCATTCCCTGCCATAAGACTAATGATGCCTTATTCATTGTTAACCTCTTTTTATAGGAAATTGTGCAACTCTATGGAGTGTCGAGAAGTATTTTGTCTAACCGTGATTCAAAATTTTATGAGCTTCTTTTGGAAAACCCTATGGAGGAAACTTGGCACTAAGCTCCTATTCAGTACCTCTTGCTACCTTTAGATGGACGGCTAAACTGAAATAGTTAATAGAACCATTGGTAGCCTCCTACACGCTACTGTTGGAAAGAACTCTCGTGACTAGGATTTATGCCTACCAGTCATTGAATTTGCCTACAATCGTTTAACTCACAGCTCCACTAGAACATCACCGTTTGAGGTTGTTTATGAATTTAACCTGAACCTACCCTTGGACTTAGTTAACAGTCTGTCTATACAAGGGGAGAGTCAATTTGACTTGTAGAGTACCGAGGAATTTCACAAGTTACACTAATGAATTGTAGAGCAATTGACCAAGACTATGGCTCGACAAAAGGAAATGGGAAGCTGCAAAACGAAACGAATCATTTATGCTCCTGGGTACTATTCTGGATCCATCTTAGTAAAGAACACTTCCTTAGGGTAGAGACCTAATTTTTGCTCCCTTTTATTTTTCAAATTAGGTTATAGAGTCCTAAATTAGAAAAAAAGTTTAAGAATGCCCTAAAAAATGAAGAAATTTAGAAAAATAGGAATTCAAGAAAAATATAATAAAATAGGAAAAAAACATAAAATAAGAAATTTAGAAAATACAAAAAAAAAAAATTTAAAAAAAAAATCACATTTTGTTAGATTAATTTAAGTTTAGAAGTTAGGCCACTGAACTTGAGCTTAGATTTAAATATGGCCCAAGTTGACCGAGTCTAATGGCTTGACGGTTAAGCATATGGACATAATACTAGCATTAAGCATGAGGTCTTTTCTTACTATTTGTTTTCCTTACATTAGAGACTACCATGTGTCAAGATCTAATTATGCCATGTTTCCTAACACATAGCATAATTGGATCGGATGACATTTGTTGATGTGGTGCCACATGTTAGCTATGTAGCATGCTACGTCAACCGTCACATGTCCAGTGTGACACGTGGCAGGTTGGGGTTTATCAAGCCGGTTGACGTAGCACCCCGTTGGCTCCATGTCAGCACTTTCCCTTTCTTTCCCTCAGTTTTCCTCTATTTTCTCTAGATTTTCCTCAACTTTTCCTCTCAAGAATAGCTTACTCCCCCACTTTAGGTTCAATTTCTGCATAAATTCCACATACAGGCTTATGGTTTCTTGCATCAATCTCGCACTAGACATAGCCTACTATGAATTGGTACAGAAAACACGTCCAAGTTCGGTCAATTACACATTCAAATTGAGCTTCAAAGATTGGAAAAAAAAAAAACTGAGAATCCAACAATTTCCATTAACTTCGATCAGAGCTTTCCTTTGTTGCTAGGTTGAAATTCAAGTATAAATAGGGACGTCAATGAGCATAGGAAGTATCCCCGAGCTTTAGAATCAACTCTTAAGCTCCCTTTCTCTTCGGCAATTCTCTTTCTCTCTCTAGCTCACTTTCTCTCTCTTCGAAAGTCAAGCCACCGCTCAAGGAAGACATCCTGCGACTCAAGCTCCTCGATACAACTTTCCTCGACCTCCGCCGTGCCCCCTAGCAGCATCGCCCAAGCACCACTGCCCGACCGCCACCTCCGACAACCGCCAAATGACTACCCTAGGCCACGACACTCAGCTTACCTCACCTATTCCTAATCCAAAACTTACAAAAAACTCCTTACCCACCCACTTTGGCCACTGGAACTGCTCAAATAACCCTCTTTCACCGTTGTTGTTGAAGGCATTGAAGCTTGACTCGGAACCAGTGGAGCAACCCGACTCGACCCGATCCAACCCACCCAACCTGCCTAAGTCCGACACACGCATCCGAATCCGTCCGAAGTTTTTTTTTTCTTTTATTTATTGTTGTTGTTTTATTTATTTTATTTGTTTTATGTAAATGTAATAGAAAATTAAAAAAGGAAGAACAAAAAAGAAAAAAAGAAAAAAGAAAAAAGAAGAAGAAGTTAATTTTGTTTTATTTTATAAGTATAAGTGATAAATAAATTAAGAAAGAGAAAAAAAAATTTTAAAATAAAAAGTAAATAGGTAAATAAAAAGATTATGATTTCTTTTTATCACTTATAAAAATTAAGCTTTCTAAAAATAAGTGAAAATAAATAAACATTTTCTAAATTACGACTATTTTTAGAGTTTCCAAAAAATAAAACACTAATTAAGACCTTTTAAAAAGAATTTCCTTAAAAAAATTGAATTGAGTAAAAACGTAAATGCGACCTTTTTTCAAAAATTAAAATCAAACTACCTACTAAAGTTTTTTATAAAAGAACTATGTGCGTCTGATCCCGAATAGTAGGTACATAAGCACCTGTACGCAAGTATGGGACAACTTAAAATATGAAAAGTTTTATTTTTTCCCATTTTTTATGTAAATTAATCAATTTAGTCGTATGTATCATAATTAGATGTTTTTAGAAATTAAAGGGTATGTTTGAAAAGTGAAATTAAATTCGAAAAGTTAAAAATGGTACCTATTTAGGGTTTAATAAATTATCCCCTAAACCTAAATCTTTGGTTTTCAAAAAAGCTGTTTCATAAATTGATTTTTTAATCAATAGGCTGATATCTAAGTTATAACCAATCTACCCAATTAGTTAAAACTTAACCCTTTTCCCGACTTCGGTCGGGTGGCAACTCTAAATTTTTTCAAGTTGGAAAAAATGATCTTCTTTAAACCCTAGTCGAGGGTCAATATTAAACGGGTAGGCTTTAGTATTGATCGGTTTTAAAAAGACCAAATTTTATAAAAAGAACCGAGAGGGTGAAAAAACCAGGCTCGACAGTTTGGCGACTCCACCAGGGACGAAAAGAAGGCTAACCACTTAAAAACACTTCGAAATTAAATCGCTTTTCAAATTACCCGCATTGTTTAGTTATTTATTTATTTATTTATTCTTTTATATATTGATTTGTTTATTGGATTGCTTTGTATACATATTTGTTTTAAATTAGCATATTTATTTTAGTAAGCATGAGATTTATTTTACTACATCTTGAATGCATGGTAGATGCAGTCGAACTCGGGCAATCATAGGACCTTAAGACGGGGAGCCATTGTGTAAAGTCTCGAACGTGGTGGGGCAACCACCGTTCGAGGCCAATTAGGCAACCCCACTTAAACTTCAATGTGACCGAAAGAACCATTTCTTTATACATGTATGAGGTCACAGAGTTTAAGGACTGTTATAACCCACCTGTCTTGCATTACACTTCATAGGGTCAACAAATAATTAGCAAAATGGCAATGTTACATAGAAAAAGAAAAAGAAAGAAAGAAAAAATGGCAAAGATTCTAGAGTTTGTAGTTTTCCTGTATTCTTCCTAGAATTGATGTACATAAGAGATCTTGAATATTAGTCTTTTCAATGTAATTTATGCTTTCTTTTTAATGTTCCAGAAATGTCCAGCTCATCTAGTGCCAGGGTTCTCTCCAAATAGATTCATGTCCACAAACCTGCAAACCTAAAGCCTATACTTAACCAATGGTTTCAAACCTTCGATCCAAGAGAGCAACAGTTCATTACCAACATAATTAAACCCATACTCTCACTTGCCAAAGTGAAAGTTAACATCACGCTAGTAAGGGCCTTAGTCCATTTCTAGGAGCCCAATGAAGTGGCTTTCCAATTTAGACCACATCTAATTAGCCTAACTTTAGAAGAGTACACCAAACTGCTCTAAGCTCCTCCTTTGGATGAAATATATGTCTCGTAACTCAGCTTTGGCCCAACATATATCTTCTCAAGATTCTTAGGGATCCGTAAAACTAAGATAAATGAGGCCCTAAATGATTGCAACAAATATGCCATCAAGATGTGGGATCTAGTCCATTGGTTCCAGAATGAGCCCAGCTTCAACAATCAAGCGCTGTTTTTTGGGAATTGGAGATAAAACGAAATCAAGGCCTATGTGCTAGCTGTGTTCACCGCTATCTTGTTCCCAAGTAGGTCTCTTCTTATATACTTTAGGGTAATAGAGTTAGTAGCTCAGTTCTTGGAAGGTAAATCTTACATTCCTGCCTTACTTGCTGAGTAGATAAGGAATCTTAACTTCTTCACAGAAAGTGGCTATGGAGATCTCAGGTCAAGCATGGCATTTTTAATGGTTTGGTTCGTCAATTACATCAAGTGCTTTGGGTTAGATTTAATAAGGGGAGCATACGCGAATAAGGTTGACCTTATTGATTCTTTTTATCAATAAGATCAAATTACTAAAAGATATCCCTACCCTTCTCTGGATAGAGGTTTTACAAGATTTTCAAGTAGAAGACATACAATGGACTACCAGGTAGAGCAATTACACTAAGGTTATTCTAATTTGCAAGAATTACCATGATGTACCACTGATCGAGATGAGCTGGTGTACAGGTTACTATCCAAGCAACATGGTAAGACAATTCGGGGGGATCTAGGACATAGTTCACAAACCTTCACTGGAACCATTCACTCTTAATCTTGAAGAGCTTCACTCCATAGAAAAGGTATCTAAACTTCATAAGATTAAAGATTGGTGGGACACTCGGACCATAAGCCTAAACATCGATCTGAGTGAGTTCATAGGAGAAGTGGATAAACACCGGGTTACCAAAGAGTATTTATACAATCAACTTCGCAAGGTAGGCACAATGCGATAGTGGGCACCAGAAGTCCTTAAAACCTCCCCTATGCACCCTAACTCTGAAATGGTAACCTATATGGACCAAATGAAAGCGCGTATGGAGATCCTCCATGATGAGAAAGATGAATGGCCAAACCTATGCCGAGAATCTAGACAAAGGTCATATGCCTTGGAACACCAGTTGAAGATGGCTTAGAAGAAAATTCAAGAGTTTGAAGAAGCAGCTAAGCATGACCAAAGAAGAAGAAAATGTCATATAGCCTACAGAAAAGAAGGAAATTAGCATAGAAGAATTTGTACGTTTTTCTTTCATGTAATAAGACTCTAGGAATTCAAAAATAATGAATAACTTGCCGTTCTGTTAATCATTTGTCAATCTTCTCCTTTTCATCCATGTGATTCACTTGCATTTCATTCATTTGCATTCCTTTTCTCAAAATGTCCCTATGCTAACTTGTTGAGAAGTAGTCTTTGCCTAAGTTGCCAAGATAGCTCCCAAATGTCAAACCTTCCAAAGAAGCCCCATCAAAACTCGTTCTCAAGCCAAAATGGTCAACCAAGGAAACAGTGACAATAATGGCAACAGCAACCCTGGGGTTATTGACTCCATAGAGTTGAGATTCTAATCTTTGGAACGAACATTAGGAAAGATGGTAAATCAACTGAGCTTCCTTGCTGACAGCATCTCTTTACTCAAGTCTACAGCCCCATCAAATGAAGAGCACTCCAAAGCCTAATATAGAAAGAATGCTAAAGCCCTACCCATTGAAATAGAAGAAGCTTACCCTAAAGGCAATCAGGGCTTTGAATCCTTTGAAACTGAAGGGATATTTCCAAAGGCCAACCCAACCTTTGAACCGAATACTTACTTATGCCCAATCAACCTAAAGCCTGAAGTTGACCAAGATAGATTGAAGGAGCTTAAAGAGCGGTTAACTCAATAGATCACTGAAAAAATAAAAATGCTCGAGGGGTATGATGGATTTGAGTACGCTGGAATAACAAACTTCTATGCCTATGATTATGGAAGCTTCCTAGAAAAATTCAAAGTACCTGACTTTGAAAAATACAATGGGATTGGATACCCTAAGCTACATACCCAGCTGTATGTACGTAAGATGGCCAAGTATACACAGTATGATCAACTTATGGTCTAAACCTTTCAGGATAGCCTAATAGGCCCCACTTTAACCTGGCATGCCTAATTGAACTTAAATCTGGTAAATACATGGGAGAAGTTAGCTAAAGCATTCTATGAGCAATATAGATTTAATGTCGAAAAGGCACCAACAATGATGGATTTGGTTGCCCAAAGGAAAAGGCATAATGAGTCCTTCAAAGAATATGCTCAAAGGTGGAGGTCCTTAGCTACAAGGGTATTTACCCCTCTGATTGAAAAAGAGTTAACAACAACTTTCATTAACACTCTTGAGAGGCCCTACTTTGCTTACTTGATTGGACAAGGCTCTTCTAGCTTTACAGAAATAGTGGCAATAGGGTACCGAATTAAGAATTCCATTTCCTCTGGCAAGCTGCAAGAAACAACAGATAGATGACCACCCTCTGCTAAACCCACCACCAATAAGCCTAGAGAAGCTACTATCAGCATGGTCAACTCGAATTCAAGACCAAACTCCCAAGTTTCTTTTAGGACGAATCCCCTGCCAGCTCAACTATAGTATATAAACTAACTACAAGTTATCCAGGCCCCGAGATAGTTCACCAAAATACCTGCTCCACTTAGTCAGGTGCTCTAGAAGTTAAGAAGAGATAATCTACTACATTCGAAGGTTCCCAGTAAAAGGTATAAGTCGAAGTTCTTTGATCTTAATGCAAGATGTCAATATCATCTAGGGCAAATAAGCCATTCAACTGATTTATGCTAGAGGTTGAAAAACAAAATCCAAAATTTGATCGATGAAGGTATAGTACAACTGGATTTTGTGGAAGCTCCTACCCCAAATGTCAACAACAACCACTGCCAAGCCATGGACCTGTCATCAATATGATATTTGACCACCTAAAATCTGCCATCAACATGATCGGTTGAAACCAAGAACCAAAGGTTTATAGGTTCTATAAAAAAGAAGTCCCACAAACTATAAGGAATACATTCTACGTATCTATGGCCCCTGAAAATTATAAAGCTGCCCCCTTCAATTACTAGGTAATAAACCAGGGGTAATCAAGCTCGACTTGTAAGGGGGATCACTTACTCGACAGAATCTACAATCCAAAGGAAGACTTAAAGAAGAAGGGCATACAGATAATGCCAAACACCGAATAAGCTGAACATGAAGAAGGATTAACTGCCTTCACCAAAATGATCAAGTCTAGTGAGTACAAGATAATGGATCAGCTCACTAAGACTCCGACACAATTATCCCTCATGAGTCTATTGATGGCATCAGACCCACATCGAGAAGCCTTATTTAGAACATTAAGGGATGTCAAGGTCCCTCATGAAATCCTAACTGAAAGGATTGGCTCTATCACTAATTCCATCCTCACCATAGATCAAATTTCCTTCTCTACCGAGGAACTGGGTAAAGAAGGTACCCAATATACAAAGCCTCTATTCATAATAGTAAGGATAAATAACATCATCACAACAAGAGTCCTCATTGACAATGGGTCATCTCTAAATGTTTGTCCTTTAGCTACCCTGGATCTATTGGGTATCAATACAACTACTATTAAACCTAGTTTAACAACGGTAAGAGCTTTTGATGGGTCTAGGAGAGAGATAATAAGGGAGGTGGACTTATGAATT
The DNA here is from genome assembly GCA_024138005.1 of Lumnitzera racemosa. Classification (NCBI taxonomy): domain Eukaryota; kingdom Viridiplantae; phylum Streptophyta; class Magnoliopsida; order Myrtales; family Combretaceae; genus Lumnitzera; species Lumnitzera racemosa. The sequence goes on along the minus strand of JAMXBC010000004.1, from coordinate 44,347,061 downwards.
GATATCAGCCTATAGACGTTCAACATCTCATTCTAAGTTTTAGACATTCCAAGGACCTTCAATCTGTTATTAGGAAGGCCTTGGATACATTCAGCAGGGACCATACCATCAACTCTTCACCAAAAAGTTAAGTTCATCTCCAATGGCTAGGTCATCACAATTCTGGGTGACTAAGATTATGAAATCTATAAAGAGACAACTAATCCCTATATCGATATAGAAGAACAAGAGGACTTTGGACTCCAGATATTTAATGAGGTATGCATGATCACCAATCAACTGAAAGAAGAGAGGTTAAAATATAAAGAAGGCTAGTTTGAGTCGTATGGGTTAGCGTACATTCTAACCCCAATAGAAGAATTGTAAAGGATGCAAACCAGAGGCAGAAAGGGTGACAGGTTGTATTACACTCCAATGAACTTCCCACCATTGTCAGAAACTTTCATCAAGACTCAAACCCAAAACTCAAAGCCTGCTAAAGAAGGCACTTCTAACAAGAATGAAGGGGCTGGCTTAATCAACAAAGCCTATCACTTGAATAATTGGTTCTCCATCCCTGTGAAAAATAATAAGTCTTCCTTAGGGTAAAGGATGAATCATGATCCAGTATTTTATAGAATTTTGTAATAAATTGCCTCTATTCTCTAAATGCTTGTACTTAATAGAGAGTTCCCCAAAATAAAATTGGCTTCTTTTCTCTTTATTCCTACCTTACTTACATTCTTCCTTTTGTACACTTTCTTTTTCTTTCCAGATCGAACGACTTGAATAAAGGCCATGGATACCTCTCGCAGATAGGCAATTAGAATATTGATATCACTTCGGCTCTACTGGGTTAGTTGTCAAGGGTGATGTCGATGACCATAATGATGTACAAGAAAGCTGGCAAAAACATAAAATGAGTAAAATTTCCATTGATGAGCCAACAGAGATGATTAATGTTAGTACCAATGAAAACCCTAAGGTATTAAAGGTTGGGGGAAATTTGGAAGAAAATCAAAAGATAGTGATGACCACATTGCTATCCGAATACCAAGACGTGTTTGCATGGTCTTATGATGATATGCCTAGATTATACCCATCAATCGTGGTCCATCACTTACCCACTCAAGAGGATACAAAGCTCAAAAAACAAAAGTTGAGAAGGTTTCAACTAGATATTTTGTTGAAAATCAAGGAAGAAGTCAAAAAATTATTGGAAGTCGGCTTTATTGAGGTATCTGATTATCCTGTGTGGGTAGCCAACGTAGTACTAGTTATGAAGAAGAATGGGAAAGTTAAGATGTGCATGGATTTTCGAGACCTCAATCAAGCAACCCCTAAAGATAATTTTCCTTTGCCCCATATCGATGTATTGGTTGATAATACAGTTAGAAACCATATTTTCTCTTCCATGGATAGATTTTTCGAGTATAACCAGATTTGAATGGTTGAAGAAGATAAAGCCAAGACCACGTTCATCATAACTTGGGGTATGTTTTGCTACAAAGTGATGCCTTTCAGACTCAAAAATGCCAGGGTAACTTACCAAAGGGCCATGTTAGTAATTTTTCATGACATGATGCACAAAAGAAGTCGAGGTATATGTCGATGATATGATTGCCAAGTATAAAGAAGGAGAAAATCATATGGAAATTCTAAGGAGATTGTTTAATAGGTTGAGAAAATTCCAACTAAAACTCAACTTAGAGAAGTGTATTTTCGGGGCAACTTCAGGGAAGTTGTTAGGTTTCATAATCAACTAAAGGGACATTGAAGTAGATCCTAATAAAGTCAAAGTGATAGTTGACCTACCCCTACTACGTACACTTAAAGAAATCAGAGGTTTGTTGGGCCGTTTAAACTATATAGCCCAGTTTTTATCCTAACTCACAAATAAGTGTTGTCCTTTATTTAAGTTGTTAAAAAAGAATGCCAAGATCAACTGGGATGAAGAGTGTGAGTAGGCCTTTACAACAATCAAGGAATACCTCATGAACCCTCCAATTCTGGTAGCTCCGAAACTTGGGAAGCCTTTATTCCTATACTTGACAATATTACCAGAGTCCATGGGGTGCATGCTTAGCTAAAAAGATGAGGAAGGAAAGGAATGGGATGTATACTACTTAAGCAAAAAATTCATTGAAGAGGAGCAGGGATATTTAGAAATTGAAAGAACCTATTGTATGTTGGTTTGGGTAATGAATCGGCTCAGACAATACACACTCTACTACCAGGTGGAATTACTAACTTAACACCATCCCCTGAAGTACTTGGCAATCAAACCGGCCCTAATTGGCAGAATCTCAAAGTGGCAAATGCTGCTATCAGAGTTCGACATTACATATGTGAATCGAAATTCAGTCAAAGGGTAAGCTTTAGCAGATCAATTAGCAGAAAAACCCTCTAATAGTACTCCCCAAGAAGTACAAATCAATTTTCCTGATGAGGTTATTTTAGTAGTCGAAGGAAACGTTAATAAAGGAAAGGACAACGAGCCACCAAAATGGAAAATGTTCTTCGATGGTACAGCCAACATATCTGGATGTGGAATTGGGGCAATACAAATATCCCCTGAAGGTACTCAGTATCTTGTGGCCATAAGGTTCATTTTCCCATACACTAATAATATTGCTGAATATGATGCATGCATCTTGGGACTCAAGATGGCCCTAGGGAAAGACATTCAAGAATTAGAAGTGTATGGAGACTCTTCGCTCATTATTAGCCAAGCACAGGGAGAGTACGAAACTAAAGATCCTAAGTTAGTGCCTTATCACCGGAATTTGACGGTGTTAACTAAAATTGAAGACTCTAGCAAATAACTATTTAGAGTCTTGCAATCTCTGACTTACAAGGCGATTTTCTTATCATGGGTACACACGTGATATGGAAATTTTAGGCAATACTACTAAGCCTCTCCTAGGGTCACTACACCGGCCATTTCCATTAACTTCGATCTGAGCTTTCCTTTATTACTGGGTTGAAATTCAAGTATAAATAAGGACGTTAATGAGCAGAGGAGGCATCCCCGAGCTTCAGAATCAACTCTTAAGCTCCCTTTCTCTCCGGCGATTCTCTTTCTCTCTCTAGCTCACTCTCTCTCTCTTCGATTCCTTCTCTTCGCTTTGACCCTAACCGAGCCACCGCTCAAGGAAGACTTCTTGCGACTTAGGCTCCTCAATACAACTTTCCTCGACCTCCACCGTGCCCCCTAGCAGCACTGTCCAAGCACCACCGCCAACCGCTACCTCTGACAACTGCCGAACAACCACTTCAAGCCATGGCACTCGGCCTACCCCCCTTATTCCCAATCCAAAACTCACAAAAAACTCCCTACCCCCTTGCTTTGGCCATTAGAACTGCTCAAATAGCCCTCTGCTACCATTGTTGTTAAAGGCATTGAAGCTCGATCTGGAATCAGTGGAGCAACTCGACTCAACCCAATTTGTCCTACCCGACCTGCTTAGGTTTGACACTTGTATCTGAATCCGTCCGAAGTTTTTTTTTTTCTTTTATTTATTGTTGTTGTTTTATTTATTTTTTTATTTTATTTGTTTTGTGTAAATGTAATAGAAAATAAAAAAAATGAAGAAAAAGATGAAAAAAAAGAAGAAGAAGGTAATTTTGTTTTATTTTATTAGTAATAAGTGATAAGTGATAAATAAATTAAGAAAAAGAAAACAAATTTAAAATAAAAAATAAATAGGTAAATAAAAAGATTATGATTTCCTTTTGTCACTTAGAAAAAGTAAGCTTTCTAAAAATAAGTGAAAATAAATAAACCTTTTTTAAATTAGGACCATTTTTAGAGTTTGCAAAAAATAAAACACTAATTAGGACCCTTCGAAAAGAATTTCCTTAAATAAATTGAACCGAGTAGAAACGTAAATACGATCTTTTTTCAAAAATTAAAATCAAACCACTTACTAAAGTTTTTTTATAAAAGAACTACGTATGTCTGATCTCAAATAGTGCGTACGCAGGCACCCGTACGTAAGTATTGGGCGACTTAAAATATGGAAAGTTTCATTTTTCTCATTTTTTTACGAAAATTAATCAATTTAGTCGTATGTATCATAATTAGATGTTTTTAGAATTAAAGGGTATATTTGAAAAGCGAAATTAAATTCGAAAAGTTAAAAATGGTATCTCCTTAGGGTATAATAAATTAGCCCCCAAACCTAAGTCTTTGGTTTTCAAAAAAGCCGTTTTACAAATTGGTTTTCTAATCGATATACCGGTAGCTAAGTTATAACCAATCCACCCAATTAGTTATAACTTAACCCTTTTTCCTGACTCCAATCGGGTGGCGACTCTAAATTTTTTTAAGTTGGAAAAAATGATCTTTTTTAAACCCTAGTCGAAGGTCAATGTTAAACGGGTAGGGTTTAGTACTAATCGGTTTAAAGAAGACCTAATTTTATAAAAGGAACTAGGAGGTTGAAAAACCAGGCTCAACACCTAGCAAAAGGATGAACAAACTATGACCTAGAGTGAATGGACCCTATAGGATCCTGAGGCACCTTAATGATAATGCCTACAAGATTGAGTTACCCAAAGGTTTTGGCTTATCTATCGCATTCAACGTTGTCGACTTAACTCCATATGTGCTCGATGATGAAGAAGGACAAGATTTATGGGCAAATCTTCAATAACCCTAGGAAATTGATGCACTGCCGGTCAGCAGTCCCATTATTTGCGTGCATCTTTGAGGCCTCTAATCCCTCTCCTAAAGAATTCTCTCTCGTCAACTTGCTAATGATGAGAAACTATACATCGAAGAGGGCTAGTTGAACTCCTTAAGCTCCCCAAACTATCATACGTTAACTTGTACACTCGGTAGTACTGATGCCGACCATTCCCTTATTGAGGACACTGTACCAAATACTTTGACAAACTACTACTGAGAATCTATTGCCGAGTGACAAGAGACTTGCTTAAATTGCTGAGTGACAAGAGACTCACTTAAATGGTCGAGTAGTTTCTCTCGGCATACCACCATTTCTCTCATCCCAACCCCTTTAGTGTCACAACATTTTGACCCTTCCCGCTTATTGTGCTTAGAGAATATTCGTATGGGACCAATGCTACACTGCCAGCTATCCTCCTCGTCTGACATTTAATAACTTTTCCAATTTTGGTTTGTAGTCCTTTTTAGCCTTTTCGTATGTACTAGGAATCCCCTTTTTGTAAATACTTTTTTGTAATTTCTTTATTTGTAATGCTATCTTAGGAACTTACTATGAATAGTCCTTTTCTCTTGTAAGTGGGGGATAACTTACATCTTAATACTGAATACTCTGTTCTTGTGAGATAATCCCCTCTAAGTCCATACTCCTTACACTCTTATCTAATCTTGTGGAGTAGCTCAGGAGTAGTAGCGAATGGACCTTAACATCAACTTGTGCATCATATCGAGTGAGGTGTCAAGTCGTATTGTGTTTGTTGGTGAGTCATATCGTCCAAGTAGCTTTACGTCAACTACTCTTGTTTGATTGTAGACCGTTTCCCTCTAATTTTTTTCGATATCTCAAAGGACCCATTTTACTTCAATTTTGCTCCGGTAAGTCTTAGTGATAACTGAGCTCTTAGGCACACTACAGAATCATAAGTTTCAGAAAATTTGACCTGTAGGTCTTTTTCATGCCATACAATGAATACATAAACCAATTCTTAAATGAATACCAAGCAAAACAACCAAGCTTATTTAGTTTTTCTTTTAGGTAGACCTAAACTTTATTTCCTTCCCCTTTTCATTTCTAAAAACCTCAATGTCGAGTTCATTTAAGTGAATACCTTAGGAGGTGGGGTTAGTACCTAATATTTGTTCCATGTTAACGCTATACATTCACAATATCATGATTAGTCAACATTAAGTACACAGAACAAAACATCACAATGCACTTTATGCTGCAAATTCAATCATTACTCATATAGTCACCACAGTCACATAAAAGAGTACTTACCCCTTTATGAGTAGATATAAATCTACTCTTTATACACATATCTACGTAGCTAGCCTATGGTTTATTTCCAAGCTTACTCATTAGCACAAGCTCCTTCCTCTATAGCTTCACCTAACAAGGGCAAATACTAATAAGGTCAACTATAGGTCATGCATGTGTATATATCTTAGCTTGATATTAGCTTATTGGTTTATAGTTTGCTTTAGATTGTTTCTAGCTTAGTCTCTAACGTAGCCTCTAATTTAACTCATGACTTAGCCTATGAATTACTCTCTAATTCAATCCTACTTTAGAATTTGTAATCAAATACTATTTAACTTATAACCTCAACTTACCAATTAGAAATCCCCATCATTTCACCTATCTTAGTCATTTAAATTTAACTTACACAAAGCACTAAAGTATAGCAACTTTCGATTCTATCTTTAATCTAGCTACTTATTCGATCAAAGTACTATGTTCGCCTATAAAATTTCCACTTTTCAACTAAACCAAGTTAAGACCAATAATGAGTGCTTCAAGTATAACAGTAGATAAGACTCCCTTTTGTTACAATGTTAACCAGACATTTAACCCATGTTTTCATATTTAGCGAAATATGCATAAAGAGTAATAAAATATATAATAATTAGTATCCAAACTTTATTAAAGTAATGGAAGATATATTATACTCAATACATTATAGTTGTTTTATCCTAGTCATGAAAACCACTAAAATAGTATATTATACAATAGACTCTAAAACACTTATTTTAGCTTTATTTTATCAAGAAAAAGTTACAAATAGTTAAATAATTGTACTTTTTGCTAAAATCAAAATATAGAATATATTTCAATATTACTAATCGTTAGAAATTGTATAATGCTGATTTTATACACAAATTACTTTAAAATCCCATTATTCTCTATATTTAGAAAAACTATTAACAAATAATAAATAAATTACAGTAAATGGTAAACATAATTTTTTTCAAAAATTCTTATTACCATAATTTAGTACAAATTGTAAGAGTATTACAAAAAAATTTTCAACCCAAAACAACACCGTTTAATATTTTGGAAAATTAAGTGAAAATTCATTATAACAAAGCACGTTGTTAAGTAAGTACCATAAACCAGTGTTATTTCAATAAAAGAAAAATAAGATAAAAGTACATGAAAAATAATTCTAGAAAACAAAATTTTCATAATTTTTTAGTTGATTTGATATTTTTGAATATTAAATTGAAAAATCGAGCCTGACAAACATATGGCCATTCGGTCACTTTTTAGGAAACTAATTGGGTCGGCCAAGCTTATCTAAACACCAAAAGCTTAAGTTTAGAGGTCCACCATGTTAGGTTATGTATAGTTATGGGAATTGTATTGCCTTACCTCTTAAACTAAATTTTCACCCTAGTTTTTTTTTTCCCGATTTTGTTTTGATATTTAATTTTTATGTTTGAGAGGATTTTTTGTTTCCTAAATATTGTAAAGTGGTAAATTTTTCTCCTAAGTACATTTTTATATGAGATGAGTTTGTGGAAAAAGGAACACAAATTTTCCAAGTATCCATCATGTTATTCTAGCCTAATATAAATGTTTTGGCTTTTTCATTCACTTGTTAGCTCATTGGACAACTACTTTTCTAAGTTTGCAACATGCTATATCTGTTCCAAATTTGTCCAAGCATAGTTTTTTTTTTCTATAATTTTTTATCAATTTATTACAATTTTTAGCTAATTAATTAGAATTTTTGATAATATATTTACATATCAGATATATAACGTATATACTACATGACTATATAGTTACACTATATGTTACTTGACTCATAAATATTACTTTTACGTTTCAAATAATTTATCTTTATGTGTTCATTAAGTTTCGAAGCTCAATCATTAAGTTCTTGATAATTACTAAACAATCCCAATAAAAATAGATTTTATTAAAATTAAATATTATATATATTTTATTTTGAGAAATTGACCTTACCAGGACACTTTGTTTAAGTCTTTTAACCTCTATTGAGCCTAATTTTTTCCTAGTTTTCATACGTAAGTCTTTTTTAAACTGATCAATATTAAACCAATTCTTTTATATTTTGAAAATACTTTGGAGTCACTACTCAATTAGAGTAGGGAAAAGAGTTAAATTATAACCAATTCATAAATTATAACTAATTGGATGAATTGATTATAATTTAGCTATTAGTCTTTTGATAAAACCAAATTTATAAAATGGTTTCGAGAATCAGAAAAAATAAGTTTCGGGGTTAAGCTTTTTAAACCCTTATGGGAATTATCAACTTTCCAAATATTAGTTTAATCCTTAAAATCGCCTTTTAAAAACTATCTTACAAAATGAAAATTGATCATTGGTTAACAAATTGGATCTTATTCTATTAAATTGGATAAATTTAAACTAAATTGGAAGAAATATAAGATTTTTTTCATTTTTTACTAAATTGAGTAACTAATAGTGAAAAAAGAAATTATTTTTTACATCACCCAAAAGGTGCCTATGTACTTGTTATTCAAGATTAAACGTACGTAGTTCTTTATGAAAATATTAGCGGGTTTGATTTTAAATTTGAAAAGTAATCGAGTTTATGTCTCTTAACCATTTCGTTTTATTTAGGAAAAACACCTAAGAGAACAAAGGTCTTAATTTGGTGATTTTATTTTTGGAAAAATTCTAAAATATCTTAATTTTTTAAAAAATGTCTATTTATTTTTATTTATTTGGACAAAAGAAAATTATAAGTGATAAAACTTTTTAGAAAAATCTTAGAGGACCTAAAAGCAACTTTTCATGAAATACACAATTACTATGACTAACATGCCTTACTATAGAAAAAATATTTAAACTATAGAAAATATGCATAATTATAGAAAAGAAGCCTAAACTATGGAGAAGGTACCTAAATCATAAAAAAGATGTAAGAATCATATAAAAACATGTATATAAGAAAAGGGTGCGTTTATTTTGGAAAGTTCTAAGAAATCTTAACTATGAAAAAGTTTATTTTATTTCATTTTTATTGAAAAATGCTTTTCTAATTGATAAAATGGTTTTTATATATTTTCTTTATTTTCTTATCTTTTATATATATTTATTATTAGTTTTTTTTTTCATTTCTTTACTAAACATCAAAATAAAAAAAAAACTTCTTCCTCTTTCTTTTTTTCATTTGTTCTTTCTCTTTCTTCTTTTTTTCTTTTCATTTTTTCTCTCTCTTTTTAAATGGATTACAATTACAATACAACAAATTAAAAAAAAATACAATAGAATATGACAAAGACAATAAAAATAATTTTAACAAAACAAAGGAAATAGGGAGCAGAGGTCAAACCAAGCTAAGGGGGCATAGGTCAAATCTTCGACAAGCGGGTCATACGCATGTACCAATGAGGGATAGATAAGTGTCAAAGTGAGAGAAAAAAATAACAGATGCATTTTACACCTTCTGAGGAAGGAACCAAATATTTCTAAGTCATTTGCAATATCAAGTCAGAATATATTACCATTAGGCCGTTAGCCTGTACCTTATTCATACATGTAATTAAATTGCACATTAGGACAAGGTCTACCTAAGCTAGATTTGAATTTAAGCCTAGGCCTAATATCCCTCTCATAAAAAGAACTTATTATTAAAATATAAAGCTTATTATTTTAAAAACTTATTTAAATTTCCTAAATTTCCTTCTTTTTATGATTTTTATATTTTTATAAAATTTCTTCTTTTTTGTTTTGTTTTTTTTTTCCATTTCTTTGTATTTTTCTTTAATTAGGACCATTTACCCTATCTTAAAAATTCTAAAAATAAAAGAGGGGAAAAATAAGGTGTCTACAACTATTTTTCTTTGTAGTAAAATTTGAATAAAATTTTATCATAAAGATAAATGAGATACTTTTTTTGCCCTAGGGGTAGAATTTGCCTAAGAAGTGCTATAGTAAGCTAGGCTAGGTTTGGTTTACTGGCAATTTGATGAAAAGGTGAAAAAAAGAGGGAAGGTGCTCTAAGAACTTGTTGGAACATAAAGTAGGCATAATGCACTACTAGCTAAATATAACCATAAAAGGTTTTGAAGGAAGAGAAGAACTTTAAAAGTCAACAAGACCATAAAAGTGACATTGACTGAAGAGAAGCACCCTAAGACCTAGCAAGGGAAATCGATTTAGAAAATCTAGATGTGCTCTCCTAAGCTCACTAAGCTAAGTGGAAGTGTCCTTAGGGGACTAGTAACCCTAAATTGTCTTAGAAGATGAATCCTATGGGCTTGCTAAAAGGAATTAATGGTGAAAGGAGGTGCCTTATGAGCTTGCTTAAGAGAAATTGACGAAGAGAAGTGCCTTAAGGGCTTGCTAAAAACTTGGTGACGAGAAGTGCTTTATAGGCTTGCTATGAACTCTAAAAGGAGGATTGGTCGATGGCTAAGATCCTAACGGAAATGAGTTAGGATAGCACTCCAAGAGTAAGCAATTTTCAGGTTGTGATAACACTCCTAGAGCATACGAGCTAAGGGTTTTTAACTTGGGATAGCACTTTGAGAGCATGTGATCCGAGGGTTTAAGGTTAGAATAACACTCTAAGAGTATGTGAACTAAGGGTTTTAGGTTAAGATAACACTCCAAGAGCATGCGATCCAAGGGTTTCAAGTTAAGATAGCACTCCAAAAGCACAATCCAAGGCTTTTAGGTTAAGATAGTGCTTCGAGAGCATGTAATCTAAGGGTTTCAAGTTAGGATAGCACTCCAAGAGCATGCAATCTAAGGGTTTTAGGTTAAGATAGTGCTTTGAGAGCATGCAATCTGAGGGTTTTAGGATAGCGCTCCAAGAGCATGTGACTTAAGGGTTTTAAGTTAGGATAGTGCTTAGAGAGAATGTAATCCGAGTGTTTTAGGTCAGGATAATGCTTTAAGAGCATGCGATCTCAAGGTTTTAGAATAACACTCTAAGAGCATGCGATCTAAGGGTTTTAAGCTAGGATAATGCTTCAAGAGCATATGATCTGAGAGTTTTAAGTTAGGATAGTACTTCGAAAGCATGTTATCTAAGGATTTTAGGTTAAGATAGTGCTCTAAGAACATGCGATTCAAGGGTTTTAGGTTAGGATAGTACTCTAATAGTATGTGATCTAAGAGTTTCAAGCTAAGATAACGCTTCGAGAGCATACGATCCAAGGGTTTTAGGTTAATATAGTGCTCAGAGAGTATGCAATCTAAGGATTTCAAGTTAGGATAGCGTTCTAAGAGCATATGATCTAAGGGTTTCAGGTTAGGATAGCACTCCAAGAGCATGCAATTTAAGGGTTTTAGGTTCAGATAGTGCTTTAAGAGAATGCTAATTTGGTGAAGAGAGGAGCACTATGGGCTCACTAGAGGAGAAATTGGTGAAGAAAAGAACTCAATAAGCTTGCTAAAAGAATATTGTTGAAGAAAAGCGTTCCATGGGCTTGCTAAAAAAAATTGATGAAGAGAAGTACCCTATTGGCTTACTACAAGAAATTAGTGAAAAGAAGTGCCCTATAGGCTCGCTAAAAGAAATTGGTAAGGTGAGTACCTTTATAGGCTCACTGGAAACCCTAAAGGAAATTGACAAAAGAGGCGGTAGCGCTTTCAATGTTGGCTAGAACCCTAAAAGGATGAAACAATGCTCTAAGAGTTGGCTAGAATCTTAAAAAGAATAATAGAGGGGTCAATGCCATAAGAGCTAGTTAGAACCCTAAAAATGAAAGGAGAGACAACACCCTAAAGGTTGGTTAGAACCCTAAAAAGAATAGAAAAGGGAACAATGCTTTAAGAGCTAGCTAAAACCTTAAAAATGAATGAAAGATGGGATAGCGCTTTGAAAGATGAGACAACACTCTAAAAGCTGGCTTGAATCGTAAGAATGAAAGAAAGAGGGACAACGCTCTAAGAGCTAGCTTGAACCCTAAGGAAATTTGATGAAGGATTGAAGAAGTAAAGTAAGGAAAGTAACTAGTTTTTCAAAAAAGAACTTCTTAGCTTAAAAACTATTTACAAATAAAGAATTTGGTGAAAAACTATTTAATAGCAAAAGAGATAATAGGGATGGTTCCTTGATTTGGATTAATGTGATCAACTTAAAATGTGTAACTGCATTGAAAACGAAGCAGATGACCTAAATTAAAAGTTTGCCTCATCAACAAACCTAACCATTGAATTGCCCCATTATAGGGTAGTTTTTAACAAGGTTTAAATTTGAAAAGTCTCCAAATTGGTCTAACAAGGTTAATAAGAGATAATTGGGTTTAGGATTTGAAAATGAATACCTAACTTTATTTTAATTTACATATCACATTCAAAGTGGACCTCTTTTAAGGAATGAGTCCAAAGTATCCTTACCATTATGTTGCTCAACTCCTAAAGTATTTCAAAGGTTAGTGTATAGGATATAGTTTTCCTCTTTCCATCCTAAACTTTTTAAAAGGTGAGTTACCAATTCCTTAAAGAGGAGATTATTATTTATTTTCTCCAAGATGGAGATTAACTTTACCATATGCCCTAGTTCCTCAAAACATGCCTCAGTTTTGATACTTTTCACTTATTTTAAGTTCGGGACTTGGGTTGTGTTTTGACTTTGCTTATGATTGGACTTAGTTTTCTAAATGAACTAAGGGTTTCAGCTTGGCTTGGTTACCTTAATGGACTGATGATTGTGTTTAGGTCAACTGCCTTGATGGGCCAAGTAGCCAAGGGTTCATGTTTAAACTAGTTTTCTGAATCGGCCTAAGGTTGGTGTTTAGATTAAATGGGCCAAGGGGTTAGGCTTCCTTAATGAGCCAAATGGCTTCGTTTATATTAGATGTGTTTAGGTTGGTTGCTTAAGTAGGCCAAAGGCTTAGGCTTGGGTAAGTTCCTTCATATTTGGGTTAAGCCCATAAGGATTTATAACCATTAGCCAATTTTCTTTTCGTTTTCATTTTTTTTTCTCCTGCTTTTTTTTTTTCTTTTATTTTGAGAGAGAAAGATAAAGTTTTAGAAATAGAGAAATCAAATTACAAATAAGGATGGTGATTTTTAGGGTTCCATTTACAAGTTTATGAGACCTATTTACATTTCTCTAAGGGAGAGAGAATAAATGGTTACATTATTGAAGTACTTATTTACAAAACAGACTCTTAAAGAGTGAAGAAGAATAATTTGAAGAGAACTCTTTATTATTTTGGAAAATCAAAGTATAGAAAACAAAGGAAGAAGGCTTAATAATTATTCTCAAAACTTGAAATTCATTATAGGCTATCTAGATGTAGATTGGAAACACCTTAAATTAAGTCTCACAGATGAGCCTTAAGGTCCTCCAACATCTCATAAGTTTCCCTAATGACCTATCTTAAAAGGGACCTTAAGGCCTTGTTATGAGCTTTAGAGCATTTGAGTTTCTCCTTTAGATAGGCAATTTCATCCTTTAGTAGCTGCTAATGAATCCTAGAGTGGTCCTATAGCCTATCATTTGCCTGATTTTTTGCTTGGTTTTTTGCCATTTTAGGTCGACACATTTTATGTACAAGAATTAATTATCAATATAACAAAAGAAAGTACGGAGGAATATGTAGATATTAAGATCATTTGGGTTAATACATTAATCCTTAAGTTGTAACCCTACTATTATTTTCAAAATCTGATTACATTAAAACTCTTAAACAATTGGTAGGGTTGTAATTCTTAAAAGTAGTGTATTAACTTAAGCTTGAAGGGGAGTACATACAATCAAGGTAGGTTCTAAAAGGTTGTTAAGATTTGTAACCTCACTTTTTTTAGAAAACACCTTCATTGGTCACATCAAGCATAAGTGGAGGTAACTTAATCAACCTTGAGCAGTGGTTACACTACAACACCCGAAGCTTACATAATGGTCCCCCATCTTAAGATCCTAATACGGTTTAGGTTTCACTGTTTCTATCATACAAATATGATATAGAAATTAAAAAATTAGTATAACCATATACAGACAAATTACACTTAATAAGGTGATTTCAAAGAATTAATTCTAAATTTGGAAAGTTGGATGACTAACCCTCTTAACTTCTACAATGGAATCACCAAGCTGTCAAGCTTGATTTTTTCTCCATTTTTATAAAAAAAGTTTTCTTTAAACCAATCAATATTATACCCTACCTATTTAATATTAATCATCGACTAAGGTACAAAGAAAATCGGCTCTTTTATACTTTGAAAATGCTTTAGAGTCACCACCTGACCAGAGTCAGGAAAAAGAGATAAATTATAACCAATTGGGTTGATTAGTTATAATTTAGCTACTAATCTTTCAATGAAACCATAATTATAAAATGGTTTTGAGAACTAGAAAAAAGGAGTTCGAGGGTTAAGGTTTTTAAACCCTTACGGGTACCATCAACTTTCTAAATTTAGGCTTAATCCTTAAAATTGCCTTTAAAAAACTATCCTATAAAACAAAATTTGATCATTGGTTATTGAATTAGATCATATTCTATTAAATTGGATAAATTTAAACTAAATTGAAAGAAATCTAAAACTTTTTCATTTCTTACTAAATTGAGTAACTACTAGTGAAAAAAAAAAAACTAAATATTTCATTTTTTACGTTGCCCTTAGGGTGCCTACATATCTATTACTCAGGATCAGACGCACGTAGTTCTTTCCAAAAATATTAGCGGGTTGGTTGATTTTAAATTTAGAAAGTGGTTGAGTTTATATCTCTTAGCCATTTCATTTTATTTAAGAAAAACACTTAAGAGAAAAAGGTCCTAATTTAGTGATTTTATTTTTGTGAAAATTCTAAAATATCCTAATTTTTGAAAAAATGTCCATTTATGTTTATTTATTTGGAAAAAAAAAATCTAGATGATAAAACTTTTTAGAAAAATCTTAAAGGATCTAAATACAACTTTTCATGAAATATGCAATTACCATGGCTAGTATACGTAACTATAAAAAAGATACTTAAACTATAGAAAAAATGCCTAATTATAAAAAAAGAGGCCTAAACCATAGAAAAAATACATAATTATAGAAAAGAAGTCTAAATCATGAAAATTATAGAAAACATGTCTATAAGAAAAGAGTACGTTTATTTTGAAAAGTTCTAAGAAATTTTTACTTTAAAAAGGTTCATTTTATTTTATTTTTTAACTAAAAAATGTTTTTCTAAGTGATAAAATGGTTTATATATATTTTCTTTATTTTATTGTATTTTATATATATTTATTTTTTCTTTTTTTTCTTTTCTTTACTAAAACATTAAACAAAAAAAAAATTCTTCATCTTTCTTTTTTTTTTTTTCTTTCTCTTTCTTCTTTTTTTCTTTTCGAATTCTTTTCTTCTTTTCGTTTTTTCTCTTTCTTTTTTTTTGAAATGGGTTACAATTACAATTCAATAAATTGGAAAACAAAAAACGATAGAACATTGCAAAGATAATAAAAATAATAAAAAAAGAAAACAAAGGAAACAAAGAGAAGGGATTGGACCAAGCTAAGGGGGACATGGGTCGGATCTTTAGTAGGCAAGTCAAATTCAGTCATGTTGAAAAGCTCTCGCCATGAGTAGTCTTTATCAGAACTTATCCAAGCTTAGAAAGCCTCGAGCTTATGCAAATCCTAGAGAGAGAAAAATAAGTTGTGTAAAGAGAGAGAGAGAGTGGCATTTATGAGTGGATTTTAGTGATTATGAATGATGAGTTGATGATTTATAGTAAAATGAAATCTCATATTTATAGGTATGATGGTCAAGTTAAGGATAGAAAAATTAAATACAATATAATTTTCTTCTATGTTTAAACTAGGCAAACTTTGACATTATGTGATGCTAAATACAAAGCTGTGTGTGAAAAACATAATTAACATGTACTAAGAGTATACCTATTACACATAAGAGTGTATTGGGGTATGTCTAATGCACGTACGAGTGTGCCTACCACACTTAGAATTGAGTTAGTAAATAATGTAGCCTGTGACATGGCGATGACATAGTGATGATGTAGTGGTGATATGGTATGACATGACATGGCATATGAGGTGGCATGATGTGGCGATGACATGGTATGGTGACGTGATGAACGCATGTACTAATGAGGGATGGACAAGTGTCTAAGTGAGAAAAGAAAATAAAGATACATTTTGCACCTTTTATGGATTGAACTCAATATCTCTAAGTCATATGCAATATCAAGTTAGACTATATTACTGTTAGGCTTTTGGTCTATGCCTTGTTCATATGTGTAATTGGACAAGGTTTATTTAGGCTAGATTTTAATCTAATCTTAGGCTTAATATCACTCTCTTAAAAAAAAAAACTCATTATTTTAAAAACTTATTTAAAATTTCTACTTTTTGTGGTTTTTCTAATTTCTTTTTTATTTTTTGTAATTTTATAAAATTTCTTATTTTTTATGTTTTTTTTTTCTAAATTTTCCCTTTGTTTTTTTCCTTAATTAGGACCCTTTACACTATTCTAAAAATAAAAGGGAGCTAAAATGAGATGTTTACAACCTCATATTAAAATTTGACTCAATTTAGAAAAATTTGTTCATTCTAGTCCTTTATACCTAGAAATGGATCTTATAAATTTTACTCATTCTATTCAAGTCATTTAATTGATTTGGGCATGTGAAATTAAATGGTGATGCATACAAATGATATATCATAAATAGTGCATTGTACATAACATTGCGTAGTATCATTTCACATATCATAATTAACATATATTATTATATGATAATAGCATCACACATGTATAATTCAATTGATGATCATGAATCAACAAAATCTTGCTAAATTTAAGTTTTGTTCTTTTTAAAAGTGAGTTTACAAAGTGGAAATCTCAAATTGATGGCTTTTAGACTGGTAGTTTCATTAAAATTACAAAAACATTGTAAGTGGATTACTGTAATTGATTTGTCCAATATTATTTAGGTCATACATTAACATATATTTACTATAGTTTAGCTATATAGTAAATATAATAATCATGTGACATATGTAAATAAATATATCTATAAAGGTACATTTTTTTTAAGTGAAGATGATCAATTGAGCTAATCTAGCCTTAATAAAATTACAAGAATAACATCTTCATAGAATGAGAAATAGTAAATTACATAAAATTTTAATATCATAAAATGAAAAATTTGAGCAAATCAATTACTAAATCAAATCGTACATAAATCCAATGATTTAAAAAATGTATAATTGGATCTTAAATACATAAAAAGGAGGAAATGTACTTTGTAAATGTATTAAGAAAGACATAAAATTTTCTAATTACGTTTAATTTGGCTCATTAAAGACGCCACTAGATACATACGAAACAAAAATAACGAAGAAAACATTATTTGGTGCGCTTTGTAGCTAACATTGTAAAACTTTTCATTATAAATTGCATTATTCCTCAAATATTTAAACACTAATAATATAAAATATAAACATTAAATAAAACAAACTAGTAAAAGATGTGAGCATATATGATGAGTTCCTATTACATATACATTATTTAGTGATTTTTAATTATTTTTCTTAATATTTAAGTTTATTTTTAAATAATAATACTTAATTAAGTAAAATTTTGTTTTCTAGATTTTGAAACAATCTATGCGAGAAAATAAGAAGATAAAAACAAATTTCGCTCAAATCGAAATTAAAATGAGCAAGTTAAGAAGGTTTGAAAATCGACATAACTGAACGACATGACTGTATCGTTTCCAAGCAAATTTGGAGCTAATTATCAACTATTATAGCCTAGGACACGATCAAAAGAAATGATCATGTTGTTGGTCGTGTCATTTCGAGTTTAAAAAAAAAAAAAAAGACAAACATGAAGCATAGTAAAGGACATGACCAAAAGATACAATTGTGTCCCTAATTGTCTTTTCCAACCAACCTACTTTTTTTTAACACTTCATATATAAAGCTTTGTTAGGGTTTATTTTTTAAAAGAACTTTTTGGCATGAAATTGGAGAGAGCTTTACAAGACAAGAATACTCAAGGAGTGAGAGAATTATCAAGAATTTAAGATTCAAGATTTGATCTTATTTAAACTTCATGACTTTCTTTTCTATATTTTTCTACTCTTTACTTTTAGATTTTTATTTTGCAATGTGTAGTGACTAGATATTTCATATGTAGGTTTTGTGAAACCTAGATCTATTCATGTAACATAATTAGTATTTGATTAATTTAGTTCTTTATTATTTTCTTGATTCAACTATGTTTGATTCATGATTTAGGTTATTATTTCCATGGGTAGTAGTCTAGAGGTTGATATCTTATAAGATAATCAAGAGATTTCTTATAAGATTAGATATAGGCATAGTTGATGAGGATTATTGCAAGATTAGAGATAATTTGCAAGATTTTTCCAGATTTTAAATTATGGCATCTAGAATTCATTATTTAATAATGTAATCTTAGGTCATGCTATTGTAAAGAGATTTTAGTAGGTGATTTTAGGGTTAGGGTTAATTGGTTTGAGAAAGTAATTAATTTTAATATATAATTCTCTCGGTAAAAAATGATTAAGAATAAATTAGATTATCTTTATGAAAATCACACGTTAAATCTAGAAACAATAAAATCTAGGTACAATATTAAATCTTGAATTAATTTCTAATTGAATTGCTTTCTTATTAATTCTTGAATTGTGTCTTAGTTAGTCTTTAGTTTAGTTTTAGTTGTAATTTAGATTTACTTCTTTAAGTTTCTTGAAATTTAAATTATCAGTTAGAGAATAGAGACCTAGTGAGTACTAGTAGTCAGAGTCTTTGAGGGATCGATACTTGAACTTAACTCGCTATATTATAAACTAATAGGTGTAATTACCTACATTAATATATTAAGCAACACATAAAGCAATGAAGTGTCCATCTTATAGCAAAATACCAAGAAAATAACTAATAAATAAATAAATAAAAACCTTCGTAGGGAATAAGTAGGTACTTACCAATAATGAAGGTGGGTAAAAAAAAAAACAAAAAAAAAAGGTAAGCCTTCACAATAGAGTAAGGTTGTTCCTTTACCTATTTCACAAAACTATACTAAAGAAAGGGGGGAAATTAGAAAAATGATTTTACATACAAATACTATGGAATAAAATATCACAAAAATGACTTTATGTTTCAATACTTAGTTTATTATACTTGTTTATTCAATGTATGCTCCCCATCTTTCATCAAACTCAAGAAAATAATGCCAAATACATTTGTTATAAAGAAGAAATAAATATTTAGGTTGTATATTAGATAAGGATTCATAAACCACTAAATCCACAATAGGGAATTAAAAGCTATGAACATTGTATAATTTCTTTCGAGTTCTAAATGGTATTGTGTGTGACTGCTACCTAAGAGTAGAAGAGATGGAAATGGTATATAGGAATATGTCTTTAAGTAATTCAATTAATTGATGATTCACAATATGTTTATATCTTTTTATAGATAGTAGAATACTAAATTAAATACAAACTAATGTAATTATTGCAGTTGAGAATAATAATAATGACACAATATTAACAATACAAACTACGATGAATACAAAAATTTAGTAAAAATTAATGTAATTATGGAAATATGTTAATGATAAAATAAAATGATGGGATAAAAAGAAACTTCTGAAATTATATATTATAATATAACTAGTTGAATTATATTATAAATTTCTTATTTTTGAAAATAACAAATGTATAGATAATTTGATCTTTTAGGCATTATCTAAAAAATATTATCCATTAGAATATTTAATTCATTTAATAATGGAGATAAATCGAAGAGTCGATGCGACACATGAATAAAAGTTTGAAAGGTGATCATAATATTTTATAATAAATGTAAATATAATAAAATATTTATATTATGAAAAATGCTTGAATAATGATTACCTTACATTACATTAGATTAAATTATATTATATTATATGAAATGCATATCAAAATTATATTAAATATTACATATCATATATTTATACATGACAAATTGTTTATGCGAACAAACAAATTTATAATAGAACGGGTTTCCTAAAAGGAATAAAATGTATTGAGAGAGTATTTACCAAAAAAAAAAAAAAAAAGAAAGACTATCCATTTATTATTATAGGAAATGAATAATTCAATTATCATGATTTATACACAAAAGATTATGTTGATATGCTTAAAACAAAAAAGCTAATCAACATTAATGACATTAAGCATCTATAGACAATTAGCATGTTTTTTCTTTACCAAAAACAATTATCATGTACTAATTATCATGGTCGTAGTACTAAGCAAAGCAATATTAACAGTTGTAAATATTTAAAGACAATTAACATTCAACAATCGATAGGCTACTTTTTTCCACTCATGGAATTTTGACACTATCATAAAATAATTTAGTTGATCCATTCGTTTCTTATTACTTCTTTTACAAATATATAGACTAAGTTTCATAGTAGAATCGATAAATTATGATTTTCAATATAGTGTTAACTATTTTAAGAAAGAAAAAAATTGTGCAATTTTTGGGTTCTCACCATAAACTTTTTTATCAAAATTTTTTTTTTCTTCATCTTTCTAACCATTAGTTTTATATGTAATTAACTATATAAATGTCTTACAATTAATGTTTAACATAATTGACATTCTTAAATTTACATATGTGGAGCATATAGTTTAGCATTATTTTAAGTTGGTTGTATGTATATATATATCATAAATTGTTTTTTTTTTGGTAATAAAATATATTATATAAAATAAAAGCAAGTCCAACAACACCTAAATGGTTATCCTAGCGAGAAAGAAAAATCTTCCTAACCGCCATGCCAAAGACACTTCAATTGCAATAGGAGTCTAAGATAACATAGTTCAAAATCGCTAAAGGGAAACATAAAGAAAGGAAACACATGATTTTAATTTAAGCCCTTTGTAAACCCCTAAAAGTTTCGATCTAGTTTTTTAAATAGACTCAACTATATTAGACAATTTAGGAGTCGACAAGGCTAATTAAAGTGAAAACCCTAAAAGAATTAATCAATCGCGTAAAAAACTTTTCTACCCTAAATGTTTCTAAAAGCTAAAGATTTCATTCGAAAGTGATGAAAACCTTAAAAATGATTACATTAAGGACATAGGTGCACTAATCCACTATGATATACCCTAAAACCCTAATTGATAATATAATGCTTATATTTTGCTAAATCATTAGTAAAAGGTTAGAGATAACCCTCATTCTTGCTTATATGATTTGAATTCTTAAGTAATCCATTAGGAACTAAGATAATGAGTCATAGATTATATTTATCTCTTAAATATATGATTAAGATAGTCTTACGTAGGGTTAGGGTTATAGTTGAAGATTAGGTTACATATAGTGAACTTTAATACTCAAATTAGTACTTTTTGAACTTGTTATCCAAAGTAGTTTATCAAATGAGATATATGGACTCTAAAGACCTAAAGTAAGATCTCATCAACCATATTTACACATCAATGCATCATATACCTCATTTCTTCTCATTTCTTTCATTTCTCTCCTAATTTCCCTTAATTACTACATTATGTGTACAAAATTACACATACTTAAGGAATGTTGACTAAGATAATACATGTTGACCAAAGTCCAAAAGTTGACCAAGTCAACACATGTTGACTAAAGTCAACATTTTGAAAAGTCAACAAAAGACAAAGAGATAAGGAAAATATCTCTTCCTTAATGATGGCTTTCTTTTCTTTTCCTTTTGATTTTTCTTTCTCTCTTTTCATTATTGTTGCCGTCCACATTCTTCCTTCAAAACCCCACTACATGTTGTCTTCCATTAAGATAAACAAACAAAATAAACAAACCAAAATCCCCATTTTCATGCCGTGAACTTCCCTCTCTTCTTTCACTTTCATTACTTCACTTTTGTCTCCATAACTTCAACATAATTAAAGGTATGTCTTTAAGTTGTTTTATGTTACTTTATATTATTCATTAGTTAGTTAATTAGGTAGATTAGATAAGTAGTTATGTGGTTAGTATTGTCTTGAAGAAGAGGAAACAAAGTTTCCATCTTTAAGTGTAGAAATTGAACTTTTGAAGAAGAAGAAAGGAAGACATGAGTATATGCTTATAAGCATGTATACATAAGGAAATATCAAAAGAGTACAAGTGTGTGAACCTTTGTACATGAGTATTTATCATGTACATAACCTAACTTAAGATCATATCTAACTATACATACCTATACTACACTAAATATATACATAAGAATACAAAAACATGGAATTAGGAAGCTTTTCTTAAGGAAAAGCTTAGGCATACGAATTTTAGTATAAAAATACGTATCCAACCGTATAGGTATACGGGTATGTATACACGTATAAATACGGTATAAGTCTAAGTATAGGTATGAGTATAAGTATGTATAAAGTATATGTACATAAGTATAAGAGAAAGGGATGACATGTACATAATACATATACATATGACATAAGCATGAGGAAAGGCTTATGTAATCATATGATGAGGTAAGTGATGACATAAGCACATGATGACATAAGCCATGACATAAGCAAGTGATGACATAAGCAATGAAATAAGCAAGCGATGATGTAAGCGATGACATAAGCATAAGTTTAGAAAATAAGAAAACTAAGAAAAGTATAGGTAATTAGGTAACTAAATTAGTAAATCCTAATACACCTTCTAAATTAGATTATACCTAATTCAGTACATGAATTAGTAATAGCAAAGTAAAATCCTTTCATTATAAGAATTTAAGGAATAAAAGATATAAACATAAGTAATAAGAGTACTTAAGTGTTCATAACTAAAAATTTCTATAAATTTAGTTCATACCGTAAAATAGAGGTCTTAATACCCAAAACAGATATTACCATGTGAATATATGTTCGGAAACGATTGAAAACGACTATAAATTCATAAATATAAAAAATAAAACGAAAAAGTTACATACGATTGAAATTAAAGTCTTACCGGGTAAAAGTTGATAGTAATTTAAGTAGAATTAGGTAATTAGATGTTTAGAATTAGTAGCTAATTCAAGTACTTACTAGTGTTATTATCGCATAATGATCAGGTGACCCTAAGGTGAACGAGGACCTCCCGATCGATTACTACGATTAGGGTGAACCGTTATGGCCGAGTGAGTATTTACCCTATGATTCCATGCTTGATTGTGATTGTTGCTAATAGACTTAAATATTATTGTTAATTAACTACTGTGTAGGGTTCGGGAAATGTTTGTGTATGTAATTGTATGTTGAGTTGTGAATTTACCTTAAATGCAGAGAATGCCTTGTTTGTTGTATGGTAGTGTAGAAAGTGATTGTGTGTATTAGTGGATGGTCACAGCATAATTTGAAGTAAATTATACTCGACCTATAAAAAGAAACTGGAACATGCATTAACATGCATAGCATGGATATTATTCTGGCCGTCACATCACACGGAGGTAAAGAAAGGCCATTCGGGGGTTGATATTATTGATTTATTTGGTTCTGTACGGTGCACTCATACAAAATGACCTTACCCTGGCCCGCGGGAACACTAGGCGTTGGAGGCGCCAACCGCCTGGCTAAGGGTCGAGTCTAGAGGCCTCCGTTTAGGGGTGAGTGTGGACTGCGGGGGCTCACTCACAATTATACTAGAACTTGGGTTTTTCTGAAAATAAAATAATTATTTGATATGAGTACGGAACATGGAGTTCCGTAGTAAAGTAAGTTCTAGTATAATACCCGGATCTGATTGGTGCTGTGTAAACTCCAACCCTGACTTCGGAGGGCGTTAATCCGAGTTACGTATATGAACTAGTTAAGTATGCGTATTGTTTGGCATTTTGTTTGATCATTCATTCATATGCGTGACTATAATGTAATTATAACTTACTTGTTGTATGGCTGAGGGTTTTGCTCATTAAGCTTAGGCTTACACCCCTTTAGACTTTTGTTGCAGGATAGCCTGTTCGTAGAGATAGGACGAGGGATGCCACAAGTTAGCCTGGGGACTTGGGCAAGAGCGAGGTATCCTATGTAATGAGAGGAAATAGTTTATGTAGACTCTTACTCATGTATTTATGTTTATCTTATTATTATAAACTTAGACATACTTAAACACTGTGCATTGTAAACTTTATAACTTAACTTTTATATAAATATGTTGTGTGATGATATCATGTGAATCTGGATGTACTTTGGAAACTAGTAGTTGCTGAGCCTTGTATATTGTGTGATGAGTTTTTGATTGGAAGGGTAACCAATCAGGGGTTCTTCATACAGTATACGACGTCTGCTACGACTAGGCCGTCCTCAGTTCGTGACACCCTTCCTTTGCCATAGCATCTGCAGGAGAATTAGCTTCACTTCTAATCCTACATAAATCGATATAATCAAATTAGTCAAACAATGCTAAGTAATCTCTAACAATAACTGACTTTAAATATCCATTTTGATACCCTCTCTTGATAAGGTCAATGGCATTGGTATAGTTGGACTCTAGGATAACTCACTTCCATCCTTTATCTCTCGCCAATTGTAAACCCAATAGTAATGCACCAAGCTTAATCTCCAATAATGTAAGGTGATTCTTTTCCTTTAAGCACCGCCCTAAATACACCCCTCATGGTCTTGTCTTATTGTTGCAATGGCTAAGTTTTCACCCCTCCAATTAGCAAAATCTAGGCAACTACCAATCGGATATGATACACCAATTGATCCTAATTGACTTATAATTCATCAGATGTGACTTACTAGTCTGAACTATAGGATCACTTACTACTACCCCTTACTAAAGGGAATAGATAAGAGTTAAGAGATAAACAAGAACACTAAGGTTGCTTAGGAAAGGAAACTTGTAATAATCAATAATATAATAATATATTATTTGCAAACAAATAAATGGCGTTTTTATACTAGCCCCACTAAGGATATAAGCCATACATGGAAAATACAAAAGGGTAATTTACAAATGGAATATATGAAACATACTAAAAAGGGTTAAAAGGACAAATAATATCTTATATGGGAAAAAATAAGGAATCCTTTTAGAATTTTGTGCCAAAAGACATGTATCACATAATGAATGGTGATTTAGAATGCAATTGGCCTTACTGAAGTGTACTCTTGAGATGGGTTGAATTTAATATAATAAAATTTGGATGAAGTCAAAGAAAGAGTTATCAATCAGATTAGAACTAATCTGGTTCAAGTCAAGGCTTGGTTACTAAAGGTTGTTCAGATCTTCTTTAGGTTAAGTATCTCGCAACTCAGCTTGAATAAAGGTTTGATGTTGATCGGCTTAAAAGCTAAATAAATCAAGATATGAGGTCAATAATGTATGGAGGTTGCTTAGCAAGTCGATACTTTTACTTGGAAGCTCAGGAATTGTATCGGTCCTACCTAGAGCTCCATATTTGGGTCAATAACAATGTGAAAGGTGAGGTTATGATAGGAATCCTCATCTTAAGTAGGGTTTCGAGCTAGTATTCTTCGTGGAAGTCCTTACAGTCCTCTAGCTCAGTTACGTGTGACTAGCCCGAGGAGTTGATTCCTACCATCTGCCTAGGGGTTAGAAGGATTTGTCTTCAAATCTGAAGAGGTTTTTGGCTCTTGTTCTATCCTAACATCTAGTAGGTCTTCTTCTGGTCAGTAAGAAATCAGTTCAAGAACATTGAAAGTGGAGGAAACACTATAGTTCTTGAGTAATTCAACCTGGTAGGCATTGCGGTTGATTTTCTTCATAACTTTGAATAGACCATCAGCTTATGGAGATAGCTTACTTTATCTTAGGTATAGAAATTGTTTTCAGTTGAAGTGAATCCATGCTAAGTCTCCTAATCTTAAGGAAATAGTTTGGCAGCCACAACTACTGATCTCTTACTGTCTCTAATTGAACTTAGCCATCTTCCTTTCTACGAACTAATGTAGTTCTTGTAATTTTTAGGCTTAGGTAACTTTCAATTAACTCTTTTCTACAGTTACAAGGGTACTGATCGGATCTAGGGGAATAATGGGATTAAGGCTATAGATGACCTCAAATGGAGTCTTTCTAGTGGTATTGCGGACAGTTCAATTGTATATGAATTCTACAACTAGTAGACATAAATCCTAATCCTTTAAATTCTTTCCTACAACAACTCAAAGTAAATTACCTAACGTTTTGTTCACCACTTCAATTTGGCCATCAATTTGAGGAAGACTACTAAAGCTAAACACAAGTTTATTTCTAAGCTTTTTCCAAAGGGTCTTCCAAAAATAGCTCAAGAATTTGGTATCTCGATCTAAAACAATTGTCTTTGACACTCTATGCAGCTGGACAACTTTCTGCAAAAATAAATCAATAATATATAAAGCATCATTAATTCGATGGTATGGGATGAATTTTGCTAAAGCGATCTACTACAACATGGATTGAATCCCTTCCTTTGGATGTCTAGGGCAACCCTAGGACAAAGTCCATACTAAGGTTAGCTTAAGCTGAGGTCGGTGTAGATATAGGTATATACCCTCTATGTAGCTCTCTCTTTACTTTAGTCCTCTTGCGCACTTTGCAAATATCGACTACCTTATGGGCATCGTTAGCCAAACTAAGCCAATAAAAGTTCTCTTTCATCAGGTTAGTAGTTTTGATCTCTCTACAATGACTAGATAATCCACTACTATGATTCCCTTACCAATAGCTTGCGGGTGGAACAAGTCGGTATGCACAACCTTCCTTCCTTAACCAAAGAGCCATCTTTGAGATAATATCCTCCAATAACAACGCTTTCTTTATGATGCTCAAGAATAGGATGAAAATGGGGGTCATGAGCATACTACTCATTGATAAGTGAAACCCTAGTAATTTTTTTTGTATGGTAGTCAACAAGGTTTGCCAATGTGATAAGGCATCTATGACCATACTGGCACTTCCCTTCTTGTGTCAGATCACATAAGAAAAACCTTCCATAAATTCTAACCATTTTGCTTGCCTTTTGGAAAGTTTATTCTAACTACTAAGATGCTTTATGCACTCATGATTTGTATATATTACAAACTCTCAAGGTAATCAATAGTGTTGTTAAACAGTAAGAGCTCAAAAAAAAAGAAAACAACTCTTTCTCATACATGGAATAATTCAATGTGGTACTAATGAGCTTCTTACTATGGTAAGCAATTGGTCGTCGTTCTCACATCAAGATGATGTCAATGGCAATGCCTGATGCATTACATTCCAATTCAAATGACTTGTCAAATCTAGCAAAGATAAGGTAGGGGTAGTAATAAACTTCTCTTTGATTTCACTGAAGCTCTACTTAGCTTAGTCATTCCATTGGAATCCTTCATTCTTCTTTGTCAACTCAATCAAGGGAGTTGCAATTATATTGAAATTTTTAATGAATTTGCTATAGAAAGAAGCAACACCATGAAAGCTTCATACCTCAGTGACACTCTTCTTTAGGTTGGACCTTCTCCTCATCAACTCGAATTTTATCTAAATACTATATACCTAAGAAAGACAATTTCACTTTGATAGAATATACTCTTCTTTAGGTTCCCATGTAGCTATTCGACTCGTAAAATGTCAAAAATAGCTTAGAGGTGTTGAACATGGTTGTTCATCTTGGCATTATATAGTAATATGTTGTCAAAGTACATGACCACACATCTTCTATTCGAAGGACACATCACATGGTTCATAAACTGCATAAATGTACTCAACATATTTGTAAGTCTGAATGGCATAACCAACCATTCATAAAGACCATGCATCATCTTGAAAGTGGTCTTCCATTTATCACTAAGCCTTATGTAAATTTGGTGGTAGCCACTTTACAAATCAATCTTCTAGAATATCTAGGTGCCATAAAGCCTATCCAAAATGTCATTAAGCCTCGATATTAGCTATCTGTACTTAATAATATTTGGTTGATTGTTCAGCTGTCAATACATATGCACTATGATCCATCCTCCTTTGGAGCGAGTAGAGTTGGTATAGCATAAGGACTCATGCTATTTCTCATACAAACTTGCTCTACTAGCTCGTCCACTAGTCTCTTTAACTCAGTAGCCTACTCAGGATTCATTTTGTAAGTAAGTTCATTCAGCCGGGTTGCTCCTAGATGTAGATCAATGCAATGCTCTATGTTTCAGGTCGAGGATAATCCTTTTGGCAACTCTTCTAAGAACAAGTTGGAAAATTCATTAATCAATCTTCAAATCTCATCAGGTACATCTTCAAGATCTCTCAACTCTAATAGTCTCTTAATTAATGGAAACATAGGCTTATCGACCTTCTCAGCAGCTTAAAGCTCTCTTTGGCTCATCACTAAGGCTTTCTTCTTGTTAGCTTGGGTGTGTTGATTATGGGTCATATTCACCTAGGTTGGTGTCATAGGTTATAGTATAATCTTCTTTCCATCCTCAACAAAGACATATGTGTTCTTATATATGTTATACGTAATATGTTAGTCGAACAACCATAGTCTTCTAAGTAATAGATGTGAAGCTCCCATGGGGATGACATCACATACCACTTTATCCCTATAAACATTTCTAATACTAAAATGTATGGTTACTTGTTCAGTAACGTGTAAGGTATCCTTATCTTGAAGCTAGTATAGCTTGTAAGGTCGGGGGCGCTTAGAGGTTGACATTCCTAACCTCTGTATGAAGGACTATGCAGCAACTTTAGTGCAACTCCCTTCATCTACAATGATGGTGCATAACTATCCCTTAATGTACTCCTAGTATGGAAAAAATTTTCCCTTTAGTCTTCATCAAAGCTTGACAAGAAGCTCAACACTCGTCTTAGAACTAATGTCAACACCTCTCTCTGGTCAGTATAGACACAGGTCTCCTCTTCCTCCTTAGTTTCAACTCTTCTAGTATTCTTCTCCTTCTTTGGCTCACTTTCGTCGGTGCTATCTACTACGTCTCCTCAAAACACCATGGCATGGCAGTTAGGACACTCAGTAGCCAAGTATCTAAAACCTAAGTATTTGAAGCATTTCACTTCTCTCGTCTTCCATCAAGAGGTCTATCCTTTCTCATATTTCCTTGAGATTAGTTTATACTCAACTCGGCTCTTCTAGCTTATTCGGCTTTCATCAAGCCGGTCACGTTTGTCTTTAGCTCAAGAAGGTCTCCTCAACTCGACATGAGTAGTTTGGCACAGAACAAGAACTCAAGAAAAGCTTAGCCTAAGTCTACTAGGAGCATTTCTTCTTTGCTTTTCAACCCTCTATGCTACTTTAATGGCTTCTTCTAGTGAACAGAACCTTTGTACCCCCACAATATTATGAATCTCATATTTGAGTCTAGAAATAAATTTCAACACTATGCGAGCCTTTGATTCATCCATGTCTATTTAGATCATTAGCATCTAAAATTCTCTCACATAGTCATCAACAGATTAGCTTTCTTAACAAAGTTCCTACAACTTTGCAAAAATATCCTATAGGTAGGTCTCAGGTATAAATCTCCCTCTTAACAATCTCTTTTCTCTTCCCAAGTTTGCATACCTTGTCTTCTATCTCTCGTTCTAGCCACATTTAAATTTTTCTACTACATGGTAACATATCTAGAAAATTCAAGTGTAGCAAGTCGAACCTTAATTGCATTGTGTAACTATAATAGTCTAACACCTTCTCTAATTTCACTTCTTACTCTAAATATTCATCTACATCTCTACTTCTATTGAAGGGTAAGATTTAGACCTTGACATTGTCCAGTCCTCAAGTGGCTCAGCATCCTCACTCTCGTGCTTAGTAATAGTCAACCTCTTCTTTTTCCTCTAAATCTACATGCCCAATATCCTCCTTAATCTCTTCTATCTCCAGTGTTTATCAAGTAGCTTGGTCTATAAGTCCTTCAACTCAATGGGTTTGAACTGAGCGATTAGCTTAGTCACCTTAGCCATATTGTCTCTCAAGAACATACTCAAGTAGGTTATGATGAGGTATACATTACGGTTGTTGCCTATTAGCTTACATAGCAGTAACTAAACTCTCAACAAGATTGGTCATTCTATTAAGCTTATCATCAACTAATCCAGGGATTTTATTATCATTTTGACAATGGCTAGCATGAGCACCACTACTCAAGTCTCTAATTACCCCCTTCAACACTTGAATCCGACATCGTGTAATATTTTCTCTAACAATTCAATAGCATAGTATCCAACAAACACTTCTGCTTACTACCTAGAACCCTATTAACACACTCTAACAACTTCAACATCCAATACTCACTCGAATATAACAAAAATGAGCTTACTTTGTTTTTGCAGTGAGAAATAGAGTAAACAAAGTAGCAACAAAAACTACACTTACCAATCCACTAACCTTAACTTCACAACTTACAACTCTAAAATTACTTCACTTGAACATACTATAGCAGCTATGGAAAAAACATAGTAGCCACTAAAAACAAATACAAACAAAACGTTATACACTCCCTCTCAGAACCGTACTCTGATACCAGAAAAACTGATGCGTCTCCGAGGTTGTACATATAAAGAACACTACAATAAATGAGAACAAAAAGGAAAATAACAAAGGGGTTAGCAAAATCTAGGCAGCTACCAATCAAACATGATACACCAATTCATCCTACTTAGCCTTTAATTCATCGAATGTGACTCACTGATCTGAACTATAAGTTTACTCGCTGCTACTCTTTGCTAAAAGGAATAAATAAGAGTTAAGAGATAAACAAGAACACTAAGGTTGCTTGGGAGTTGAAACTTGTAATAATCAATAATGCAATAATGTGTAGTCCATGTATAAGTAAATGGGGTTTTTATACCAACCCTACTAGGATTATAGGGTAAACATGGAAAAAACAAAAAGGTAATTTACAAATGGAATACATGAAACATATTAAAAAGGGTAAAAAGGAAAAAGAATATCCTGTATGAAAAAAAGTAAGAAATCTTTTTAGAATATTGTGCCAAAAGATACATGTCACTTGGTAGCTAGCAGTTTCAAATGCAATTGGTCTTATTAAAGTATACCTTGAGGTGGTTCGAATTTAATATAATATATTTCGAATAAAATCAAAGAAAGAGTCATCAATCAGAGTAAACTTGATTTGGTTCAAGTTAAGGCTCGGTCACTAAAGGCTGTTCAAATCTTCTTCAAGTTAGGCATCTCTTAGATTGGCTCAAACAAAGGTCTAACACTGGTTAACTCAAAAGCTAATTGAATTATGGTATGAGCTTTGTAATGGATGGAGGTTGCTCTATAAGTCAGTATTTTTTCTTAGAAGCTTGGGAATTGTGTCAAGCCTTACTAGATCTCAGTATTTGGGTTTGTAAAAAAGTGAAAGGTGGAGGTTAAGATAGGAATCCTCGTCTTGAATGGGGTTTTCAGCTAGTATTCTTCATGCAAGTCCTTATAGTCATGTAGCTCGGCTATATGTAATTGGCCTAAAAAGTTGATTCCTATCATCAATTTACCTTGATAGCGTCTGTTGTTGGCTTTTCCTATTTATAGGCAAAATTCCTCATGGTTCCACACTTCTCTCTTCTCTTAATATCCCATCATTCATATGCCACATTCACCCAACTATGGTCCCTCTAAGTTGGTCTAAAAATGTACTCATTACATTTATGCCATATACCCCTCAACAAAAATAAGAAGTAGATTTCCTTTGAACAAGATTGTTCATTCCATGGAATCTTCCTAATGCAATCATTTCTCCCAATCCATTCCTTGAACTCAGCTAGATTAGTAGTTACAAGTACATCCCTCCACCATAGTTCATTCTAGGCAAGCTTAGTTACCTTATACTCTAAGAAAAGATGCTGCAAATTTTCATCCTCTTTGTTACAAAAAACACAAGTCTGGTCTACCTTAATTCCCCACTTGCAATGGTTTACTTTTCTTAGAAGTCCATCAAGGATCATTCTCCAAACTAAATACTGAATGTGCAATTGCATCAGGGATTTCCAAATCCAATCCTAGTGTCCCTTTTTGTTTACTGTTATCTCATCATCTTATAGTATTTGGTACACCATCTGCACTTGCACATCTCCACTTGGGTCATGTGGCCACAACATACCATCAGCATCATCTTCCAAGCGTTCCTAAGGCTACATCAAAGTTAGCAAGGATAGCTTTGATCTCATCCAGTAAAGGAAAGCCCAACTTACCCTTGTCCCACATACCATACTGATTCTAAACATCTGCAACTGTAACATCATCATTCCCATTTGCAAGTGAGCTAACGATCAATCGGGATATAGCTCTATGTTTATTCTAACTTTCCAACCAAAATCTTGCACTCGTAACCTCCCTTTGTGGTAATTGGGTATGATTATCTAGCCATTCATGTTGCTTCCACAGCATTCTGAAAATACTTGAGCCTTGCTTAATTTGAAAGTGGTTACTATGGAACTTGTATTTGTCCTACAAAACCAATGTCCAAAGTTGCTTCCACTTCTGCATGGTCTAAGCAAGTTTAGTAAAATTGGCTTTATTCCTTCGATGGAGATCACAAATTCCCATTTGTCCTTATTCCTTTAGCTTTTTAATCTTATTCCATGATATCTCATGCATCTTGCTACCACAATCCACAATTCCCTACAAGAAATTCCTATAGGCAAGTTCTAACTATGAACATACCTTTCTTAGTAGAGGTAACATTTGCAAATAATAATTTATAGTGCTTTCCAAAGATGAACTAACTAGAATTTTCTTAGTCGAGGTAGAGAGTATTTTCGCTTTCCATCTCGACAATTTCTACCTGATCTTTTCTAAGAGAAAAGAGGGATTGACATCCTTCAACTATCTTCCTTCTACTCAAATACTTACCTAAAGCTGCAATTATATTGATGCTAGGAATCTCACAAATTCTATATTTTAGCTATAGGGGAGCATTATCAGAATAAATTGCACAAGAATTATTATAGTTCACCTTTTAGCTTGATATAGAGCCAAAAGTATTTATTACTTGCTGCATCATCCTCACATTATCTTCAGATGCTTCTTACATAAGAACAATGTCATCAACAAACAATTAATGCAATAGAGGAGTAGATGATCATCTAACCTAGATGGTTTTGCATAACCTTCGCTCAACCAATTCCCAAATACACCTACTTAAAATCTCCATAGCAATAGTGAAGAGATATGGTGACATTGGATCCCCTTATCATATACCTTTACTTAGTTGAAAAGTCTCTAACATAGCACCATTAAATATTAGTCAATAAGTATTTGTTGCTAGATAAAATCTTACCAACCAAATCCATGAGTTTAGAAAGCCAAGGATTTACATGCCTTATGAAGTCCCATTCTAACTTATCATAAGTCTTTTCTAAGTTTAGCTTGATGAGCATTCGTAAGGTTTTCTTGATGTATCTTTGGGGTTGCATATATGGAGGAGCATTACGATGAAAAGAATCAAAAGGAAATAAAGAAAAGCTTGTAAAGTCTAAGTAGCTACCAACTGGACATGGCATAACAATCGATCCTACTTAGCCTACAATCTATTAGATATGACTGACTGGTCTAAACTATACGATCACTTGTCATGACTCCTTGCTAAAGAGAATAAATAAGAGTCAAGGTGAAGAAGAACAGTAGGGTTGCTCATAAAGGAAACTTGTATTAATTCTAATGATTGATACATTGTTTGCATACATGTCACATCCTAACATAGCATAGGATTTAGCATCACATATGAATACCTATTGAACACTTAACTCAACCTTCTCATTCATCAAAAAACAACATTGTTTACATAATAAAGGAGTTTCTACATTAGAGTTTTGCTGGATTTCATATTACAACTTATGTATACAACATAATATTTACATCAAAACATAAACTAGCTTTTTCCTCTATCATCTTCATAGTTATAGGATTCTTGACTTAGTATAAGCTCCATACAAAATTCGCTGACTCCGACTCACGCTCTCAGTATATGTATCCCCCCTCCCCCTTAGTGTTAGGCTCTTCATGATGCTATTAACTTAAAGATAAAATATTTTGTCTCCTCAACTACTAAAGCTAAGTGAAAGTAGATAACAAACAATATAACATAGACAATATGATAGATAATACAACATATCACAACAAAAACGTTTCAATTATAACCTGCAGGTTCAACTTCACATATGCATCCGCCCAACCGGGCATTTACTACTAGCAATGCAACGTGCTATGCTCATACACGTAGCATGCATCGATACCGATATCTTATGCCCTCCAATTTTCCTCTAGTTAGTCAACATAGCTGGGCATCTAGATACAATGTTCAGGAACCTAGGGCAACAAGGAGCTACCTTAAAGTAGGACCCCTACCAAATTGGACTATATACTGTAGTCCACCATTATCAAGAAGGGCAATAACAAGCTTCTTGGTAGTAAGACCCCTAACTTTACAAAATAAAACTACATACTATAGTTCACCAAATCAAAGTAGCAATATTGGCAAATTAGACCACACACTATAGTTTACCAAATTTGACTATCAAAAGTCACATTATTTGGGCAATGCAATCTATATGTTTCCAAAAAATGAGTTGATAAAGCCATGCTTTTTCCATGATCATTTAGAGGCCTCATTCTGAAAATGCTGACTTGTAATACCCCTTTTATGCCATGTCATGCCATGATATGCATTAGCAACTCAAGAATATCCATCAGCATAATCAATCTTCCAGTTTTATTCAACCTAGTGATCTGATTCTAGTTTTCGAACTCCCCCTAGCGAAATTCTAAGGTCTTACTTAGGTGAACACCTAAAAGATTGAGTTAGATCACTCAACTTCCCTAGTTAGTATAATCAATCGTAAACACAAATCATCACCCAAGATATAGTTATTATCATTCAAAATCACCACATTAGAACCCACTATAGTAGCATATCAATTCACCTAAGGTATATCTATGTTCAATCAATACAGCATCAAACAACAAACAACTTTATGAGTAGCAATATATCTACTCCAAACAGGGGTTAAATCCACTCACCTAAGCTTAGTAATAGCATAAAATCCTAAACTTCACGACGTAGTCCTTCCTTATATATCACACCTATGAAAATATAACACAATCTTCAAATCAACTATGGGTCTAACCTAAACTAGTATAAGCTTTCATTTCCGCATTTTTAAACTTCATTTGATTGTATCTTACTCATTTTTTATCCAATTTTGATAAACCTTATATCATCGCTATTGTTATTTGAAGTACTATTAGGATATCTTAAGAATCAAGACTTATCAATAATTGTCAAATTTTCAAAAATACTTGTCGAGCCCTATTTTGATTTTCCTTAATTTAACTTATATTTAGCCTATCCCTCTTAATATAAATTACTCAACAATAAACTTAAGGAAATACTTTTCTTAAAAAAAAATTTCAAATTGGAGTCTCCAACTAGCTTAACCAGTAAAAAAAAATTAGGATTTTTGGTCGAGAAAACCCTCATTTGATTACTAATCTGTGGATTTTTTAAGAAAATAATTTTTAGAAAAAATAAACCAGAGAAGCTTGGGTTCAAAGGTTAACCTATTAAGACTAAGTCACTATGTGAAAATTAAAAGAAATTGATGAGCTTTATTTTCTGTAATTTTTCTAAAAATATTAAAAATATACCTAAATTTGCAAAAGTAAATAAAAATGATTTTTTAATTATTTTTTATTACAAATTTTAAGAAAAAAGGGGAAAATATTTGTTTTTAACAGTTGCCCCGAAGATGCTTACATACCCCCTAATCGGGATCAAACAGACCATAGTTTTTTTTTATAATATTTTTAGTGAGTGGGTTAATTTTATATGGAAAACCGAGCTAAATTTACATTTTTTTATCAAGTTATCATTTTTTTAAAAAATTTAAAAAATGTAATTTTCTAAATTAAATAAATAAAAACCCTAATTGATTATCTTCATAAAAATTCAATTTAGATTTTTTGTTTTATATTTTAAAAAAAAAACCTTATGTGCTAAAAATATATTTTTATAAAAAATACGATTTTTCAAGAAAGGCCTAATTTAATAAAAATTGCAAAATAATAATACTAAGAAAAAATCCTGCACAAACAAAAAAGAAATTAGTTAATAATAAAAATAAATAACCAATAAAGAAAATTGATAAAAATTACTAAAATAAACAAAATAAAAAAATAATGAATAATAAAAAAAATTGAAAAATTACCTAACATCGAATCATCGGTGTTTGTTAAGCTTGTAGGCGAGACTAGGCGAGCGTAGGCAAGGTTGGATGAGATTTAGGCAAGTGGGGGCATACGTAGGTGAGTGTTGATGAGGCTAGGCAAGAGAAGGGCATGTACAAATGATTATGGGTGAGAGCTCGAATGAGGACACGGGCGACAGTAAGGGCATGCAATAGGCGATGTTCGGGCAACTGTGGATGAAGTACAGGCTAGGCATGGGCGACGCGAGCAGTACAACGATAGTATGCAGTGGTGTTGTTGTGGTGGTGCTATGGTGTTGGTATGTGGTGGTGGTGTAGCACGTATGTGGGTGTGTAGGGTGTGTCGGTGTGTGCTGTTATGGTGGTGCACGATAGTGGCACATGAGGTACTGGTGGTGGCACGTAAGGGAGCATGAAGGTAAGTGAGGGGGGTGTAAAGGTAAGTGAGGTGGCATGAAGTGTTTTTTGTTGGGTGTATGTGATTAAAAAGGAAAACCTCCTTCAATTATCAACCAACATGACATTTATAAACTCTTGTTTACGATTTAAGCTAGATTTACCCTAACTTCTAGAAACCTTAACTAGTTCGAGCTTTTCTTTTAAGGCTCAACCCGATCCAATTTAGCCTAATTAATTTAATAAATCTTAATTTTGAGCCCTTAAATTGATCTAGCCTAAAACTAATTAGTTCAACCCATCTCAAAACTGATCTAATAACTTAATCCAACTTGATATGACTTGACTCTTAACTCAGCTTCTTATGACCTAACTTGATTTTCTTTTTTTCTATTTTCTCTTTTTTTTCATTTTTTCATTTTTCATCATTTTTTAATTTTTATTATTTACTATTATTTTTATTTATTAACCTAGCTAAATTAACAAAGAATAAAAAATTGGTAAAAATGACGTGTCTACAATTGCCCCTCTTTATAGTAAAGTTCGATTAGAACTTAACTACAAAAACAAAAGAGATACTTATTTTTGCCAAACCTTACTTTGAACTGATCAACTAAGTTATGTTTTATTTTGATCAAGCATATCGACTTAAAAGGTCGATGTAAAGAATAAATTGCCCATCTTGAAAGGACAAGGTAGATGAATGCCTGTCTTAAAAGAACAGAGTAAAAGGTTAGGAGGCCAATCTTGAAAGGATAGGGCTTAATGGGGTCTATCTTGGAAGGATAGAGCAAAAATTTCAAAGAGGGCCTATCTTGGAAGGGTCAGGCTTAATGGTGTTTATCTTGGAAGGATAAAGAAAAAATTTCAAGGAAGGCGTATCTTGGAA
The DNA here is from genome assembly GCA_024138005.1 of Lumnitzera racemosa. Lineage (NCBI taxonomy): Eukaryota > Viridiplantae > Streptophyta > Magnoliopsida > Myrtales > Combretaceae > Lumnitzera > Lumnitzera racemosa. The sequence goes on along the minus strand of JAMXBC010000004.1, from coordinate 44,309,730 downwards.
GGATAGGGCTTAACAATGTCGATCTTACAAGGATAGAGAAGGAATGATAGTGCTTAATGGTGTCTATCTTGGAAGGATAGAGCAAAAATTTCAAGAGGGCTTATCTTGGAAGGATAAAGCAAGAACCATTGGAAGTAAAATTGACTCGTTTTGATGGATAATCCAAAGAGGATAGATCTCTTCGAGAAAAAATACTTGTTTTGATTTGATGGATGATTCAAAGAGGATAGATCTCTTTAAGATTTAAAAAAGAAAAAAGAAAACTTATTTTGGTTTGGTAGATGATCCGAAGAGGATAGATTTCTTCAAAAATTGATTTCACTTTAGTGACTCGAAGAGGATAGATTTCTTTGAGATTGATTTTCAAAACTATCTTTATTCCTCTAAAGATTTCATTTCAAAAACTTTTAAGATTATTTTTCATGGAACTAAAGGATTTCTCAGATAGCAATTGATTGGCATGCTCACGCTAACTCCCAATATTCACTCATTCAATTAGCAAAATTTCTCTAGGGGTCTGTGCTTGCTTTTACTTTCTCTTTTCCCTTTTTCTTTCCTCTCTTCTTTTCATTTCTTTTCTTTTCTTCCTCTTCTGTCCTTTTAATTTTGTAACTAAACCATGCCCATAGCTTGAATTTTCTTGGTCTAATTTCAAGTTTCAATTTCTATTCTTCATGACTTTTGAATGATAAATCCCTTTTTGAATGAACAAGATTAAATTATTAAGAATATTTGATGTAAATTCTTTTGGTGATTCAGATTCATTGGTAAGTGTTTGGTATTTAAGTTTATCAGGCTAAGAAACAGCGTTTATTGGTGGAGTGTTTGTTGGTCAATGAGCATCCAAATTAAAAAATATTCACGGATATCAACTTTACTTGTAAACGATGAAAGATTAACTATAAACTTATTCAAGAAAAATTGAAATCTTTGTTAAACCTCTATTTTCATGGATAATACAACTTGATTGTATTTGAATTCACTGGTCCTCTTAATTTTGGGCCATCAACCTTTGTTAACACTAATGCACCTCTTAATAATACCCTCTTCATCACATAATAGCCCTTGTAACTCGAAGCGAACTTACCCCTAGGGTCTTTTGCATTCGATAACACTTACTTCAATACTAAGTCTCCCTCTTTGAAATACCTCGGGTGTACTTTCTTATTAAAAGCTTGAATCATTTGCTGTTGGTAGCATTGACCATGACATATCGCTACAAGTCTTCGCTCATCTAGGAGATTCAATTGCTCTATTCTCTTCTCCATCTACTCTGATTCATCGAGATGAGTTTCTACCAATACTTAGAATGAAGGTATTTCTACTTCTATTGGTAGTACTGCTTCAATTCTGTACACCAATGAATATGAGGTTACACCAATAGAAGTTCTTACTAAAGTTCTGTAAGCCATGAGAGCAAAGGGAAGCATTTCATGCCAATCTTTATATGTGATCACCATCTTCTCAATGATTCTTTTGATGTTCTTATTTGTGGCTTCAATAGCTCCATTCATCTGAGGTCGATATGGAGTTGAATTTTTGTGATTGATCTTAAACTAGCATCACACTTCATCCATCAACTTGTTATTCAAATTCATCCCATTGTTTGTAATAATAGACTTAAGTACACCATATCTTGCAATAATGTCTCTTTTTAAGAATTTCATGACTACTTCTTTGGTCACTATAGCATACGACGCTACTTCTGCCTAATTAGTAAAATAATCAATCGCGACTAAAATGAATTTATGCCCGTTTGAAGCCATTGGCGAAATTATACCAATCATATCGATTCCCTACATTGAGAAAGGCCAAGGAGTTGACAACATGTGCCATTTTTGGGGAAGAGCGTTGATTTTATTAGTATACACTTGAAATAAGTGACAGTGCCTCAAGTGCTTGATACAATTCGATTCCATTGTCATCCACAAATAACCTATTCTCAAGATTTTTCTAACTAGCATATACCTATTCATGTGTAGACCATAAACTCCTTCATGCACTTCTTTTATCAATTTCTTGGCTTCTTCTTCATCCACATACCTTAGCAATTTTGCATCTAGTGACCTCTTGTATAACATAGCCCCACTTCATAAGAAATGAGTAGCCAACCTTCTTAAAGTCCTTCTGTCTTTTCTATTAGCATCTTTAGGAAATTCTCCCGTTTGAAGTAACTTCTTGATATTGTGATACCATGGTTCTTTTGTTCCCTTCCCTTCAACTGCAAGGCAAAAAGTTGGTTTTTCTTCCACTTATATCTTCAAAGGTTGAATTTCTATTCCATTTGTAACTTTCACCATTGATGCTAATGTAGCCAATGCATTGGCAAACTGATTATGGATCCTTGGAATGCAAGTGAATGAAATCTCTTGGAATTTTCAACTAGCTCACTAAATGTTTGTGATAAGGTATTAATTTCTCATCTTTCGTTTTATACTCCCCTAAGATATGGAGAATCATAAGGAAAGAATCTTCATACACTTGCAATTCTTATATTCCCATATCTAGCACCATTTTAAGCCCTAAAATGTAGGCTTCATATTCTACAATGTTGTTGGTATATGGGAATGTTAATCTTGCTGCCATTGGAAAATGGTTATCTTTAGGTGATACCAATACTACTCTTATCCCATATCCAAACACATTGGTTGCTCTATCAAAATACATTTTCCATCCCAACTTCTCACCACTCAATTCGTTTGCCATCATCATATTTTCATCAGGAAATTATGCTTCTAAACCCTTATCTTCATCTTTTAATGGGTATTTTACCAATTGATCAGCCACTACCTGCCCTTTGACTAAACTCTAACTCATGTACTTAATATCAAACTCAAAGAGTAGCAATTGCCACTTCGATATTCTCCCAATCAAACTTTTCCGCTAAATACCTCAATGGGTCATGTTTTGTCAACAACTCTATTAAGTAATAGAGAGTATACTGCCTAAGTGCATGCATCACCCATACTAAGGTGTTACATGTTCTTTCCACTTTTGAGTATTTTTGTTAGCCTTATATGAATTTCTTACTCAAATAGTATATAGGATGCTCTTTTCTTCCCTTTTTGTCTTTTTGTCTTAACATATACCCTATTGATTGGGGAGAATCGTTAAATAAAAGATCAATGGCTATCCTAGTATGGAAGTGACCAGTTTATGAGGATTCATGAGATATTCTTTGATTTTAGCAAATGAATGCTCACATTCTTCATCCTACTCCATCGTGGCATTCTTTCTCAATAGTTTAAACAACGACTTGCATCTATCGGTTAACCACGATACAAACTGAGCAATGTCATTTAATTTCCTTAGTAATCCTCTAACCTCTTCAACAGTCTTAGGTGTAGGTATGCTTATGATCGCCACGAATTTATTTGGGTTTACTTCGATTCCTCTCCTACTGACTATGAAACCCAACAATTTGCCCGAAGTTACTCCAAAAGTGCTTTTTTTAGGATTTAGCTTCAATTGAAACTTCCTTAGTTGCTTAAATAGTTTGCATAAAATATCTACATAGTTTTCATTCACTTTGGATTTGACAATCATATCATCTACATAAACTTCGATTTCTTGATGTATCATGTCATTGAATAAGGCAACCATAGTATGCTGATAAGTTGCCCCAGCGTTTTTTAACCCAAACGGCATCACGCAATAACAAAATGTTCCTTAGGTTGTAACAAACATTGTTTTAAATTTATCTTCTTCTCCCATTTTAATTTGATTATACCTTAAGAAAACATCCATAAACGAGAAAAGATGATTCCTGACTGTATTATCTACTAATACGTCAATATGTAGAAAAGGAAAATTATCCTTTGGTGTTGCCTAGTTTAAATTACGAAAATCTATGCAAATCCTAACTTTCCCATTTTTCTTCAACACTGGTACCACATTAGCTACCCATTTGGGGTAATCCGATACTTCTAGGAATCCAACTTTTAACAACTTCTTCACTTCTTTTATCTTAAGGAGTATGTCTGGCCTAAATAATCTAAGCTTTTGTCTTTTTGGTTTGTTTTCTTCCTTGGTTGGTAACTTGTGAACCATAATAGACGAGTCTAAACTAGGTATATCCTCATAAGACCAAGTAAATATGTTTAAGTATTCAAATAACAATTGTGACAACTCCTACTTCTGATCATTTGTTAAATCACCACCAATTTTCAAGTTTCGTACATTTTCCTTTATACCCAAATTAATCACATCCGTTGGTTCATCAATAATCACTTTACCATGTTCATGTCGATGCTAACTCTCCTAAATTATGTTTGGAGTGTCAATATCATCTCCATTGTCTAACCTAGTAGGGCCACAGGTGATATTGGTACTTTCATTGTTTACATGCGCGAGATGTCCATTATGTTCATTGTTTTTATCAAATCTGAGGAGTTAAGGAAAAAGAAAAGGACAACAAATAATTAATAAGGAAGAATTGATAGAAAGAAAGAAACAAATTTTGTTGAATGAATTAATTCAAATTATCTGATAGAAAAGACCTAACTAATCGGACTAATTATCAAAATCGAATGTTCCTAATTAATCTAATTTTGCATTTCTAGAGAGACCTATTCATGGGAATAGAAAACCAGTTGCACAAAGAAATCGTTACATCGACATCTTCTCTCCCATTCGGACTAATGTTGCATTACTGAGTCAGGGCTTTAGATAAAATAGCTACTTCAAGTTCTTAAACATTAACTGGTGCTGGAAATGTCTAATGGATGTCCGAAAAATCCATGTGAGCATGTTACAGTTGATCCCCTCTTTTGCTCCTAGTTTTAGCTTTCATTTCTTGAATCTCTTCTTTAGTAGGCTCATACCCAAGCTCGAATGTTCCAATCTACTACTTAGGTTATTTCAAACGACCCCATGCCCCTTGTATTTCTTCTTCGATCATACTAACTTCATTGAAAATCTGTAACCTTAGCTCTTCCAATTCTTCACCTCCGACATAGGGAATAGTCATTTCTTTATAAATCTCATAATCCTTTTCCTCAAGAATAGTAACCAACTATCCATCGACTATGAACTTCACTTTCTGATGTAGGCTAAATGGAATTGCCCCTGCCGAATGAATCCACAGTCTTCCTAGCAGAAGGTTGAAAGTTTGAGGGATGTCAAGAACTTGGAATGGGATAGTAAATACTTGTAAACCGATTTCAAGCTGCAACCCAATTTCTCCAATTATCTCCAGTTTTGATTCATCAAAATCCCTTATTGAAATCAAGCTGGGCTTTATTTTAGTTGCTTCCACATCAAGTAAATTTAGCATTGTCAATGGATACATGTTCAATGATGACCCATTATCTATTAAAACTTGGGCAACTACTTTCCCTGCACACTTAACTACTATGAAGAGGGGCTTTGTGTACCGATCTTCTTCTTTACCTAGCTCGTCTGCCGAAAATGAGATCTGATCCACTACAGATATTGAGTTTACCACTAACCTTAGTTTTTCCATAGAAATCCCTTCAAGTATCTTGACCTCCTTTAGAATTTTAATCATTGCCTCTCGATGAGTATTTGATGACAACAACAAGCCCATTAAAGAGATTTAGGCTGGTATTTTGGCTAACTGGTCCATTATCTTGTATTCACTGGCCTTTACTATCTTCTTGTCAACATTTTGATCTTTATCTTCCGTAGCTTCAAAGATTTTTTGAGAAACCTCTTCCACAGTGGATTTCCTCTTAGCTTCCTCATGCTGATCATAAACTCATCCTGAGTAGGTAATCTCACCAACCATGGGTAATGAGGCCCTAATCATTTGATTCACCGTTTGGTAATCTAAAGGTGCTGTTTTATAATTCTCTAGGGCTATCGGGATACTGAAAGCAATCTTCTAAGGCTTTCCCAATTCTTTACTTTCTTAGTCTTTCCATCATATTAAAAAATCAATGGCTTGGGCCCATCCCCAATCATTCCAACCATCCTAGCTACCTTCTTAGTTTCTGTAATGAGCATATCTTCTTCCTCAAATTCTGGACCCCATCCACTAGGCGAGGAGTCAACGCATATGGCGGGTGAACTAGCGTAATCTACTTGATATGAAAGCGCACCTATCAATTTTAATATAGCGGATATGAGTCCAAGTCGATTCCTCAGAGATTTTGAATACTAATATTAACTTTAGCTTTATTATCTAACCAGAAAATTGTGATGAGTTGAATGAATTAAAAATACTGAAATTAACAACTAAACTACTTATGAGACTTAATTACACAAATTAGGAAGCAATAAACTACGAACGACTTCAAGTATGCAATAATGTATTTAGGAATTATTTCCCCTAGTGTTTAACATATAACCTTTTTAAAATATATTCAATTCAGTTTCTATAATTCTTGATCGGAGGGATTTATAATTAAAGCTAATACCTTTCTCAAGCATATTAACCCTAATCCTAAATTATTTATCGGAATCTCTTCACTTAGTAATATAATTTAGAATTGCATTAATGTATAATGAATTCTTACACAAACAATCAACTTTCCGGAAGAAACATGTATCTTATCTCTAAGTATGCATGTAATTCTCTTTAATTATGCCTAGATCTAATTACACATGCAATTTCTCAATCAACATGCATAATATCATATATTGACACTCTAGAATTATCAATCCACAATTAAACAATATAATTGAATCAAGAAAAGATACAAACTTTATTGAAATTATAATTCAATCCAAGGGTTACATGAAACCCTAGGTTCCATAATCATAAATACTCGAATTCTAAGCTATCATAACGAATCTAAAAACGAGTTCCATCAAAAACATAAAATAAAGCATGGAAAACCCCCTCTTGATTTGATGAACAATCTCTCTAATCTTGAAATCGATGTTGTTCTTCTGGATTGATGTTCTCCTTAAGTCTCTTCTTGTCTCTTATGTCTTTCCGTTTCTGTAATGTCTCTCCATTTTTGAAACCCTAAGATATCCTTTTATATGTGTATTACAAAGATTCTGTTTTCATCACCAGACACAGCCTGGGACACGGTCGTGTCCCCCAGGTTGTGTAACTTTCTGCACTTAGGTAAATTTTCTACACAACTTCAAAACTTCATAACTTCTTCGTTTGAACTCGGAATTGAGTGAAACTTGATTCCTTTTCTTAGTTTTCGAGCCTAGAACGCGTTTAAACCCTGAAATCAACATTTTACTCAATTAAGTATCAATTTCTTTAAAGAAAACAAAAAATGTAAGGGAAATACTATAAAATCACCATATGAAATATGTTTAAAATCAGAGTTATCAAATTTCCCCACACTTAAGCATTTGCTTGTCCTCAAGCAAATAAATCAAAACAAAACTTTCGGGATAAGAAACACTTAATCAAAATTTATCACTATTTAAGAAACCTATGAACGATTACACTTGACCCAAAGAAAAGTAAGAAAATCATTCTCAACTAACTTGCAATAATAAAGTCAACCAATTTCATTTGACTATATTCGAATGCTCTAACAATACTTAATACTAGAGTTCACTAGTTAATTTATGAAAATCAAAGTTTACCCAAGACATTTAACCAAGGATTCTTGAACTAAAAATTGGATTTAACATCTCGCCAACCGAGAAAGAGTCATAAAAATTTTGTCCATTTGACTAAAGTGTATACAATTCTCTCTTCCATCTCACCAAGCACCATAATCTAAAACAAACACATTTTACATTCACTCTTCCTCTGATCATCCCCTTAGTTTATGTTTTTGTTGAGAGGTCTTTTAAATTTACCTTATTTAAGCACAATTGCATTGGTAGCGGGAAAGAATCTCGCTCTTCTGACGGACCGAGACCGATCCATATCAACTTATTCCTTATATTGATAGCGGGAAAGAACCTTGCTCTTCTGACGGACCAAGGCCGATCCAAATCAATTTTTTCTTTTTTTTTTTCATTTGAATTGGCATTGGGACTCAATCTTGCTCTTTTGATGGACCAAGACGAATCCTTACCAATTTTTCTATTCATACACTTATTATTACTTTTGACCTCCAATCATTATGATATTTCAGGAGTTTCTCAAAAGAAGAATTTCATTTGTTTGTTTGCTAAAAATTATAGGACTCTTAAAAATTTCTAAGAGAAAAGTATACATAAAAGTAAATTTTAAAAATAACCATGACTAACTCTTAACTAGTGATGTTGCTCCAATCTCAAATCCTAAAGTCCGAAGCTAAATAACTCGTAACTTTGCCTTCCACGAATTTGACTAATCAATTCTAGTAAAGTATAATAAGATCAATAATAATCAAGATGAAATATTTAATTTGGCTTAATACCAGTTAATCACCTATTGCAAGTTAATTTAAAAAGTAATTGGGTCAAATATGAATAATTGGTTTCCTAAACAGTAACAAATTCATATATATCCCTTCCCCACACTTAATAATGGACATTGTCCTCAATGTACCACAAAAAATCAGAACAGCACGAAAAAAAAAAACAGCACAGGAAAAAGGAAACATATGTAATGAAAAGAAACTAATACTTCCCTGCTAGTTGAAAAGAAGTGCAAAATAAAGAAGCATCATCATTATATATATCGGAGTTCACAAGTCTTGATCAACCAAAGACAACACAAAAAATTTGGAACTAAGAAGAGTGATCAGAATCCGTTTCCTCAGCCTCCTCATCAGATGATGCCTCAGCCATAGTAGCATCATCATCGTCATCACTGGCCTCGACATCCTCATCACATTCGCTAGCTTAATCATGAGGAAGAGAGAGAAAAATTAAGTAGGAAACTTACTTGGATCAAAATGCGGAATGCAAGAATTGTGGAGAGAAGAGGGACAATAAGAGAGAATATGAGAGAGATATGTTTGATTGTGAGTGTATGAGAGGATGTATTGAATTTAAATAAAATCGGCCGTGTGCAAAAATCGTTTGAGTTTGGGTCGACACGGGCTGGGACACAACCGTGTCCTTTGCCTATATAACAATCTGTATGAGTCGTGCGGAGTCTGGTTGTATACGGGCTGGGGACACGACCGTGTCCCACGCCCGTGTAACTCTCTATGCACAGGTGGAAAATTCTGGGCGCACATAGGTTGGGGCTACGACCGTATCCCATGCCCGTGTAACTTTTTGTTTGCTCAGAGTATAACTGGGCGGACATGGGCTACGATACAACCGTGTCCCACGCCCGTGTAACTTTCTGTGGGTGTAGCAGATTAAAGGGGCCTAGATGGACACGGGTTAGGACACGACCGTGTCCCTTGCTCGTGTAACTTTTTTTTTTCATTTTTTTTAAAGAAAAAGGAAACTTAAAGAAATAAAAGTAATTGAACTAGAAAAATAAGAAAAAGAAAACTAAAGAGAAGAAGAAGAAAAAAAAATGAAATTAAAAGGGAAAAGCCTATGACTAAAATTAAAACAAATAAAAAAAGCAAAGCAAAGTTAGATAAAAGAAAAATAAAATGAAATAAACTTAAAGAACTAAAGTGTAAGCAAAGTTAGACATGGGTTACCTCCCAAGAAGCGCTATAGTTAACGTCAATAGCTCGACAGGATACGTCTTGTAATTCATGATTCTTTATTCAGGTGGAAATAGAACTCCTCCTGTATCTCGCTTTCGAACTCTCCATACAAGTGTAGATTTACCCTTCGGCCATTGACCTTGCCAATTCCATTTCATTGGTACATAACTTCCATAGTTTCTCTCCTTATCATGCCACTTATGAAATTCATGTAGGCTAAACTTCTTCATTTTATCCGCTTTTAGCTTAGATTCGGTTGTCATTGGAAGTTTTGAACTTTTCATCGCAAAGACATGTTCCAAATGATTTCATGACAGTTTTGGTTCCAAAATTGATGGCTTCTGTTTGATAGATTTTAACCTAAGATCCTTTGGCTTGCGGAGTGAATCAATCCCCTTCTTGTCCATACTGGATTCATGAACTTCTGTTTGAGCTGCCACTTCTGCACAATTGGGCTTAATCACCAAATTTTCATCTCCCTTTTGCAAGTAATAGCTTGAGGAATCTTTGGCAAGCGTTTCCTGCATACATATAGATGTAATGACATTAGTGGCATTAACATTGTGACTTATGTTCTCTGGGTCAAGAAATTTGTTCGTTACCTCTGGAGTTTTAAAAACTATTATTATCCCTGACCCGTAATATCAACTTATGCTCACTAACATCAAAGACAGCCTTAGCAGTGGCTAGGAAGGGTCGACCTAAAATGATTGGCACCTCAATATCTTCATCTATATTAAGTATAACAAAATCCACCGGAAAGATGAATTTGTCTACTTGCACTAAAACATCCTCTATGATGCCTCTAGGGTATGTGATAGACCTATCAGCTAATTGAAGACTCATGTCCGTCAAATTAGGTTCTCCTAACCCTAGCTTTTTGAACAATTTATACGGCATCAAATTTATACTAGCTTCTAAGTCTGCTAAAGCATTATCTACCAACAAATTTCCAAGCATACAAGGAATAGTGAAACCCCCTGGATCTTTTAATTTTTCTGGCAGCTTTTTTTGGAGAAGTGCCGAACATTTCTCGTTCAATGTAACGGTTGTAAGCTCCTCCAACTTCCTCTTGTTCAATAGAAGATCCTTTAGAAATTTCGCATACTTTGGCATCTGTAAGATAACATCAACAAGAGGTAAGTTAATGTGCAATTGCTTGAAAATATCAAGCAATTTACCAAATTCCTTATTCGGATCAGTGTAACTTTGCTTAAGGCACTGCGGGTAAGGGATGGGAGGCTTGTATTCCTTCACTTTCGGTAGTTCCGTACTTTCTTTTGATTTTAGTGGTTTTGCATCTTCCTTACGGTTGAATTCCACTTCTTTCTCAACTACTTCCTCACCATCCTTCTTTTCCACCTGTAGTTTTTTACCACTTCTCAAGGTCACTGCATTAACATGTTCCCTAAGATTGACTTCGGTATTCCCTAGGAGTGTTCCCTGCGGTCTTTCAGAGATTAGCTTTGCAAGTTGACCAATTTGGTTCTCAAGGTTGCGATTTGAAGCCTCTTGATTCCTCGACGAGGATTCAATGTTGGATAAGCAAGCCTCATTGCCTTGAATATATTTTGTGAGAAGTTCTTCTACACTAGGCTTCTTTTCTTGAGGAAGAGGAGGTGGGAATGGTCTTTGAAATTCAGGTGGTCCAAAGTTGGTCTTCTGTTGCCCTTGGTTTTGATTTGCCCATGAGAAATTGGGGTGATTCCTCCATCTGGGATTATAAGTGTTGCTGTAGGGGTTATTTTGTTGCTTAGGTAGATTTCCTAGATAATCTACCTATTCCAGTTGTTCTTGTGCCCCATACCCCTACATACCAAAATCACTTACATCCGATTGCACTTGTTAAGGGCCAACAAAGAGTGCGTCAATCTTCTTACTCAGTAGGTCCACCTTGGCTGCTAGAGCAGTGGTCAAGTCTCCCTCATAAACTCCCATGGCCTTTTGCTTGGCTCTAGTGGTTTCCCACTGATAATTGTTCATCGCTATTCCTTCAATCAGGTTTTGTGCTTGCTCAGGTGTCTTTATGTTCAAAGTACCTCCTGCGGATGCATCAATCATCTGTTTAGTAGATAAATTGAGACCATTATAAAAGGTCTGAATCTGCATCCATAGTAGGAGGCCATGATGTGGGCACCTCCTGAGCAAGTCCTTAAACCGCTCCCATGTATCATATAGCGTCTCCGCTTCCAATTGAGCAAAACAAGAAATATTATTCCGAAGTTTAGCGGTCTTTGTAGGTGGGAAATACTTGTCCAAAAATTTCTCTACCAATTCATTCCAAGTTGTGATTGAATTTTATGGTAGAGAGTTCAACCATTGTTTTGCTCTACCCCTCAAGGAGAAAGGGAATAGCCGCAGTCAGATGGCATCATCCGTAGCTCCGTTGATTTTAAAAGTATCACAAATCTCTAGAAAGCTAGAGATGTGGGCATTGGGATCTTCATCTTGGAGACCGTCAAAATGAACATATTGTTGCACCATTTGTATGATGTTAGGTGTAATTTGAAAGTTGTTAGCCGCGACGGTTGGCCTTCCGATGCTATAGTTAGATCCAGTAAGTATAGGCCTTGAATAATCGGACATGGTCCAATTTGCTTCATTCCCATTGTTAGCCATGTGTGGTGGATCTTCCTGCTCGATGAATTGAGTGTTGGTCTCTTCACCTTCTTCCTTGATTTCAACAATTGACTCGTCGTCAATGGTCGCCACACTTTGTCTAGGTCGTGATTTCAAATTTTGATGGGTAGTTCTATCAATTTCAGGATCAAGTTCTACCAAATCTTTCGGGTTACTTCGAGTCATGCACTGCAAGGTTAAGAAATATAGAATCAATTGCAGCTCTAGCTAATGAAAATAAATAATGAAAACAAAAGAAAAAAAATGGTTAAAGTAATAAAGCAACTAGTTTTCTTAATATCAAAAATCCCCGGCAGCGGCGCCAAAAACTTGATATGAGGCAAGCGTACCTATCAATTTTAATATAGCGAATATGAGTCTGAGTTGATCCCTTAGAGATTTTGAGTACTAATATTAACCTTAGCTTTATTATATAACCAGAAAATTGTGATGAGTTGAATGAATTAAAAATATTGAAATTAACAACTAAACTACTTATGAGACTTAATTACGCAAATTAGGAAGTAATAAACTACGAACGACTTCAAGTATGCAATAATGTATTTAGGAATTATTTCCCCTAGTGTTTAACATATAACCTTTTTAAAATATATTCAATTCAGTTTCTATAATTCTTGATCGGAGGGATTTATAATTAAAGCTAATACCTTTCTCAAGCATATTAACCCTAATCCTAAATTATTTATCGGAATCTCTTCACTTAGTAACATAATTTAGAATTGCATTAATGTATAATGAATTCTCACACAAACAATCAACTTTTCGGAAGAAACATGTATCTTATCTCTAAGTATACATGTAATTCTCTTCAATTATGCCTAGATCTAATTACACATGCAATTTCTCAATCAACATGCATAATATCATATATTGACACTCTAGAATTATCAATCCACAATTAAACAATATAATTGAATCAAGAAAAGATACAAACTTTATTGAAATTATAATTCAATCCAAGGGTTACATGAAACCCTAGGTTCCATAATCCTAAATACTCGAATTTTAAGCTATCATAACGAATCTAAAAACGAGTTCCATCAAAAACATAAAATAAAGCATGGAAAACCCCCTCTTGATTTGATGAACAATCTCTCTAATCTTGAAATCGATGTTGTTCTTCTGGATTGATGTTCTCCTTAAGTCTCTTCTTGTCTCTTATGTCTTTCCATTTCTGTAATGTCTCTCCATTTTTGAAACCCTAAGATATCCTTTTATATGTGTATTACAAAGATTCTGTTTTCATCACCAGACACAGCCTGGGACACGGTCGTGTCCCCAGGTCGTGTAACTTTCTGCATTTAGGTAAATTTTCTACACAACTTCAAAACTTCATAACTTCTTCGTTTGAACTTGGAATTGAGTGAAACTTGATTCCTTTTCTTCGTTTTCAAGCCTAGAACGCGTTTAAACCCTGAAATCAACATTTTACTTAATTAAGTATCAATTTCTTTAAAGAAAACCAAAAAATGTAAGGGAAATACTATAAAATCACCATATGAAATATGTTTAAAATCAGAGTTATCACTACCAATTACTCAAACTTCCTTATTAGTTCTCCTAAGGTGTTAATCATTGAATCTTCGGGTTCATATCTCTTTCTAAGCTCCCTTTAAGGACTTCTCGATCACAATTTTAAAATTGTCATAGCAATGATATTGACTTTCTTTATCTTTCCTTCCTTAAGTAGTTGATACATCATTGGTTTGGTTTAAGTCCTATCTTGGAGATTCATATCCTGCAAACACCTGGCTTTCCTCAAATTCCACACTATCTCCTCAATAGTAATGGGGAGACTGTCTAGGTTGATTTTTGGTTTAAAAGCTTTAGCAACGATCATATTGATCGAATGTCCATGATTTGGCAAAGGGTTGTTAGCCACGATGGGAGTAGGAGTCTGGATAAAATCTAATCGAACCAATTTGGCATCAATAAGACCCGAGATTTTATGTCTGAGTCTCTAACATTGGTCTGTAGAATGCCCCACTTGCCCCTAAACTGGTACCATAAATCTTTTCAGGAAGTCATTATCTTCATAGGTCGGTAAATTGATCATTCCCATTTACTTAAACTCATCCACTATTTCTAGGGTTTTCATCTTCTTGATTAACTTCTATATGACCTTTCTTTCCATTTCGCGCTGTTTCTCTTCAATTTCTTTCCTCCATAGCTCAGCATTAAGGGCTGATTCTTCATCTTCCAGTTTAGGAGGAAGAGTCATTTTTGCATTCCAGCTCGAGTTAGCTTGAGATCCTTATCTATTGTTAAGGATCCCAATAGCTTGAGTAAGAGCTTGAATCTATTCAGCCATCTTGTTCATGTTTTCTTCCAGAGTCGCTACTACAGGGCCGAGCTCAGTTTGACTAACATTTTCAATACCCTAAGTCGACATCCTTGCCTTAGAACGAGTGAATATCGGGCTTCTGGTTGAGTTTACTCACTTAAATGCTATCTTCAAAATCCTACACGAAAACCTAAGTTTTAGGCTTTTTGGTGAATTAAAGAGGTTTTTTTTTTGTTTTCTATTTTTATGAAGTTTGTTATTCTACTATCTACCTCTTTTGTTTTTTTTTAATCAAATAAATAATAATAACGACCAAAAGACTGCACAATTAATGAAAAATTTATTTACTAAAGCCACAAATTTATTAATCATAAGATCTAACTTATATGACAGACTAAGCGAAAGGAAAAGAAAAACTCCTAACCAATCTTAAAAGAAAAACTTAAATCTTATATCTACAAAAGCTAACAGATCTAGTTAGGATGAGCTTCATCAACTTTCCTCATAAGTCTTCCTACTGTAACATCCCTTTCTCCAATCTTGTTCCTTAAGAATTGATTTTCCTTTAGCAATCTCATTTTCCAACCTTAACTCTTTAACGATCCTATTACTTTCCTAGAACTGGGCTTCAACTCTAGCTTATATGGTGTTTCGGTAAGCCCACTCAGCGAGTGAAAGATGTGTTGGATCTAGCTCATGTCTAAATACATTTAGAGCTTCATATCGTATCTTTCCAGTCTTCTCCAACTGATCATAAATGAACTACTTGGTGGCTCGGTATTCTTCGACTTTGCCCCTCAAAGTTCCTACATTGACTATCTTCTTGACTTCTCTTCATTCCCATAACTCTACGAGTTCTACTAGTCATTGGATTAGAGTAGCCATAGATAGATAAGGATCTTGATAATTCATTGTGACAACATCCAAGGAGTCTTTATAAACTATCACTTACAGTAGGCCCAATTGTCTGGTGACACAAGTTAGAAAATATTTGATATAGCCCGTAATACCAATAAGGGGAACTCCTACATAATTAGTGAACCTTAAGATGGCTTGAGTGCAACGGCTCCATCTAGCTATCCACATAAAGTCTGCTAGCTACATTTTGCTGATAACTAACACCCATCCCTTAAACTGAGCTTAATTCACTACCTTAAGGTGGCAGGAAAATTCGTCAATTAGGTCTATATTCTCTATCAAGGACTCTTTAAGAAGATTCCCTCCATACCCTTATGTATGACTAAGAAACCATATGACAAGGATTGTAGGGTTAGCCATGAAATAACCGTACCCCTGCTTCTTCAGATGGGTAAGTGTCTTAAATTGTTCTACCCATAGTGCTGGCATATAAGATTTACCAGCTAAGAATTGAGTCACTAACTTAGCAACCCTATAGTAGACCTAACCATATCTGAAGGAAAATAGTACTTTTCAAAATACTGCTATAATAAACGCATTGACTATCTTTTTGACCTACAATTCATATCCTCTACAGCAAATTTGGCGATATTTTTGGTAGGCATTTGGGCTTCAAAATTACTCCACCAATCATAGGATACTAAGACATTTTTAGCCTTCTAAAGATAAGAATGGGGCCAAGGCTGACTTCTTGACCCTCAAAAGTGTCATGAAGATTTTCTCAGGTTGGACTTTGAGATCAAGGATAGCTATGCCTGCTTCGAGGGGCGGGGCAATATGTAGCTTCGAGTATTCTTCTATGATAAGTGTCAATACATGTGGACTAAAGCTGAAAGTTGTAGATTTTGGATCCTAGTAATGGATAAGGGCCTGGATTAGAGCCAATGGAGCTAAACCCGTATGGGGGATATGATTAGCCTGATCTTCCTATAGATGTGATTTTGCTTAGTGGACAAAAGTGGGTTTAACCAATTTTTCAGGATGGCTTTAGGGAAGGAATACTTATCCAACTGGACTTCATAGATAGGCTTTGAGTTGACGAGCTCTGAATTGATACTACCTTGACTCTCCATGTCTATATTACAAAAAGATATAAATGAAATAAAAATGCAATGACTATTTACATCAAAGACACTAAATTCAGAATAAAGTTGGATCCGATGTCAATAATTTCATAGCTTTTTTCAAAGATTTCCATAGAAATTACGCAACCTTTTACTGACTAAGGGGCAATAAAATAAAAGAGATACATATAACACTAGAAATAAAATATTTATAGAAAATCAAATATATAGAAATGCAATATGTTGCATACGCATGCAATGCAATAGGATTCAGTAATTTAATAAATTATAGGAATTATGATAAATCTACGGTAAAAAAATGCTCCTATATATAAGTATATTCACAATATAATTTAATAAAAATAAAGCTCGTGTATACTTATATATAACGTTTAAAAATTTTTGAATGAAAACGGACGATGAGTAGATCGCAGATTAAATCAAACTTTTCTTATAATTAACAAAAAACTACCCTTATTTCAAAAAATGGTGTAAGGGGGTAAATCTACGGGTCCCATGCTTTGTAGCTTCAAGGTATTATAAAAAGAAGCCTAGCAGGATACATCAAAGCTTGAGCGGGCTCACTTATCACTGCCAAGCGGAGGTAATGATCCCAACGATCTAAGAGTTACACAATGGTAACCCATCATAGGTTTCTAGGATGGCCCAAGTCCAATCACATCTAAACACACGAATGATTAAAAGAAAAGAAAAATTCCTCCTAATCCCCCTAAAAGGCCTATTGGGCCAAGCTTTATTCTTAGGCCTTCATCACTAAAAAATAAAAAAAAATTAGTATTATTATAATATAATAAAATAATAATAAAAAACTACCAATTAAGTTTTTAATTTTTACATGGCTAGCCCACAAGTGGTCCCCAGTAGAGTCACAAATTCTGTCGAGCTCTATTTTGATTTTCTTAATTTAACTTATATTAAACTTAGCCCATTTAATATAAATTACCCGACATTAAACTTAAGGAAATAATTTTCTTAAAAAAAATTTAAAAATTAGAGTCATTAACTGATTTGATCGGTAAAATAAAATTAGGATTTTTGAGTAAGAAAACCTTAATTTGATCACTAGTCTACGAATTTTCTAAGAAAATAATTTTTAGAAAAAATAAACCAGAGGAAACTGGGTTTAGGGGCCAACCTATTACGACTAAGTTACCATGTGAAAATTAAAAGAAATTGATGGGCTTTATTTTTTGTAATTTTTCTAAAAGTATTAAAAATATACCTAAATTCGCAAAAGTCACTAAAAATGATTTTTTAATTATTTTTATTACGAATTTCTAAAAAAGAGAAAAAAAAACATTTTTTAACAGTTGCTTCGAAGGTACCTACGTACCCATTAATCGCTATCAAACCGACCGTACTTCTTTCTTTTTTTTTTTTATAAAAATTTTAGTAAGTAGGTTAATTTTCCAATGAAAATTAAGCCAAATTTACAGTTTTTTTATCAATTTATCATTTTTTAAAAAATCTAATTTTTCTAAATTAAATAAATAAAAAACCTAACTAACTATCTTTTAAAAAAATCAATTTAGATTTTTATTTTTTTATAAAAACCCTAAGTGCTAAAAATATATTTCTTATAAAAAAATATGATTTTTCAAGAAAGACTTCGTTTAATAAAAATTGCAAAATAACGATAATAAGAAAAAATCTTACACTTAAACACAAAAAAATTAGTTAATAATAAAAATAAATAACCAAAAAATCAAATTAATAAAAATTACTAAAATAAAAAAATAATGAATAATAAGAAAAAACTAAAAAAATTACCTAACGTAAGATCATTGGTGTTTGTCAAGTGTATAGGTGAGACTAGGTATGTATGGGTAAGGCTAAGTGATGGCTGGGCGAAAGAAGGGCATGCACGGGCGATTACGGGTGAGAACTTAGGCAAGCGAGGAAAGTACGCAAGTGAGCACTTAAGGCAAGAGATGGGCGATTACAGGCGTATGGCTAAGCGTACAGTAAGGTAATCACAGGCGAGAGCTTGGGCGAGCGATGGATAGTAGACTAGCGAAAGCACAGGCAAGTGAGGAGCTTGCACAAGCAATCACAGATGTATGGCTGAGCATGCGTTAGGGTGATCATGGGCATGTACTAGGGCGAAGCTTGGGTGAAGACACGAGTGACAACAAGGGCATACACTAAGCAATGCTCGGGCGATTGCAGGCAAGGTATGGGTGAGGCGTGGGCAATACGGGTAGTATGAAGGTGGTGCGCAGTGGTACTGTTGCGATGGTTCTATGGTATTGGCACTCGATGGTGTTGTAGTGCATGTGTAGGTGTATTGGTGTGTGCTGTTGCAGTGGTGCGCAGTGGTGGCGCGTGAGGTGCTAGTGATGGTACATAAGGTATTGCTGGTGGTACATGAAGGTGAGTAAGGGGGTGTGAAGTGTTTTTTACTAGGTGTGTGTGATTAAAAAGAAAATCTTCCTTCAATTATTGAGCGACATGATAATTATAAACTCAAAATTGAATCTTTCGTATCTTAGATACGAAAGATTTGTTTGCGATATAACCTATATTCACCTTAACTTCTAGAAACCTTAACTAGTTTGGGATTTTCTTTTAAGGCCCAGCTCGATCCAATTAATTTAATAAATCTTAATTTTGAGCCCTTAAATTGATCTAGCCCAAAACTAATTAGTCCAGCCCATCTTAATAATTGATCTAACAACTTAATCCAACTCGACACGATTTGACTCTTAACTCAGCTTCCTATGACCTAACTTGATTTTCTTTTTTTCTTTTTTTTTTTTTATTTTCATTTGTTTCTTTTTCATTTTTTATCTTTTTTTAATTTTTAGTTTTATTCATTAACCTGACTTATTTAACAAAGAATAAAAAATTGGCAAAAATGAGGTGTCTACAATACTTTTTCGTACTATCGATTTGACCGTATGTTATTATAACTTTGTAATTAACTCGAATAAATTCTAAATATAAATTAAAAGTCATAAAATTCCTCATTCCCTGAGTTGGTTAGCAATCATTATGTACTCAAAAATGAAAATCCTTTACACATTTAGTGAGTATCATATTAGTACTAATTAGTATATCATATATTAGACTAATATATAGGTTTACATTAAGGAAATACATAATAAATAGCATATGAGCTCGATTAATTCCAAAAAAAGTCCTATATACTCAAAAAAATATTTAGTTTAATTATTAACCATGAATTATATTAAACTAGCTATTATATATTTTTATGAAAATAGCAATTTTAACTCAAAATTAGTGAAAATTAAGTAAACAAATGAACTTAATCGTAAGATAAAATTCAAGTGTCCCAATCATCATTATGAACTTTTAGAAATCGTAATACATAGGCCTCATACTTTGATTTTGTTAAACACTAATTAATTCAGTAAAACAATGAAATTACTAGTTTTATCTAAAATAATTACAATAAATAGTAAACATGATTATTTTAAAAAATTATTATTACTAAAATTAAATAAATATATTAAGTATGTCACTTACAAGTTTTCAATGTGAAAGAACATTATTTAATATTTCTAAAATTTAATTCAATTTTTGTCCAAATGGAGTCATTTATTAAGGACCTTATATTTCCAATAGTTATTTATCAAAAATATAATTACTACATTAATGTACACATAAAATAAATATAGAAAACCAAATTTTATAATTAAATAACATCATTAGCTATTTTTAAAAAGTTTACAAAATTTAGGCCAGAAATTTGGTTCACCTGAATCGTTAGCCTTTAGCCACCCTCCGATCATCCAACCTTGTCAAAACACCTCCCTTGGCGGTGCTTCCTTTGACCCCAAATGGCCACTACAATTAGAAACCAACAACCTATTGAACTAGCTTTATTAGATTCCATGCTCTAATTTTCTTACTTTTTTCTAATTTGTTTCAAAATTTTCTTGAATGATTTTCTACTTTTTTCAAACTTCCAAAATGTTGCTTTTGAAGTGTGGATGCCCTATTTATTATTTTCAAATGGATTAGGATTAATAAAAATTGGACATATGGCTTACACATGTCATTTTCTTGATTTTTCAAGGCATGGGGAGTCAATTTCTTATTTCTTACCTTTTGACTCATCGATTGTAATTCATCACATGCTACCACGTCATGGGATGACTCATCCTTTCATTTTTTTTATTAATTTTCCATTTTTTATATTAATTTACCTTATTTTGATAATAATTTCTTTTTATATATGTGTATTTAATACAAATAATGCATATTCTATGTATATTATATATAATTCAACTTTATTTATTATTTTTATAAGTTAAATAACTTATCTGTAATATCTTGCTATACATAAAAGCTTGAATTACACGTTTTCAACAATTATCGGCTTTATCGATAAATTGATTTTTTTCTTAAATTAATATTTTTATATAGTTTATTTTAAGAAATTAACTTTACTTGAATTACTTCATTTAACTTTTCTAACCTTACTATGAAGTTCGAAATAAAACTGATAACTTAATTTGGTAACCTAAATTTAGGAGTTCGAATCTTAGGGTTATTGAACTAGCTCGGAATCCTAAAGTATTACAATACATTAAGTAGGGGTCTATACCTTACAATCGTAAAAAAAAAACAAAAGGGTTGTTTACAATTAGAATACGTGAATGATACTAAAAGGGATAAAAGAAACAAAGATATTCAATACAAAAATGTAAAGAATCCTTTTAGAATGTTGTGCTTGAAAACACATGTCATGTAATGGTTAGTGTTTTGAAATATAGTACAATTCAGACAAAATGAAGAAAAGAAGGTTTGTAGTTAGGGTAGACATGATCTGGATCAGGTTAGAGCTCAATCAGTTAGCCATTATAGAGTATTCATCTTGGGCTGGGGTCGGACATTGATAGTTGGCTCAGAAGATCTGCTCGGGTAGTTGCTTAAGGTTATCTACATGGACATTATCTGTGTCATGGCACAGTTGTTTGATAAGTCTAGCGTACATGACAACTTGATAGTTATGTCAACAGTAGAGGGAAACATGGAGGTCAGGATAAGGATTTTTGTCTTAGATAGGGCTCCGAGCTAATATTCTCCAAATGAGTCCTTAGAGTCATCTAGCTTAGATATATGTAATCAGTCTAGGGAGTTGATTCCTATCATCTGCTTAGGGTTTGAAAAGATTTGACCTCAAATCAAAAGTAGTCTCCAGTTCTTGTTCTTCTAGGGTACCTACAAGGTCTTCTTCTTCTAGTTAGTAGGGAATTAAGTTAGACACATTGAAAGTAGAAGAAAAACCATAGTCATAGGGCAACTCGATCTAGTAAGCATTGCGATTAATCTTCTTTAGGATCTTGAATGGACTATCAACTCATGGAGATAACTTATTCTATCTCAAGTGAGGAAATCATTTTGGCTAAAGTAAATCCATACTAAGTCTCCTAGCTAGAAAGAAATAGTTCGAAAGCCCTGACTATCAATCTCTTGATGTCTCTTATTGAACTTAGCGACCTTCCTCATCACAGACTAGTGTAACTCTTGCAATTCTTAAGCTAAATTGACTCTAAATTGACTTTCTTTAGCAGCTACAGGGGTACCGATCAAATCTAGGGGGATAGTAGGATTGAGGCCACAGACAACCTCAAATGGGGTCTTCTTAATGGTGTCATGGATAGTTTAGTTGTATGCGAACTCTATAACTAGTAGACACAGACCCCATTCGTTTAAGTTCTTTCCTACACTAGCTCTAAGTAAATTGCCTAGCATCCTATTCACCGCTTCAGTTTGGTCATTAGTCTGAGAGTAGCTAGTAGAGCTAAACATAAGTTTAGTTCTAAGTCTTCTCTAAATATTCTTCCAAAAATAACTTAAGAATTTTGTTTTTTGATCCGAAACAATAGTCTTTAGTACTCCATGTAGTTAGATAACTTCCTGCAAAAACAAGTTGGCAATATATAAAGTATCGTTAGTTCGATGTTGTAGAATGAAGTATGTCATTTTGTTGAAGTGATCCATTACAACAAATATAGGATCTTTTCCCCTAGATGTTTGGGGTAACTCTAGAATAAAGTCCATACTGTGGTTAGCCTAAGGTAAGGTTGGTGTTAGTAGGGGCATATACTCTTCATGTAGTTCTCTTCTCCCCTTAGCTCTTTTACATCTTTCACAATTACCAATTACCTTATGGACATCCTTTTAACCAGGCTAGTAAAAGTTTTCCTTCAATAGATTGGCTATCTTAGTCTCTCTAAATTGATTAGATAATCCACCACTATGAGCTTCCCTAACCAACAGCTTACGTGTGGAATAGTTTAGCATGTATAGCCTTCAACCTTTGAGCAAATAGTCATCCTTGAGGTAATATCCTCCAACAGTAACTTCTTCTTGGCACTGCTCAAGAATGGGACCAAAATGAGGGTCGTGAGCATGCTACTCAGTGATAAGTGAAAATCCCAATAACTTTGTCTACAAAATGGTCAACAAGGTTTGCTGACATGATAGAGCATTGGCGACCATATTAGTGCTTCTTCCTTATGTTGTATCATGGAGGAGAAACATTCCATAAACCCTAGCTACTTGACTTTCCTCTTTGAAAGTTTGTTCTAACTTCTAAGATGCTTCAATAATTCATGGTCTATATAAATGACAAACTTTCAAGGTAGTAGATAGTACTACCAAACAATGAGAGCTCGAAAAAGAGAGTAAAACTCTTTCTCGTACATAGAATAGTTCAGTATGTCACGATTGAGCTTCTCACTATGGTAGGCAACTGGTCGTTGTTCTCGCAATAGGAAAACACCAATTCTAATACCAAACGCATCACAATCTAGCTTAAATGGCTTGTCAAAATCAACCAAAGCTAAAATAAGGGCATAAGGGAGCTTCTCTTTGATCTTTTTGAAGCTTTGCTCAGCTTAGTCATTCCATTTGAACCCTTCACTCTTCTTGGTCAGCTTAATTAAGGGGGTTGCGATGGTATTGAAGTTCTTAATAAATTACCTATAACAAAAAAAGCAACCCTATGAAAACTTTAAACTTCAGTGACATTCTTTAGCGTCAGTCACTCCAAAATAGCTTGGATCTTTTCCCCATCTACTTAGATCCCTTCCTTTGATGTAACATATCTAAGAGAAACCACTTCACCTTAATAGAATGTACACTTCTTCAGGTTCCCAAATAACTTCTCGGCCCATAAGATATTAAAACAACTTAAAGATGTTGAACCTAGTTATTCAGGTACTGTACACTAATATGCTATCAAAGTATACAAGTATACATCATCAAATCAAAAGGTGTATCACATGATTCATAAGCCTCATAAAAATGCTTGTTTCATTTGTAAGTCCGAATAGCATAACCAACCATTCGTAAAGCTCTAAGAAATAGGCTACCGAACTCATCTATTAACCTGTAGATCTATTCAGGTAATTCTTTTAGATCTCTCATCTCTAATAATCTCCTAATCAATAGGAATGTAGGCTTTTTAGCCTTTCTCAGGAACTCGGAGCTCTCTTCAACTCATTACTAATGCCTCCTTCTTACTAGCATAGGTAAGCTGATCATGGGTCTCATTCACTTGGGTTGGTGTCATGGGTTGTAGTATAATCTTCTTCCCATCCTTAACAAAGGCATACATGATCTTATATCTGTCCTGGGTAATACATCAGTCAAACAACTAAGGTCTTCTAAGTAATAGGTGTAAAGCTCCCATGGGGATAACATCGCATGCTACGTTATCCCTGTACGCATTCCCAACACTAAACAATACAATTATTTGTTCCGTCACATACAAAGTAACCTTATCATGAAGGCAATATAATTTGTAGTCGGGGGTACTTAGAGATCAACAATCCTAACCTCTACAGAAAGGACTGTGCGACAATGTTGGTAAAACTTCCTCCGTCTACTATGATGGTGTACAGTTGTCCCTTGATGATACACTTCTTATGGAATAGATTCTCTCTCTAGAATTCCTAGAAGTTTGGTAAGGAACTCAATACTTGCCTTAACACTAAGGTTGTCACCTTTCCTTAGTCAACATAGACATAAGCCTCCTTTTCCTTCTCAGATTCAACCTTCCTAACATTCTTCTCCTCTTTGAGCTTGTTAACATCAATGCTATCTATGACATCTCCTAGGAGCAGCATAGTATGTCAGTTGGGACACTTAGCGGCCATGTGTCCAAAGCCTAAGCATTTGAAGGACTTTAACTCCTTAGTCTTCTATCCTAATGTCTATCCTCTTTCATATGTCTTCGGGGTTGGCCTAATCTTAGTTTAGTTTGACTAGCTTACTCAATCCGGTTAGTCTGCTTAACTATCATTAAGTCGATCATTTCTCTCCTCAACTTAGCATGAACAAATCGGTGCAAAATAAAGGTACGAGAAAATGTTGGTCTAAGTCAACTTGGACTACCTTTTATTTGTTTTTCAACCCTTTGCACTATTTTAATTACCTCTTCTAATATATAAAACCTTTGCACTTCTACAATGTTATAAATCTCGTATTTGAGCCTAAAAATGAATCTTGATAATGTGTGAGCCTCTGGTTCTTCTACATTGGCTTAGATCATAAGCATTTAGAGCTCTCTTACATATTCATCAATAGATTGGCCTCCTTAGTGAAGTTCTTGTAACTTTGCAAATGTAACCTGTAAGTAGATCTTAGGCACAAATCTACCCCTTAACAACCTCTTCCATCTCTTACTCTGATTGCATTCAGATTTTTTCATCACATAGTAGCATACCCAATAGACTCAAGTGTAGTAAGTTGCACTTTAACAGTATCCGTATACCTATAACAATCGAACACTTTCTCCACCTTCTCTTCCTACTCTAAATATTCATCTACATCTCCACTTCCATTGAAAGATGGGATTTAGACTTTAACATTATCAAGTCCTTGAAGAGCTCAGTGTCATTACTCTTATGCTCAGTAATAATCAACCTCTTTCTCTTCCTCTCCATACTCTTCGACATCTATCTCCTCTTCATCTTCCTCAATCTCCTCTAACTCCAACCTTCATCTTGCAATTCAGTATGCTACTCCTACGGCTTAGTGAGGTCGAATAGGGTGATTAGCTTAGCTACCTTGGCCATAATACCCCTCTGGAACATTTTTAGGTAAGTTATGGTACGACACACCTTGAGGTTGTTTCCTGTTAACTTATATCGCGGTGACTAGATTCTCTACAATATTAATGAGTCTATTGAGCTTATCATCAACTGACCTATGGGTATTATTACCATTTTGGCTATAGCTAAGTTGAGCACCACTATTTTGGTCACCAATAACACCTTAAACACTCCAATTTGACATGGTATAATACATCTCAAGTAGATTAATAACACAAGACATGTGAAACGTTGCTTCCTTACTACACAAAACTTTAACTAACATACTCCAACAACTTCAACACCTAATAATCACTTGAATAGCATAGAAATGAACTTTCTTTGTTTTTTAGTGAAAAATAGAATAGCTATAGAACTATACTTACCAACACAAAAATCTTCACTACATAGCTTAAAACTTTAAGACTTACTCCACATGAACACACTAAAGCAACCTCAGAAGGAACACAGCAGCTACTAATAGCAAACATGAGTCAAAACTTCACTATAACTTCACATACTCCTTATTAGAACCGTACTGTAATACCAATAAAGTTAATGCATCTCTAGAGTCAAACACATAAAGGAGCATTACAACAAAGAGAGTAAAAAAGAAATAAAGAAAAGATAGCAAAGTCTAAGCAGCCACCAACTGGATGTGACTCACTAATCAATTCCCTTTAGCCTACAATCCACTAAATAAGACTCACTAGTCTGAACTATAGGGTCACTTGTCATTATTCCTTACTAAAGGGAATAGATAAGAGTTAAGGCTAGAGGGAACACTAAGGTTGCTCACAAAGGAAACTTGTATTGATTCTAATAATTGATTCGTTGTCTACATACATTAGGTGAGGGTTTATATAATTGTCCTACTAAGGTTACCTTACATACATGGAAAAGACAAAAGAATAGTTTACAATTAGAATATATGAATGATACTAAAAAGGATAAAAGAGACAAAGAATATTCAGTACGAAAAAGTAAAGAATCCTTCCAAAATGTTGTGCTAAAAGATACGTATTACATGGTGGTTGGCATTTTGAAATATGGTACAATTCAAACAAAATGAAGAAAAGATGGTTTACAATCAAGGCTGACTAGATCCGTATCAGGTCAAAGTTCAATCAATTAACCATTAGAGAGTATTCATCTTAGGCTAGGGTCAGACACTGGTGGTCGACTCGGATAGTTACTTAAGGCTGCCTATTCAGATGTTGTTTGTATCATAGCATAGTTGTTCAATTGGTTTAGCGTACGTAACAACTTGGTAATCAAGTCGGCAATAAAGGGAAACATAGAGGTCAGGATAGGGATTCTTGTCTTAGATGGGGCTTCAACTTAATGTTCTTTAAGTGAGTCCTTGGAGTCCTCTAGCTCGGGTACATGTGATTGGTCCAAGGGGATGATTCTTATTACTTTCCCTTTTTCCTTTTCAAAGAATGCATGTAAACTTCACAAATTTGCATTTTAAATATAGAATTGAACTCAAGTACTAATAGATAATCTCTAGGCCCCTCGAGATAGAAGTAATTAAAACCAATAAAAACTTCTAAATGAAACCTTGAAACAACTTGAAAAATTCAATACAAAATTCGAAGGCCCTAATCACATATGAAAATCTTAAATTTTAAATTGAATCTTAAACATAGAGAAAATGCTAGAATGGTAAATTAAACTTGAATTTTGTCAAATCGCAAAAAATCAATATTAGTCAATTAAAGATATTCCTAAGTAATAACAATTAGCTAAATTAAGCGAATTAAAGTAATTAAATTAACAAAATTATGAATTTACTCCTATGAGTATACATCGTTCCATACCTGTATAATCTCCTTTTTTCAAACCAATATTTATAAGATATGCTACATTATATCAACTAGCATAAAATTGAACCAAATAAAACACTAAATTAATAAATTGATTCTAGATATTTTGAAATCATGCAAATTTGATATCAAATCATCAAAGATGTCCCTAAATAATAGTAACTAACTAAATTAAGATAGCTAGCAAATAAAATTTATAAAAATAAGAAATTACCCCTGTGAATATGTATTTCACTAAACATGTGTATAAGCAAATATGGAATTTTCTCTCATGTATGATATACTATATAATACCAATTAATTTTAATAGAACCAATTAAAGTAGTTGATTAACAAGAAGGCATCCTTCCCTCCAAGACTAATTGCACCATGCCTACATATACATATGATATAATTTTATTCACAAATATTAAATTGTACAAAACGCTATATAATGTTAAATTAATTTAACTAAGCCAATTAAAATACTAGATCAATGAAATTATAATTATACCTCGTACATATAAATTGCACCAAATGTAAACATAAAAGTAACCTTATTCTTGCATAATAAAAAATTTGAGGTCAAAACTGTAAAGCTAGATCCTGAATTATGAAATCCTAAATTTTGTGCTGAAACCCTAAATTGACTTGGAACATCAAATTTTCACTAGAGTATGCCACTCAATATTAGAGAATTAAAGTAAAACACCAAACAATGCTAAATAATTACATTAAATTAACTAGTGCCTAATTAGAATGCTTCAACTAAAAAAAAAAAGAAAGGGATTTTAGCTTAAACTATCCCCTATTTGTAGTGCTAATCCTATTTCCATTACATGCATGCATTTGAAAATTCTAAGCCCCAAAGAAAAGGGACTAGGCTTGTTAATCCAACTAGGGGGCAACAAATCCAACTCCTCTTTAACTAGATGGTTAATGCACAATCCCTATGTGATGAGACTACATTCAACCCATCAATTTCCAAATTTGGTTAAGCATACTCTTCCCAATACAAGTCTAGATTAGAGTGTTGGTATTTTTCCATCTTTGAAAGCTTTATGTGCGTAATTATTCTCCATTTCTCATCAACACACATCCACAAATATTTTCTCATGTCACATAAGACATGTGACAAGTGACCTAGCTTTGCACACCCCTAAGAAGTAACTTTAATTTGAATTTTAGAAGCAATTTTTCTGCATAAAAGGACTTGGTTCCCTCCTATCATTTACCGTGAAAAGGCTAAGATTACATCCCAATCTCTTGCTCTTACATTTACTTAAGATTAACAAGTTAAATAAAGGTTAACTAGCTAATTAGGAAAAATAATTGAAAGATTTAGCAAATCCCTAGGATTGATGAGACTAAACCCTACCCTAAATCCCTATACAAGTCATACCATTTTATAGTAAATTGACATAAGGAACTTTTTCAATCAACCAAAGGAGGAAACATAGAGATGATAAGCTCCTTTCCTTAGCTTCCTTACAGTAGCTGTAAACCCCTAAAATTTTCAATTTAGGTTTTGAAATAGACTCAATTATATTAGACAATTTAAGAGTCGACAAGGCTAATGAAAGAGAAAACCCTAAAAGAATTCATTAATCGCGTAAGAAACTTTACTACCCTAAATGCATCTAAATGCTAAAGATTCCATTCAAAAGTGATAGAAACCCTAAAATGATCACTTTAAAGATATATGTGCACTAATTCATCATAATATACCCTAAAACCCTAATTGCTAATATAACCATCATATTTTGCCAAATCATTAGTAAAAGGTTAGAGATGACTTTCAATCATGCATATATGTTTTGAATCCTTAAGTAGTCCTTTAGAAACTAAGATAATGAATCATAGCTTACATTTATTTATTAAGTATATGATTAAGATAGTCTTACATAGAGTTAGGGGTATAGTTGAAGATTAGGTTAAATGTAATGAACCTTAATACTCTAGTTAGTACTTTTTGCACTTGTTATCTAAAGTAGTTTATCAAATGATATATATAGGCTATAAAGACCTAAAGTAAGACCTCATCAACTATGTTTACTAATCAATTCACCAAATATCTCATTTCCTTGATTTTTCGCTTAATTTTCCTTAATTACTATATTATGTGCACAAAATTACATATGCTTAAGGAAAGTTGACCAAGTTAACACATATTGACCAAGGTCAAAGGGTTGATCAAGTTAACACATGTTGACTAAAGTCAACAATTTGAAAAGTCAACAAAAGACACTAAGAGATAAAGAAAATATCTTAACACTTAGTGATGGCTTTTCTTTTCTTTTCTTTTGATTTTTCTGTTCTTCTTTTTCTCCTCAATTGCCGTCCACTTATTCTCCTTCTAGACCCCACCATTTGCTTTCTTCCATTAGGAAAACAAAACAAAAGAAACAAAACAAAAACCTCCCTCCATTGTCGTGAGCTTCTTCTTCATCTTTCACTTTCAACACTCCTCTTTTTATCTCCTTAATTCCAACATAAACAAAGGTATGTACTTAAGTTACTTTATGTTTCTTTATATTATTCATTAGTTAGCTAATTAGGTAGATTAGACAAGTAGGCATGTGTTAAGTATAATTTTGAAGGAGAGCGCACAAAGTTCCCATCTTTAAGTGTAGAAATTTAGGAATCATGAAGAAGAAGAAAGGAAAACATGAACATGTGCTCATAAGAATGTGTACATAAGGTAACCCTAAAAGAAGAGAAGCATGAGAATCTTTGTACATGGGTATTTACCATGTACATAACCTAAATTAAAACAAAACCTAACCATACATACTTATACTACACTAATTATACACTTAAAACCACAAAAGAATGATCTTAGGAGGATTTTCTTAAGGGAAAGATTAGGCATACGAAATTTTGTATAAAAATACGTATCTAACCGTATAGGTATATGAGTATGTATACATGTATAAATATGGTATAAATCTAGGTATATGTATAAGTATATATATGTATAAGGTATATGTACATAAGCATAAGGGGAGAAGTGAAATATACATAAGACATGTACATATGACATAAGCATGAGGTGAGGCTTATGTAATCAAATGATGAAGAAAGTGATGAGGTAAGCACATGATGACATAAGCCATGACATAAGCAAGTGATGACATAAGCAATGACCTAAGCAAATGATGATGTAAGCGATGACATCAGCATAGATTATAAACTAAGAAAAGAAGAAGATTGTATAATAATTAGGTACCTAAATTAGTAAACCCTAATACACTTTCTAAATTGGATTATACTTAATTAAGTACATGAATTAATAATAGAAAATTAAAAGCCTCTAAGTATAAGAAGTTAAGGATCAACTAACTCATTAAGTGTAAGCAAAAGATATAAATATAAGCAATAAGAGCAATTAAGTTTTAATAGTTAAAATTTCTCTAAATTTAGCTCATATCATAAAACATGGGTCATAATGTCCAAGACGGACATTACCGTATGAATGTACGTCCGAAAACGATGAAAAACGACTATAAATTCATAAATATTAGAAATAAAACAAAAAAGATACAAATGCTTAAGAATAAGGTCTAACCGGATAAAATTTGATGGTAATTTAAGTATAATTAGGTAACTAGAATTATTAGTTAATTTAGTTACTTACTAGTGTTATTATAACATAATGATCAAGTGATCCCGAGGTGAGCGAGGACCTCCCAATTGATTACTACGAGTAGGGTGAGTCGCTATGGCCAAGTGAGTATTTACCCTGTGATTCCAGGCTTGTTTGTGATTGTAGGTAGTGGACTTAAATATTATTGTTAATTGACTATTGTGTAGGGTTTGAGACATGTTTGTGTATGATATTGTATGTTGAAATGAGAAATTACCTTAAGTACAGAGAATGCTTTGTTTGTTGCATGGTAATATAGCAAATGATTGTGTGCACTATTGGATGGTTACAGCATAATTTGAACTTAAGTATACTCGGCTTATAAAAAGAAACTGGAACATGCATCGCATAGATACAATCCAGCTGTCACATCACACAGAGGTAAAGAGAGGCCATTTGGGGGTTGTTATTATTCATTTATTGGTTCTGCATGGTGTACTCATACAAAATGACCTTACCTTGGCCCCCGAGAGCACTAGGTGTTCGAGGCGCCAACCGCTTGGCAAAGGGTCAAGTCTAAAGGCCTCCGTTTAGGGGTAAGTGTAGACTGTGGGGGCCCACTCACAATTATACTAGAACTTGATTTTTATGAAAATAAAAGACTTATTTGATTTGAATACGAAGCGTGGTGTTCCGTAGTAAATAAAGTTCTAGTATAATACCTGAATCTGATTGGTGCCATATATACTCTAACCCTGACTTCAGAAGGTGTTAAATCCGAGTTATGTATATGAACTAGTTAAGTATACGTATTGTTTGGCATTCTGTTTGATCATCCATTCATATGTGTGAATATAATGTACTTATAACTTGCTTGTGGTGTGGCTGAGGGTTTTGCTCACTAAGCTTGGGCTTATACCCCTTTAGACTTTTGCTATAAGATAACCTATTTGTAGAGGCTAGCCGAGCAATGCTACAAGTTAGCTTGAGGACTTGGATAAGAGTGAGCCATCTTGTGTATTGAGTGAACAGTTGATGTAGCTCTTTACTCATGTACATTTGCGTTACTAGTGTTGTAGACTTAAATGTACTCACTTACTGTATAATGTAAGCTTTGTAGTTCAAATTTTATAATAATATGTTAATGTGATGGTATCATGTGAATCTGTGTGTCCTTGGGAAACTAGTGGTTGTAGAGCCTTGTATATTATGTGAAGAGTTCTTAATTAGAAGGGTAACCAATCAAGGGTTCTTTGTATAGTATATGGCATCTGCTACGACTAAGCCATCCTCAATTCGTGACACTAGCCACCCTTCTTTACACCTTCCCAAGATCATCTTGTCAACATTTTCCTAGAAACACCCAAAGCTTAAGTGAAAAACCACCCAAAGCCATCCAAGAACTGACCAAAAACATGTTACATGTACCTATTTAGGTTTCCAATACATAAAGACCTATTCTTAAGTAGATACATTCCTTTACACTTCCCCATTTTAACAAGCCAATTCAAAACACACTCCCATTTCTCCTCTACAAGTAGCATCGGTTCAACCCCTGCTTACACTCTCCATATTTTCATTTCCATCCTACTTCTACACCACATAATACCCCTATGCTACTAGTTATGACTTAGACTAATCCCTTCATATTTTCTACTCATCTCCATATTACAACTTTTCAAGCTCTAAGTAAAGGTCAAGGAGTTAGTAGGAGTACTTAAAAGGAGAAAGGATAAACCCAAGGATACCACCAAACTAGGTGCCATCCGTTCTCTAACAAGTAGTATAGTTCTCCCTCTTTCCTTTAGTATGATCTTAGAACACTGATGAATAGAGTTTCTTTCCTTGTATTGTTATTTGTAAATCTAAGATCCTTTTATGTTAAGATGAGCTTGTAACTTGTTTTTAGATACAATCTTATAGATGATAGTTCTAGTTAACTCTAACTTGAAATCTAGCAAGGAACGAGTGTATACTTAAAGATATATGAGGAAAGCTTTGCAAACTTGAGAAAAACACTAAATATGACCATGTATGTTGTTCGACACTTGCTATAAAAATACTTCTAGAATATTTTCTTAACTTAACACAAGTTGTTTAGACATAAAAATACACCTAAGTAGTTATATGGCAAGCATATGTAGTATTGTTAAAGGAAAGACAATTAAAATCTTAAGGAAACTCCTCATAAGTCATAGCTACAAGGATTTCTAACTAATCGCAAATGTTTTGTAGAATAAACTAACAAATAAAAGGTGAAAATAAGGAATAAACAAGTGTTTAGTTAGAAGACAAGTTGGTTTAAGACCTTGAGTTAGTAAGTGGACTAAAACTTAAGAAAACAAGTTTAAAAGTGGACTCTATAAGCCCCAAACCCAACCAGTTAGATTTGGAAGCAAGGGAAAAATAAGGATAAAGTCTTGATTTGTCAAGTTTTGAGCCCAAACATACAAGTCTAATAGTGATAATAAGCTATATAAAGCTTAAATGGGTTAAAGGACCAAAACCGAGCCCAAAACCTACAATCGAGCAAGAGAAAAATCCCATGACCAACAAATGTAAGAATGATAAAAGACTTAAGAGAGGCTTATGAAATTCCTAAAGCCCATTAAAACATTTGGTAAGCCTATGTTGAAAACTAAGACCACCCATGACATTAAAGCTTCCATAAAAGACCTGCCGTGAAAAGTTGGATTTGGGCCAAAGGTAAACATGACTCTTAAAGGAATTATCTTGCACATAAAAATAATACCAAACAATAATCAAGGACCCAAAACTAATTAAATCTACTAAATGGAAAACCTAACAACATAAAACAAAACCAAGAAGCAGCACATGTTGAAAATTCTCTACCTTTCCAACCAGTACATAAAAATGTGAGTTTCACCTCTTAAAATGGACCACATTACATGAAAGTATATCTGAAACCAATGGGAAATCACTATAAGATCACAAAAATCAGACTTAAAATGAAAAAGTTATATGAGATTGAAAAATTAAGCATAATTTGGAATTATAACAAATTTAGGTAATTAGATAGGTAGATTATCCAAATACTTTTCATACTTTCCTTTACTAATATCATGTAATACTTGTGAGCCTAGTAATTTCATGTAATTATTTGAGCAAGTAATTTAGGGTATTAGTAAAACTAACTCGAATTACCTAAAAATTTATAAGTAGTTTCGAAAAAATAATTGAAGACACCCTATAAACTCGAATTTTGATAATATAATAAAATAATAATAATACAACTAAAATAGTATAATTTAACTATATCATATTATTTATCATAATCACATATCTAAATACTTATTCATACTTTCCTTCACTAATATCAGGTAATACTTGTGAGCCTAGTAATTCCATGTAATTATTTGAGCAAGTAATTTAAGGCATTAGTAAAACCAAATCGAATGACCTAAAAATTTATTAGTAGATTTGAAAAAATAATCGAAGACACCCTATAAACTCAGATTTTGAAAATATAATAAAATAATAATAATACAGCTAAAATATTGTAATTTAACTATATCATATTATTTATCATAATCACATATCCAAATACTTATTCATACTTTCCTTTACTAATATCAAGTAATACTTGTGAGCCTAGTAATTCCATGTAATTATTTGAGCAAGTAATTTAAGGCATTAGTAAAACCAAATCGAATGACCTAAAAATTTATTAGTAGATTTGAAAAAATAATCGAAGACACCCTATAAACTCAGATTTTGAAAATATAATAAAATAATAATAATACAGCTAAAATATTGTAATTTAACTATATCATATTTTTTTTTATCACAATCACATAGAATAGGCTCAATAGTTCGTAAAATTTTAGAGATAAATTATATGTATAATATAAAAATATTATAGGACATAAAATAATATATGGAATATATATATATATGTGTCGAGTATAATTTTTAAGTATATACATGTACCTGAAGTTAACTAAAATACCTGATTATTTATATTTTATGCTAAAATGAGTAAGAAAATTATAACCAATTCATAAAAAATTATAGGAAACACATGAGCAACTAGGATTTAGTTGTTTGGGCATATGGAATTACACGTGATAGGTGTTTAAGAAGAAGATTAAGTTATTGTGCAACATAAGCTTAGAATTTAAGGGAAATAAGCTTGAAGAGAGGGAAAGAAAATCCATTTCTCTACCTCACCAACATGGAAAAATTCAAAAACACTCACTATGGGATGATATATTCAAATTAGGATATATGAAAATTTTGAGTGAGTTAAATTAATAAAAAAGGAAAATCAGGAACAAATTTGAATATCAATGTGCGATTTCGAGAGTTTAGCTATTCATTGGAGTAAGGAGGAGTTGGAAATCAACTGACCACCCCACCACAAGGAGAGGTCAGCAACTAGAGCTATTGACATAGGAGTACCTGGAGCTAGGTTTTCTAGTAGGTGTCCATTTTCCATGTGATTTTATAAAATTCAATATTATCAAAAAAATTTATCTTAACACATTTTTTATGTATAGAATTTAGGAAAAATATCATTTTGTATAAATTTAGTAGCTATCATATACGTCCTTAAGAAATTAGAGAAGTCGGACAATTTTCAATATTGAAATAAATATGACTAATGATGTAGTTTCCACTTCAAATTTTTTCTATAGACTATTGTAAACTAATGTTGAATTTCTATGTAAATTTTTTTTTCTAAAACTATTTTTCCAAATTTTTATTTGATTTTTTAGCCCTAAATTATATCTAAAATGGAGTTTTTAGTGAAAAATAGCATATTTCTCTCAAGAACCTCACTTGGATATTCAGCTTAATTCATTGTTGAAGTATTTACACTATTTTAGAATGGTTGGATTAAGTATTGAAGTAAGGAGTTATAGGAAATTGCAAATTGGTCTTTAAAAGTGAAATGGTAGCTTAGTTAATTTGTTGAAATTGAAAATTTAATGAACCATGATGTAATGTATAAGAAGTTGGGAAATAATGAAGCTAAGGAAGGTTGTTTGAAGTGTCATTTGCTGTTTTAAATTGATACTATAATTGTAACTTAGAAGAAAAGTGAGCACATCAACAAAATATTATGATATTGGTTAAAGGCAAAGGATAACTTAGAGTTTTTGTGAATGAATTTTGTGCTAGAATAATACTCAAAGAGTGAGGCAGAAGCAAAATTTATGAGTTAATGTAAAAATAAGGGATTTAGAAGCTTGGTTAAAGGTTGATTTTCTTAAAAATTTTAGGGGTAATAGAGTCAGAAGGTATCTTAAAGGAAGTTAGGTGAAAAATGTTCTACTCAATAATCACTTAGAAGTTCAATCAAAGGCAAAAAATTGAAGAGAAGTATAACTAGGGGAGCCTCAAAGGTTGAGTCAGAGGGTAACCTCTTAAGAAATTTGAAGTTGGCTAAGCACAAAAGATAGTTGAAAGGATATTCTACCAAAGGATCTAAAATTAAGTATATTATATGGTTGGTTCAAAAAGGTGCCTTAGAGAGTACTTGAGGTGAAAATACATGTGTATGAGCAATTAAAAGTTGCCTTAGAGGATAATCCATAAAAAAATCTTGAATACTCATCAAATTCAAAGGGTGATTCTAATGTTGGTTTCTTTATGAACTCTCACTTTAGTAAGGCCCAAGCGGTAATTCTGAGGCTTCCCAACGTAAAAGCTTTATAGATGATTTTACCTAAAACTTAGCATAAAGGGTATCGAAGGTATATTTTGTTGATGAAATGACTTTAACTCCCTATATGAATGCTAGCATAACATATAATTTTAGTTCCAAATCAACCTAATTTCTAAGAAATGAGAAATTAATTATCTCATATTTCTGATATAGTTACTAAAATAAGAAATTGATTAAATATATAGGGGATTCTTAAAGGTAGGACAAGTGAACAACTACGTAGCAAGCGAGTAAGTTCTAAGTTAGTGGGATTAGTGCTTCACTATACTTTGAAGTATTACTTGAGAATACTTAGAGGCCTTAGTATGTATCTTGCTTATGATTGTAACTTAGTAGCCTGTGCGTATACAACATGTATGGTTGAATATTGTATTACTGTTATAGAGTACTAGATTGTATGTAGTGGTTGTTTTATGGTATTACTTGCTTTGGATTATCTGAAATTGTTTGATCACCCCAAAAGTAATCTAACTCAAATTCATCCTAACTTCTAACCAAATATGCACTACAACCTACCAAGGGAACAACTAAGATTCTCATGCCAAACACTGACCCTTTAATGAGGATAACTAAAATAGTCCTCTCCCCACCCTTAATCAAACTAAGTGATAAGAGAAGAGGTTATGGTAAGGTTGGGGACCATAGTTCGAAGTGAAGTCTGAAGCGAAGCATGTTTCTTTATTGCACAAGCATCTTTTTTGGTTTTGATCCGTAAAGTGTGAGTTATCGAACTCCTTAACCCAGATTAAAGAGGGCATAATTTCTCTAATTTCATAACAGATCAGATAACATCGTACAATGGCACTTGCTTATACATGCATAACATCTAACCAAAATTGCTTGAAAACCCTTATTGCTTTATGCCTAATATGTGTTATTATCTCTATCCCACTTACTGAGCAAGTTGTGGCTTATACCCTTACAGTTATCTTGTAGGTTTCCCAATAGATATACTAATACTACTTTAAGTTCCAAAAGATTAGAGAATGGGGTTTAAGAGTGAGCTTCAAGACTAATAGGCCGAATTCTAATTTATTTGTCGATTTTACTAACTTAAAGGAAAACTATAGGGTCTTCACTGGTGACCCTCTAGTTTTTAACTATGGATATTGCTACCATGCTTTGTAAACATGTGAACATTTATAAATCCTTTATGAATCGCTTTATCTTCCTAAACAAATTTAATTCATGTAAGTTATTGTTAAAAATTAAGATTTTGTACTCCATAAGATTTATAAAGTTTTCTTTTCTTTGGCAATTAAGTCATAAAATTATTTTCAGAAGCTATTTAGAAAGAATTACACCTCAGGTTGGTATCAATTAGACTTGGAATTGGACTGTTTAAAGTGATGGAGTAGTAAACGCCTTATGTAAGCTATATCTACACTAGTGTAGCTAAAGTGGCTAACTTCTAGCTTAGGTTGGTTTATACGATAGGGTCGTTATGACTCCCTAGTTTAGGGCATAACAATTTTTGGTGGTTTCAAAGCATGGTTCTCGACAATTCACTTAAAGCATGACTTTTCTAAACTAACCTTGCGACATCACAACTAAAAGGAATTAAACACTTTATGAACATTGAGAGTTAGGGAAATTAAATGAGATGTAATAGACTTAAAGTTCTCAAGTCATATATATGTAGATACAGGACGAAGCCACGAGCTGACAAGGGCGATCGTAGGGATGGGTCTATGCTTATCAAAAGCTTGAAATGAGTGATGGGAGTGCATAAGGAATACAGAAAAGAAAGAAGATAAGCAAACCCATGAACAACTCCAAAGGATATGATGCAGCAGTAGAACTTTTGAAGACTTATGATATAGCTCGATATAATGTACGAGTTGGTCTGGTGAGGTTACTCACCACCTAGCCTTGCTTAAGAGTCAAGATAAAAATGAAGGAGTAAACATGCTAATGAAAGTAATGTTCACAAAGGGAAATGAATTAGTGTATTAATCATGATAAGATGTGTTGTAGCTACATGTACAGTAGGTATTTATACCCAAGAAATTAGGGTAACTTGCCTATAAATGGAAAAGATAAAAAGGGGTATTATCCCAAAGAAGTATTGTACAAGGAATATAAAAGGGTAAAAATGAATATTTAAGGACAAGTAATAATCAAGTGTAATGGATCCTCTATGCATCTTAGATACATGGCAGTAATGTGTTGGCGATGCCCTTGGAAGATGGAGACAAATCAATACGATTAGGATGGTTAGTTAAGCAGAGGTGCTTAGCAAGGGTGTTAGGCAAACATGGACTCATTCAAAAAGGAGTGGCTAAGAATTCATGTATGATCTCTCGGCTTCTCAATGTCAATGTTACCGAGTTAGGGGTTTACTTAGCCATAATAGGCCAGAGGCATGTAATTAGCAAGTGGAGTATTCATCAAGTCGGAACATAATTTTGAAGAGATGTGAAGTCACTCATCATAATGTAGGGAGTTGGTTGGCAACAAGGAGCAACTCGACTTCGATGGGGGTCTACTAGAGTAGGAAGATTCACCTTGTTAGTCATTCTAGGCCTCAAGATTGGCTACAAGTCAAAGGCTAAGTAATCTAATTACTATCATTCCTACCTGGTTAATTTGGATTTAGGATCAAATCCGACTGGTCCTCATTCAGTGTTCCTTTAAGATAATATGGATTGAGGTTGACAACATTGAAAGTTTTAGAGACCCCATAATCTTCAAGTAGTTCCAATCTGTAGGCATTGTCGTTGACCTTCTAGAGGATTTTGAAAGGACCTTCAGCTTAGGTGGACATATTGTTTTTTCTCCAATTTGGGAATCTTTCCTTGCTCAAGCATAACAACACGTAGTCTCCAGGCTGAAATTGTTCTGATTTCTACCCCTTAGCTCTCTCTCACACTTTCTTAGTGACTTGATTAATCTATTAAGTAACTTTTTTGCAAGTGTATTGTAAAGATTGGACTCGGGCTTTTGTGTTAAGGTGTCCTTTTTTGGATATGGGTATAGGCATATGATTTAGAGGAAGCTTAAGATTAAAGCCATAGACAACTTCGAAGGCGTTCTACTTGTTGGTGTCATTTACTA
The DNA here is from genome assembly GCA_024138005.1 of Lumnitzera racemosa. Classification (NCBI taxonomy): domain Eukaryota; kingdom Viridiplantae; phylum Streptophyta; class Magnoliopsida; order Myrtales; family Combretaceae; genus Lumnitzera; species Lumnitzera racemosa. The sequence goes on along the minus strand of JAMXBC010000004.1, from coordinate 44,270,101 downwards.
TATAGTTGTACGCAAATTCTACTACAAGAAGATAAACGTCCTAATCAGTTAAGTTGATGCTCATTATAGCTTGGAGAACAATCCCAACATACAATTTACCACCTCTATTTAGCCATCGATTTGGAGATGACAGGAAGCGTTGAATAGTAATTTAGTCCCCATCTAATGCCATCGAGTCCTCCAGAAATGGCTCAAGAGCTTTGGATCTCTGTTTAAGACCACACTTTTCGCTACCCTATGTAACCGAAAGATCTCCTGCAAAAAGAGAGAACCAATAGCCAAAGTATCATTAGTCTTAGAGCAGGGCACAAAGTGTGCCATTTACTAAATCTATCCACAATGACCTTTATTGAATCTTTGCCTCAAGTAGTTCTTGGCAATTCGAGGACAAAGTCCATGCTCAACATAGTTTGTGGTCTGGTCAGGATAGGCTAAGGCATTACTTTCCCTGGTTCAGCTCAATGCTTGGCCTTCTTGCATATAGCACAACCCTCAACAATTCGGTGCATGTTTCACCTCATTTTTCATTAAAAAATTCGTCTACTCAATAGTTCCTATGTTCTTCTCTCCCCAAAATGTCTAGAGAGTCCTTCATTGCAGGCTTCTCTAATAAGCAACTCTCTTATTGATTAGGTAAGTACACACAACTTTCCACTTCATAACAAGTAACCATCTTCCACATAGTAATCATCCAATGCTCTCCCATCTATGCAATGCCTAAGTATACGTCTGAAATACGAGTCATGCGGATACTATTACTTAATATTCGCAAACCCAAACAACCTAGTCTACAGTTTGGCCTAGAGTCCATGTCTCCTTAACAAAGCATTTGCAACAACGTTGCTCTTGCCTTGTTTATAATTAATCATAAAGTTGAATCCTTTAAGGAATTTAGTTCACCTATCTTACCACTTCGATAGTTTGGGTTGACTTTAAAGGTACCTAAAAAACACATGATCAGTATAGATGACAAACTCTATCAGCAATAGATAATGCTACCATACTTAAAGTACTCAAATATGGCCTAAGAGTTATTTATCATATATGAAGTAGTTCAATTGAGATCCTCTAAGCTTCTTGCTATGATAGGCAATTGATTGGCCTTCTTACATTAAGACAACACTTATACCAATGCTTGACACGTCACACTCTAGCTCAAATATCTCCTTAAAGTTAGGTAAAGCTAGTATAGGTACAGAAGTTAATCTTTTCTTCACTTCGACAAAACTTCTTTCCTCTTTTTCCCCCCATTTAATATCAATGTTCTTGTTCGTTAGCTCGGTAAGCGGTGAAACTATGGTATCAAAATTCCTAATAAACCTCCTATAAAAGGATGGAAATCTGTGGAAACTCCTCACCACAACGTAATTAAAGTCGGCTACTTAAAAATTGGTTAGATCTTCTCATCATCTACTCACAAGCCTCCTTTACCTACTATATAGCTTAGAAATATCACTTTCTCCTAGCAGAAGAAATAATTCTTCAAATTGCTAAATAATCTCTTAGCTCGAAGCACTTCTAGCACGATACTAAGATGCTCATAGTGACTAATCATGTCGGCATTGTACACTAGGATGTTATCAAAGTACACCATGATACACTTCTTGATCAAATTTCTTAGCACATGGTTTATCAATTGTATGAAAGTGCTCGGGGCATTCGATAAGCCAAAAGGCATTACCATCACTCGTAGAGCCTATGTTGAGTTTTAAATGCAATTTTCCACTAATCTCTTAGCCTCATCCAAAGTTGACAATAACCAGACTTCAGATCAATCTTGTTGAAGACCTTAGCCCCACTCAATTAGTCCAACATGTCATCCTACCTAGGGATCGGATATCGATACTTAATGATAAGGATCGAAATAAGAAAAGGCAGCGGATCTAGAAACGACCAGGAAGAGGTATTCAAAAGAAAATGGGTATGAAGAATAGGAAGGTTTTGATGGTGAATGTGAATAGATATAACTCATCAAGACACAAACACAATTAGGGGGTTTGAGCTCGAAATAGAGTTCGATGCGACTCATGAACACTAAATGTTGCTTAAGGTTTCAAATGAAGGTTAGATACAACTCACTAACTGGTTCAAATGAAGGGTTCACCACAATCTAAGAACAAGATTGATAAGAACGTGAGACGATTAAAGAGTGTAATCAACACTCGATAATCCGGCAAATGCTAACTCAAGTATAGCCCTGCTTGAAAGAGGAAAGTTTCACTCTCCATATATTCTTTAGTATATGTTTGTCTCTATCCTCTCTATCTGTACAAATGTTGCTATTTATAGGAAGTCCTAAACCCTAGTAGAAAAACTCTAAATAATGTACAAGGCCTTAAACCTAAAAGAATTGGGCCCATAAATGAAATGATGGAAAATATATATAAGAATACAAAACTATGCGTTTTACTCTTGAGAGGAGTAGTATCCGAACTAAATGGGGTTGGCAGTTTGATGTCCGAGTCTAATAAGGGGTCCTTAGCGTCTTGCGTATCTTAGTTGAGACAATAAAGAGGTCGGCCCACAATTGCTGAGTCATATAATCAATTATTAGAAGTCTCTCCTTGATGTACCGAGTGGTTCTTTGGTTCCGATTACTTGACTGTGTGATCTCTCGGCACTTCAGCTGATAATAGACCTAATGTCGAGTGTTCATCTTCCTTCCTTTCGTCCTTCTAGCTGTAATTCGGCCTCGATAAGCATTGATATGCCTCCGCTTAGATGTAGTCGGAGGTTGATTCCCATCTCATAATCTTGTTCATGATTCAACTATTAATACAGATTTGCCAGGTACCATCCTTTTTCGACACTAGGAGTACCAAAATAGCGCAAGGGCTACGACTCTCCCTTACATACCCTTTCTTTAGTAGCTCATTAACTTGGCTTTGGAGTTCAGCAACTTGCTCGAGACGAATCCAATAAGCTAGTTTGTTCAACAAAGTAGTGCCGAGTACAAGTCAATGCAACATTCAATGCCTCAAAACAATGCTAAACCTTTCAGTAACTATTCTAGAAATACGTCAACATATGGTATTCATCCAACAATCTGCTCACCTCAATGGGTAGTCTAGTCCATTCCCTCAACTCCAGTAGTCTTTTAACTAACATGAAAGTCCATACATTAGCTTTTATAGCCTCTTGAAACTCAACTCTACTTAATACTATTGCCTTCTTGGACCCTCGAGCAAGTTTGGCCTATAACCTGCTAGCTTGACTCAATGTCATAAGATTCAAAGTGATCTTCCTTCCATCTTTGTTGAAAACATAAGTGTTTCGAAATCCATCATGCGTAACCCTTTAGTCAAAGAGCTAAGATTAGCCAAGTAACATGTGTGAAGCATACATGGGTAAGACATCATAAAGAATCTTGTTGGAATAATGGCTAATAGAAATCAGCAACAATACTTATTTAGTGACATGTAGTGCCCCTCTCTTATTAAACCAATGTAACTTGTATGGCTTTGGATTTGCTATAGTTAGCAACTTCAACTTCTTGGTTAGGTCAAATTTTGCATTAGTTGATGCGTCTCTAAGGTTAGACATATGAAAAGTCACTACAATGAAGCGAATCGAAAGAAACAAAAAAAAAAAGCTAGCAAAGTCCGGGTAGTTATCGAATGGATATGATACACCACCCAATCCTACTCAACTAACACTCTGCCTAATATGACATACTAATCTAAATTGAAGGGTCACTCGCAACTACTCATTGCTAAAAGGAATAAATAAGAGTTGAATGATAACGAGAACACTAAGGTTGCTCAAAGTGAATAATTCTATATTGAAAGTTAGATGTTTGCATATAAGGAAAGTGAAGGTTTATATACTTGCCCAGTAAGGTTCTTTTACATGTATGAAAAGACAAAATGGTATTTTACTATTACATTACATGAATCATGCTAAAAAGGGGTAAAAAGGATAGAGAATATTCGGTATGGAAAAGAAAGAATCATTTTCGAATGTTATATCGAAAGGCATGTATCACTTGATGGCTGTATGTCAGGAGTATGATACAACATAGGTAGAAACAGGAGGTACAGATAGTCAGGGGCCAACCTGATCTAAATCAAGTAAGGAGCCAATCAATCTAGTTAAGAAGTCAGCTGAAATAGAGACAGGCGCCAATGGTCAGTTAGAGAGTTCGGCTTAGCTAGCCTTTCTTGGGTTACCTTCTAGATCGAGACTTTATAGTTAGGCAAGAGCAAGTTGGATACACGTAAGGATTTGATAAACAAGTTGGCAAGAAGTCTAATCCAAAAAGGAGTCCCCATCTCAATTATGGCTTAGAGCTAGTATTTTCTATACGAACCCTTGATGTCCTCTAGCTCAACTCCTTATGATCAATCCTGGTCTAGGGGGTTTATTCCTATCATCTGCTTGAGGTTGGAAAGATTTGTCCTCAAATCTGAAGCTGTTTCTATTCATTCTTCTAAGGCACTCATAGGGTCTTCTTTGATTGGTTGGTCGGGAATCAAATCAGGCACATTAAAGGTAAAGGAGACACCATAGTCATTAGATAGCTCAATCTGGTAGGCTTTGCGGTTGATCTTCTTCAAGACCTTAAATGAACCATAAGATCGAGGAGATAGTTTACTCTATCTCAAGTGTGGGAAGCGTTCTCGACTAAGATGTATACATACTAGGTCTTCAGGCTAAAAAGAAATAGTTCGACAACCTCAGCTACTAATCTCTTGTTGTCTTTGATTGAACTTGGCAATCTTCCTCATAACATATTAGTGTAGCTTATGTAATTCCTAGGCTCGGCCTACTCCGGATTGACTCTCTTCAGTAGCTACTGGGGTACCAATCATATCTAGGGGAATGGTAAGGTTAAGGCCATAGACAACCTCGAATGGTGTCTTCCCAATAATACTACGGAGAGTCCAATTGTATGCGAACTCTACAACTGATAGGCATAGATCCTAATCCCTCAGTTCTTTCCCACAACAGCTCTGAGTAGATTGCCTAGTATCCTATTTACCACTTTAATCTGGCCATCAATCTGAAGGTGGCTACTGGAGTTGAATACAAGTTTGGTTCCAAGTCTTCTTCGAAGCATCTTCCAAAAATAGCTCTAGAATTTTATTTCCTGATCTAAGACTACACTTTTCGATACTCTATGTAGTTGGATAATCTCCTGCAAAAACAGCTTAGCAATATATAGAGCACCGTTAATTTGATGACATGGAATGACGTGTGCAATCTAGCTAAAACAATTCACTATAACAAAAATGGAATCTTTTCCTCGGGATATCCAGGGCAACCTTAGGACAAAGTCTATGTTAAGGTCAACCTAAGGTAAGGTTAGTGTTGACAGAGGCATGAATTCTCCATTGGGTTCTCTCTTCCCCTTAGCACACTTATACAGTTCACAACTACTAACTACCTTATGGATATCCTTAGCCAAACCTAGCTAGTAGAAGTTCTCCTTTAATAGATTGGCTATCTTGACCTCCCTAAAGTGACCTAATAATCCTCTACTATAGGCTTCACTAATCAGTAGCTCACATATGCAATTGTTTGGATTACATAGCCTACTATCCTTAAATGGATAGCCATCCTTAAGATAATGTCCTCCAACAACTACCCCTTCTCAGCACTATTCAACAATGGAACCAAAGTGAGGGTTAACAGTACATTACTCCATGAAGAGTAAGAATCCCAATAATTTTGTTTGCAAAGTGGTCAACAAAGTTTGCTATTGTGATAGAGCATTGGCAACCACATTTGTGCTCCCCTTCTTATGTCGAATGACATATGAGAACCTTTTCATAAATTCTAACCACTTGGCATGCCTCTTAGAGAGTTTGTTTTGACTCCCAAGAGGATTCAATGATTTGTGGTTAGTGTAAATAACAAACTCTCATAGCAGCAGGTAGTGTTGCCAAACTGTAAGGACTCGAAAAAGGGAGTACAATCCTTCTAGTATACAGAATAGTTTAGCGCAGGTCCACTAAGTTTCTCACTATTGAAGGTGACAAGTCGTTGCTCCTACAACAGGATAGCACTAATTCCTATTCCTAATTCATGGCATTCCAATTCAAAGGGTTTATCAAAATCTGGTAGTGAAAGGATAGGTACCAAGGTGAGCTTCTCCTTGATCTCTCTAAAGCTTCGCTTAACTCGGTTGTTCTACCTAACCCTTCATTTTTCTTTGTTAGCTCGGTCAATAAGGTGATCCCTAATAAATCACCTATAAAAAGAAGATAGGCTATGGAAACTTCTGACTTCAGTGACATTTTTTGGCATCAGCCATTCTAGAACAGCTCGAACCTTCTCCTCATCTACTTAAATTCCTCCCCCTAACATTATAAACCCTAAGAACATCACCTCTTTCTAGCAGAACATGCATTTCTTTATATTCCCATATAACTTCTCAGCTCGTAGAATGCTAAATACTTTATGAAGATGTTGAACATAGTTGTTTAGGTTGGCATTACACCAATATGTCATCAAAGTATATGACTACACATCTTCCAAGAAGAGAGCACATTATATGGTTTTTTATCCTCATGAATGTGCTTGGCATATTAGTAAGTCCAAATGCAATAACCAACCACTCATAGAGCCCATACCTAATCTTAAAGGAAATCTTCCATTCATTACCCGACCTTATGCGAATTTGGTGGTAGCCACTTCATAGGTCAATCTTCAAAAATATCTTCAGGCCATGAAGCTCATTTAACATGTCATTGAGCTTCGGTATCGAACATTTGTTATTGATAGTAATTCGGTTGATTACTTAACTATTGATGCGCATGCGCCATGAACCATCCTTCTTCGAAACGAGCAGAGTTGGTATAAGGACTCATACTCTCCTTCACTTATCCTTACTCAATGAGTTCATCCACTTATCTCTTTAGTTTAACAGCTTGCTTAAGGTTCATCCTATATGCAGATCAATTCAGTAAGGCAATACCCAGCTGTAGATCAATACAATGCTCTATGCCTTAGACTGGTGGTAGTCCTTTAGGTAGTTCTTTCGGAAATAGGTCGAAAAACTCATTTAGCAATCTTCGGATTTCTTTTAGCACATTTGGCAATTTCCTCATCTCCATCAACCTTCTAACCAACAAAAACATTGGTTCATCAACCTTCTCAGCAAATTGGAGCTCTTTAAGGCTCATCACTAGGGCCTTTTTCTTACTAGCTCGAGTGAGCTAATTATGGGCTTCATTTACTTGGGTCGTGGTTAGGGGTTACAACATTATCCTCCTTCCATCCTTGATAAAGGCATAGGTGTTCTTATATCCATCATGTGTAATACATCGGTCAAATAACCAAGGTTATCCAAGTAGCGGGTGTAAAGCCTCCTAGGGATGACATCACGTACTACTTCGTCCCTGTATACATTCCTAACACCAAACAACACGGTCACTTGTTCAGTTACATGCAAAGCAACCTTATCATGAAGTCAATGTAGCTTATAGGGTCAGGGATGCTTTAAGGTCGGTAGACCCAACCTCTGTATAAAGGACTACATAATGACATTAGTATAACTTCCTGCTTCTACAATGATTGTGCATAGTTAGCCTTTGACGATACACTTGGTATGAAACAAATTCTCTCTCTGGTCCTCCTTAGAGTTTAGCGAGGAATTTAGGACTTATCTTAATATTAGGGTCATCACTTCTCCTAAGTCAGCATAGACACAGGTCTCCTCTTCCTCTTCGGCTTTTTCCTTTCGAACGTCCTTCTCCTCTTCAAGCTCACTCTCGTCGGTGTTATCCACTATATCTCCTTAGAGTACCATGATATGTCGATTCGGACACTCAGTAGCCATGTGTCTAAAGCCTAAGCATTTAAAGCATTTCACCTCGCTAGATGTCCATTTGGAAGTCTATCCTTTCTCATACATTCTTAGGGGTGACATAACTTAGGTTCAGCCCGAGTATCCCGCTCAACCATTTTGACTTGCTCTGCTATTGTTAGGTTAGTCATTCTTTTCCTCAGCTCGATACGATCTCTAAGGCTCAGCTTGAAAAGGTCGGCATAGTACTAAGTCTCAAGAGAATGTTAGCTTATGTTGACTCAAAATATTTCTCCTCTGCTTTTCAACACTCTATGCTATCTTGATGGCCTCTTCCACATCGGCTCAGATTATTAACATCTAGAACTCTCTTACATAGTCATCAACAGTTCGGCTTCCTTGGTGAAGCTCCTATAACATTGCAAATGTATCTTGTAAATAAGTCTCGAGTACAAATCTACCTCTTAATAGCCTTCTCATTTCATCCTATAGATACTTAATTTTTGCCCTTCCTTTTTATTTTTCAAATTATGTTATAAGCTCTTAAATTAAGAAAAGTTGAAAAAATAATAATAATAAAAGATTAAAGAAATCGAAAAAAAAAATTAGAAAAAATAATAAGAATTCTAGAAAAATAAGAAAATAGGAAAAGGCACAAAAGACTAGAAATTTAGAAAAAAATAAAAATAAAAATAAAAAAAATGGAAAAATTTGAAAAAGTACCTAAAAATTTTGAAAAGTCATAAAAAATAAATAAATAAAAGATTTTAGAAAATAACATTTCATTAGATTAAATTTAGGTATAGAAGTTGGGGCATTAAACTTGGGCTTAAATTTAAATCTAGCCTAGGCTGACCGAGTCCATATGTGCAATTGGCTTGACAGTTAAGCATATGGACATAGTACTACCATTGAGCATGAAGTCTTAGGTTTGAAACTTAGCAAAGGTAGGGAAGCCTTTTTCTTACTTTTTGTTTTTAATCACATCAGAGATTGCCATGTATTGGGATCTGATTATACCATGTGTCCTAATACGTGGCATCATTAGATTGGACTACCTTACTAATGTAGTACCACATGGCTTGCCACATCAGCCACCACGTGTCAAGTATTGATACGTGGCAGGTCGGGGTTTGTCAAGTTAGTTGATGTAGTACTACGTTACCGATACGTTAGCACTTTCCCTCGGTTTTCCCCCATTTTCTCCCAATTTTCCTCCTTTTTCCTTCCTAAGAACAGCCCACTCCCTCCACTTTAGCTTCAATTTCTACACAAATTTCATACACAGGCACATAGTTTCTTGCAACAATCTTATACTAGACATTGCATGCTTTGAATTGGTGTTAAGAACAAGTCTAGATTCAGCCCAAAGCACATTCAAATCAGCATTCAAAAATCGAAAAAAAGCTAGGTTTTCAGGGATTTCTCATTAAATCTGATTCCAACTTTCCTTTGTTTCTAGGTTGAATTTGTGTATAAATTGATGATCAAAGGACAGACAGATGCATAGAACCAACAGAATCAACTCCCCCATTCTCTTTATCCCTTCCCAATCACTTTCTCTCTCTACCAATCTCTCTCCTTCTTCAGGTTTCCCTCTCTAGCCAACCTCGAGCTTAACTACCATCATGATCATGACCTCCAGTCCACCGGCTCCTAACCTCGACAACTCTCGACTGCTGCCATAGCCCCTAGCGATGCTACTAAGTTCACTTCCACCTAACCTTAACCACCGCGACACCTAGCTCTAAACACTATCCTAACCACTATAGCAAAATAAGACCAACCTGCAACGACTCTCCCCGACCTCTAAAACCCCCCAATTCGACCAACCACTAGCCTCCAACTGCTACGCTACACGTTACCTAAATATCACCATCGACCGCAACTTCCTATAACCACAAACGACTACCCCAAGCCTCGATATTGAACCTACCCCCCCCCCCCCCCCCCCCCCCGTTCCCAATGCAAAACTCACAAAATACTCCTTACCCCCTTGCTTTGGCTACTAGAATTGCTTGAGTAACCCTCTGCTACTGTTGTTGCTGTTGAAGGCATTAAAGCCCGACCCGAAACCAGTGGAGCTAACCCGACCTGACCCAACCTAATGCATCCAACTCGCCTAGGTTCAACCCATGCATCCAAATCCGTCCTAAGCCTTTTTTTGCTTATTTTATTTGTTGTTTTATTTTGTTTATTTGTTTTGTTTAAATGTAACAAATAATAATAATAATTAAAAAAATAAAAAAGAAAAAAGAAAGAAAATAAGACCAAAAAAAAAAGAATCGGAAGCGTTTTATATTATTTTTTTCTTTTTTTACATTTAAATAAGAAGAACGATGAAAAAAAAACAATTAACAACAAAATAATAATGATAATAATAATAATAATAATAATAATAATAATAATAATAATGATAAAATAAATAATAAAAATAATAAAATGGAGTAAAAATAGAAAATTTATTTTTGACACTTAGAAAATCAATTTTTTTCAATAAAAATAAAATAGATCTTTTTCAAACTAGGGCATTTTAGATTTTCCAAAAATAAAATCCAATTTAGGACCCCTTATAATCAAGTCAAAATGGGTAAAAACGTAAACTAAGCAATTTTTCCAAAGTTAAAATCAGTCATCATGCTATATTTTCATTAAACGAACTATAGAAGTCTGATCTCAAATAGTTGGTATATAGGTACCCATATGTAAGTACGAGGCGGCTTAAAATATGGAAAGTTTTATTTTTTTCCATTTTTAGATATTTATGTAAATTAATCAATTTGGTTCCATGTATTATAATTAAATTTTTTTAAGAAATTAAAAAGGGTAGATTTGAAAAGTGAAATTAAATTCAAAAAGTTAAAAGTGGTACTTATTTAAGGTTTAATAAATTATCCCTCAAATCCAAATCTTTAGTTTAAAAAAAAAAAAAACAAATTTATAACTTAGTTTTTTAATCAATAGTAATGTATTGGCGATGCCCTTGGAAGATGCAAACAAATCATTATGATCAGAATGGTAGCCAATCAAGGTGCCGAGCAGGGGTACCCGGTAGATGTGGACTCGCCCAAGAAGGAGTGGCTCAGGACTCGTACGAGATCTCTCAGTCGATTGGCATCAATGTTGCTGAGTTAGGGTTTAGCTTGTGTAATACCCTAAGATTTCAAGCCTATATGATTACTCTAGGATCTGAGCCCCTAAATTTAGAGTGTCGGGCTATGTTATTCATTTAAATTCAAACTTTATAGTAATGTTAGAAAAATTAGATGAAGTAGTTCAAGTAAAGTCAATTTTTTAAAATAAATTATATAAAAATATTAATTTAAGAAAAATATCAATTTATCAATAAAGCCAATGATTATAGAAAACGTGAAATTTGAGCTTTTAGATATAGTAAGATGTTAAAGATAAGTTATTTAACTTATAAAATAATAAATGAAGTTGAATTATATGTAACATACATACAATATACATTATTTGTAATAAATACACATATATAATAAGAAATTATTATTGAAAAAAGGTAAATTAATATGAAAAGTGGAAAATTAATTAAAAAAATGAAAGGATGTGTCAACCTATGATGTGGCAACCTAAGATGGATTACAATTGATGATTTAAAAGGCAAGAAATAAGAAATTGACACCTCATGCTTTGAAAAATCAAGAAAATGACATACATGTCCAATTTTTATTAATCCTAATCCATTTGAAAATTATAAATAACGCATGCACTCTTCAAAAACAACATTTTGGAAGTTTGAGAAAAAATAGAAAATCACTCAAGTAAATTTTGAAACAAATTGGAAAAAATAAGGAAATTAGAGCAAAAACGGGGCATAGAATCTTATCAGGCTGGTTCAATAAGCTATTAGTGTCCAGTTGGGGTGACCATTTGGGTCAAGGAAAGCACCACTAGAGGAGGTGTTTCAATAAGGTTAGGTGGTCAGAGGGTGGCTAGAAGTGGCCGGTTCAGGTGAACAAAATTTCCAATTGAAACTTTGTAATTTTTCTAAAAATAGTAAATGATGTTATTTAAATATGAAACTTAGTTTTCTAGAGTTATTTTATGTTTAGATTAATGTAGTAATTTTATTTTTGATAAATAATTTTTGGAAATATGAAGTCCTTAAGAAATGGCTCTATTTGGACGAAAATTGAATTAAATTTTAGAAATAGTAAATAATATCCTTTCAAGTTGAAAATTTGTATGTAACATACTATGTACTTAATTGTAGTAATAATAATTTTAGAAAATAATTATGTTTACTATTTATTGTAATTATTTTGGATAAAACTAGTAATTTCATTGTTTTAGTAAATTAATTAGTTTTTAACAAAATCAAAGTATGAGCCCTATGTATTATGATTTCTAGAAGTTTATAATGATGATTGGGTCACTCTAATTTTATCTTGTTATTAAATTCACTTGTTTACTTAATTTTCGTTAATTTTAAGTTAAAATCACTATTTTCATAAAAATATATAATAGTTATTTTCGTATAATTCTTGGTCAATAATTAAACTATGTATTTTTGTGAGTCTAGGATTTTTCATAGAATTAATAGGGCTCTTATACTATTTATTATGTATTTCCTTAATATAAACCTATATATTAGTCTAATATATGATATACTAATTAGTACTAATGTGATACTCGTTAAACATATAAAGGATTAGTATTTTTTAGCACATAATGAATGCTAACTAGCTCAAAAAATGGGGAATTTTATGACTTTTAATTTAGATTTAGGATTTATTTATATTAATTACAAAGTTATAATAACATACGGTTGAATTGGTAATATGAAAGGGTATTTTTGGAATTTTGAATAAAAAATTGATAAGTCTTGATTCTTAAGATATCTTAATATTAATCAAAATAAAAATCACGACGATATAAAGTTTATCAAAATCCGATAAGAAATGAATAAGATACAATCAAATTGAGCTTGGAAAAGTAATAGCAAAAACGCATAAGAGCTTAGTATCGACCTACTAGTTGACTTAAGGTTTGTGTGTATTTTTCTAGGTGTGATAGGTAAGGAATGACCACATCATGAAGCTTAAGATTTTATACTACTGTCAAGCTTGAGTAAGTGGATATTTCTGTTTTCATGCAAGTAGACCTATGTCTACTTAACTTAGAGTTGGTTATATTGTGAATTGTAATGACATGGTGAATTAATTAGATTCTTGATTCTATTAAAAGGGTGAAATGCTTTCTTATGTATGACTAATTCATCAATATTTATTCTATTTCAAAAAACTAAGAAACTGAACTGTTTTTTAGGGTGTTCGCCCAAGTGAACCCTACGTAAAGGAATATAATATAAAGTTGAGAAACAAAGCTAAAGTTGAGATAATTGAATTGTTTAAAACATGGAACTTAAGATTCATGCCTAATATTAGGTCATTATACTATCTACTGTATTCATGGCATGGCACAAAAGGACCTACAAGTCGAGTTTTTGAAAAGCTTGAAAACTATTGAGTTAGCTTTTAAGCATATAGATTGCATTACTCAACTTATTCTAGCCACATTGTATGACCAACTACGTATTGGATTTTCTAACTACAGTATGTGGTTTTTGTTGGAGGTCCTACTCCTAAGCAGCTCCTTGTTGCCTTAGGTTCCTAGACGTAATATCCAGATGTCCGAGTATGTTAACTAACTGGATGAAGAATTGGAAAAGTATAAGATATTAGTACTGATGCATTTTACATGCATGAGCATGGCACTAACTTCTTGCATAAATAGTTTGTTTTGGTAACTTAGATTATGAAATTGAATATCTTATGGTATTGATCTAGGTGAATATGTATTGTACTTGTTTTTTGTTTTGTTTTATCCACTGTTACTTAACTCATAGAGAGTTGAGGGGATACTTATGTATCCTTATGTTATCAAGAGAATTCATAAGGGAACATCAACTGGGTGGAAAGTCTTTTGAGAGCACTTAAGACAGAGTCAGCTACTTTTGAAGAAGTCTTATATTAAAGGATTTATACATATGAAAAAAAAAGTACTGTATTTTAGGTTTAGTTAAGTTTGATAGATGTAATCTTTTGTATAAACAGGTGTTAAGCTAAACTCCACTGTAATACTCTTTTATTATAAATAGAACTTATGTTAAGCATAATCAGGTATTCTTGTATGATGATACATCCTATGCTATGCCAAGATGTAATAGCTTAGCCATTAGCAGGTAGAAGCATATAAAGTCTTGGGCTACAAGTAGAGTATTCATCCAGTTGGCATATAATTTTCAAGAGAAGTGAAGTCACTCAGTACGGTGCGGAGAGTTGGTTAATAGCAAAGAGTAGCTCAACCTTAGTAGGGGTTTGCTTGAGCAAGTAGATTTGCCTCATTTGTACTTCTAGGCCTCAGGCTCAACTGCGAGTCAAAGGCCTAGTAGTCTAATTCCTATCATTCTCTTCTTATCGATTTGGATTTAGGATCAAATCTAACTAGTCCTCATTCAATGTTCCTTTTAGATAATAGAGATTAGAGTTGATAATGTTGAAAGTTTTAGAGACCCCATAATCTTTAGGTAGTTCCAATCTATAGGCATTATTGTTGACCTTCTAAAGGATTTTGAAAGGACCTTATGCTCAGGTGGACAGCTTATTCTTTCTCCTATTCAAGAATCTCTCCTTGCTCAAGCAAAACCACACTATGTCTCTAAGCTGAAACTGTATTGATTTCCTTCCCCTAGCCCTCTCCCTCATTTTCTTAGTAGCTTAATCAATCTATCAAGTAACTTTCTCGTAGATATATTGTAAGGACTAGGCTTGGGATTTTGTATTAGGGTCCCCTTTTCTAATATGGGTACAGGTATGTGATTAAGGGGTAGCTAAGGATTAAAGCCATAGGTAACTTCAAGGTCTGCTTGGCAGTGTTATGTACTATACGATTGTAAACAAATTCTACCATGAGTAAACAGACGCCCTAATCAATCAAGTTCTTACTTACTATAGCTTAGAGCAGCGATATAAAGTACAATTGACCACCTCTATTTAGCTTTCTATTGGGGGATGATAGGAAGTACTGAATAGTACTTTAGTCCTCATTCAACACCACTAAGTCCTTTAGAAATGGCTCAAGAACTTTGGATCTCTATTTGAGACTATAGTTCTCAGCATGCCATGGAACCAAAAGATCTCTTACAAAAAGAAAGAAGTAATAGCCAAAGCATTATTAGTCTTGGAGTAAGGCACAAAGTGTGCCATTTTACTAAATCTATCCACGATGACCATTATTGAATCTTTGCTTTGAGTAGTTCTTGGCAATCTAAGGACAAGCCCATACTCAACTCAGTCCAGGGTATAGTCGGGAGAGGTAAAGGCATCGCTTTCCTTGGTTCAGCTCAACATTTGGCCTTCTTGCATATAGAACAACCCTCAACAATTCGATGCATGTTTCACTTCATTCTCAACTAAAAAAATTGTCCACTCAATAGTTCATATGTTCATCTATCCTTAAAATGTCTAGAAAGTCCTCTATTGTAGGCTTCTCTGATAAGCAACTCTCTTACTGAACAAGTCGGCATGTACAACTTTTTGCTTCGAAATAAGTAACCATCTTCGACATGGTAATCGTCCATTGCTCTTCCATTTGCACAATGCCCAAGTATGGGTCTGAAATGCAGGTCTTACGAATACTATTACTTAATACTTACAAACCCAAACAACTTAATTTGCAGTTTGGTTAGGAGTACATGTCTCCTTGACAAAGCATCTACAACTATGTTGCTCATGCCTTGTTTATACTTAATCATAAAGTTGAATCCTTCAAGGAACTCAATCAACCTCACTTGCTGCTTCAATAGTTTGGTTTGACATTGGAGGTACCTCAAAGACTCATGATCAATATAGATGACAAACTTTATCAGCAATAGATAATACCACTATACTTAGAGAGCTCAGATAAGGGCTAATAGTTTTTTATCTTATACAGAGTAGTTCAATTGAGGTCCTTTGAGCTTCTCACTATGGTAAGCAATTGGTCAACCTTTTTACATTAAGACAACACTTATACCAATGCCTAATGCATCACACTTCAGCTCAAATATCTTCTCAATGTTAGGTAAAGCTAGAACAAGTGCAGAAGTCAATCTTTCCTTCACTTCAACAAAACTTCTTTCCTCTTTTTCCTCCCATTTAAATCTATCTTCTTCTTTGTTAGCTTTGTAAAGGGTGCAACTATGGTACTAAAATTCTTAATAAACCTCCTATAAGAGGATGTTAGTTCATGGAAACTCCTTATTACAATGCAAGTGGTCAGAGTTAGCTATTCAATAATTACTCAGATCTTCTCATTAACCACCCATAAGCCTCCTCTACTTACTATATAGCCTAGAAATACTACTTCCTAAGGCAAAAGTAACACTTCTTCAGATTGCGAAATAATCTTTGGCTTAAAGCACATCTAGCATGGTACGGAGATGCTTACAATAACTCATCATGTTAACACTGTATATAAGGATGTCATCAAAGTATACTACGACACACATCCTAATTAGATTTCTTAGCACATGGTTCATTAGTCGCATGAAAGTGCTCAAGGCGTTCAATAAGCCAAAAGGCATTAACATCCACTAATAGAGTCTGTACTGAGTTTAAATACAGTTTTCTACTCATCTCTCAACCTCATCTAAATCTAATGGTAGCCAGACTTTAGATCAATCTTGCCAAAGACCTTAGCTCCTCTCAATTGGTCCAACATGTCATCTAACCTAAGGATTGAATACCAAAACTTAATCATGATCTTGTTCATGGCTCAACTATCAATACATATTTGCCAAGTACCATTCTTTTTCGGTACTAGGAGTGCCGAAACAGCACAGGGGCTAAGGCTCTCCCTCACATACCCTT
The DNA here is from genome assembly GCA_024138005.1 of Lumnitzera racemosa. Lineage (NCBI taxonomy): Eukaryota > Viridiplantae > Streptophyta > Magnoliopsida > Myrtales > Combretaceae > Lumnitzera > Lumnitzera racemosa. The sequence goes on along the minus strand of JAMXBC010000004.1, from coordinate 44,253,475 downwards.
TCTCCAGTAGCTCATTGACTTGTTTTTGGAATTCAACAACTTACTCAAGACTCATCCAATAAGCTAGTTTGTTCGGTAAACCATTGTCGTATATCAAGTCAATACAGTGTTCGATGCCTCGGAATGGTGGCAGACCTTCCAACAACTCTTTGGGAAATAGGTCAACATAGTCGTCTAACAATCCATTCACCTCAATTGGTAGTTTGCTCCATTCCTTTAACTTTAGTAGTCTTCTAACTAACTTGAAAGTCGCATATAAGCTTTTATAACCTCTTAGAGCTCGGCTTTGCTTAGCACTAATGCCTTTGTAGATCCTCAAGCAAGCTTAACCTATAACCTGCTAACTTTACTCGACATCATAGGACTCAAAGTGATCTTCCTTTCATATTTCCCAAAAACATAAGTGTTTCAAAATCGATCATGCACAACCCTTTGGTCAAAGAACTAAGATCGACTAAGTAAATGTATGAAGTGCACATGGGTAAGACATCGTAAAGGATCTCATTGGAATAATTGCTAATAGAAATCAATGGTAGTACTTACTAAGTGACATGTAGTGCTCCTCTCCCATTTAACCAATGTAACTTGTATAGCTTCTGATGTGCTATAGTTAGCAACTTTAACTTCTTGATCAAGTTAGTAGATGCCACATTTGTGTAGCTACCACTATCTACAGTAATTGCACACACTTGATCATTTACTTTGCATATGATATGGAACAAATTTTCTCTCTGCTCTTCCTTGGGTATTAGTTCTAAACTCATTATATGTTAGACACCTAGGATCAACAGATTCAACTCCTTAACAAATAAATCTTCCTCTACTATTTCATTCTCTTAAAAAGTTTCTTTCTCAAGAATAGTCTCTTCCTCAGGTTCCTCATCAGTACTATCCACTTCAAGCTTTGAGACATCTCCTTTGATGACCATGGTTCGTCAATTTAGATATTGGGTAGCCATATGTCCAAACACCTAATACTTGAAACACTTGATCTGGCTCGTCTTCCTTCTAGATCCCTATCCTTTCTCATATGTTTAGGTAAGCCCTTTTTTTTGGCTTGGACATCAACCTTTTTGGTCGACTCAATACTTGACTAAGCTTGGTAACTTCCCTAACTAAGTCGACTCACCGGAGGTCAAGTTCCTCTTTACCATTGTAGTAAATTGCTAGAGTTCTACAATGTCTCGAATATTACCTCTCAACTTAGTAAGGAACCTATAGACTATTCGCATAGATGGTTCATCTACTTTACGGCAAATCATAAGCATTTAGAATTCTTAGATATACTAATCAATAGTTTGACCTCCTTACCTTAGCTCTTGAAACCGAGCAAAAGTGTGTTATAAATAGGTATCCAACACAAATCTATTTATGAGTACTCTTTTCATCTCTAACTAAGTATTAATCTCTCTATATCCTTCTCATCTTCTTATGACCTAAAAGTTCTTCCACTACATGGCGGCTTATCCAGTGAACTTAATAGTAGCAGTCCTTACTTTCTCATAGTCTTCATATTAGTAGTAATAAAAAACATGTTCAACCTTCTCCTCTTAATCTAAATAATCATCCGCACTTCTAGGCCTATTGAAGCTCGAAATTTGAAGCTTTACATAGTTGGCAACTCGAGATGCTCGAGCTCATTCGTCTTCCTCATTATATTCTTCTAATTCATCTTCATCCAAGTCTCCTAAGTCAATCCTTCTTCTCACTCGTCCACCTATTGCAAACCCCTAAATTTTTTTATCTAGCTTTTGAAGTAGACTTAAGTATGTTAGATAGTCTAAGAGTTAACAAGGCTAATGAAAGTGAAAACCTTAAAATAACTAGTTAATCGCATACAAAATTTTTCTACCCTAAATATATGTAAACACTAAAGATTTCATTCAAAAGTGATAAAAACCCTAAAACTATAACCTTAAAGACATACGATCGCCAATTCATCATAATATACCCTAAGATCCTAATTGATAATATAACCTTCGTATTTTACCAAATCATTAGTGAAAGATTAGAGATAACTTTCAATCATGCATACATATTTAGAATCCTTAAGTAATCCTTTAGAAACTAAGAAATTGTATCATAGATCACATTTATCTTCTAAGTATATAATTAGGATAGTAATACATAGAGTTAGGGGTTTAGTTGATATTTAGGTTACATGTAATAAACCATAATACCTTAATTGATACTTTCCATATAATTATACTAAGTAGCCTACTAAATGATGTATATATGATATAAATACCTAAAGTAAGATCACATCATCTATTTTTACTAATCAATTCACCAAATGTCTCATTTCCTTAATTGTTCTCTTAATTTTCCTTAATTACTACATTATGTATACTAAATGACTTATGCTTTTGGAAAGTTGACCAAGTCAACACATGTTGACCAAAGTCAAAAGGTTGACTAAGTCAACATGTAGAAAAGTCAACAAAAGACACTTTCACTTTAGAAAATATCTAAGTCGTCTAATGATTTCTTTTCTTTTATCTTTTTCTTCCCTTTCTTCTCTTTAATTGCCGTCCATACCTTGTCCCCTTTCTAGACCCTACTTTCTTCTTCTTTTCAAACATAACATAAAACAAAAATCAAACCCTTACCCCACCTCCATTGCCATGACCTTCCCTTTCCCTTTCACTTTCCAAATTTTTCCAAATTTGCGTATTTCAAGAACAAACTAAGGTATGTTATTATGTTATTATGTATTAGTTTATATTATTTACTAGCCAGGTGAAGAGGTAGATTAGATGAGTAGTTATGTGCTATGTACATCTATGTTGAAGAGGCTTAAAGTTTCAATCTTTATGTGTAGAAGAGTAGAAATCATTGTAAAGTGGAAGAAGATGCATGTGTATATGTCTTTAGATATGTGCACATAAGTATAGTAAAGGTATAAGTATATAGTTAACATATGTAAAGTGTACATAAGACACTTAAGTATGACATAAGTATGAGGTAAGGCTTATGTAATTAAATGATGATATAAGCAATGATGCAATTAAAAGATGACATAAGCAAATGATGACATAACCCATGACATAAGCAAATGATGACATAAGCGATTGATGACATAAGTGATGACATAAGCATAAGTATATAAAATAAGAAAAAAGAAGAGTACATAAGAATTAGGTACATGAATTAGTAAACCCTAATACACTTCCTAAATTGGATTAAACTTAAATAAGTACATGAATTAGTAATAGCAAGGTAAAATTCTCTAAGTATAAGAATCTAAGGGCTAACCAAATCATTAAGTACAAACATAGAATATAAATATAAGCGATAAGAATAATTAAGCTTCAAAAGAAGAAATTTTCATAAAACTTAGTCCATATCATAAAACACAAGTCTTAACATCCAAAGTAGACATCACTATGTGAACGTGCATCCAAAAACGATGAAAAATGACTAGAAATTCATAAATATTAGAAATAGAACAAAAAAGTTATATACAATTAGTGATAAAGTCTAACCGAATAAAATTTGATAGTAATTTAATTAGAATTAGGTAAATAGATATTTAGAATTACTAGCTAATTCAATTACTTACTAGCGTTATTATATCGTAATGATCAGGTGATCCTGAGGTGGGCAAGGATCTCTCGATTGATTACTACAACTAGAGCGAGTTGTCATGGCCGAGTGAGTATTTAACCTATGATTCTACACTTGTATGTGATTGCAGATAGTGGACTTAAATATTATTATTAATTGACTGTTGTATGGGGTCAGGATATACTTGTGTATGTTATTATGTGCTGAGTTGTGAATTTACCTTAAGTAAGAATAATATTTTGTTTGCTGCATGGTAGTATAGAAAATGATTGTGTGTACTATTAAATGGTCACATCATAATTAGACTTAATTATACTCAGCTCATAAGAAAAAACTAATACATACATCAACATGGCTTACATAGACTTAATTTCAGCAGTCACATCACACAGAGATAAAGAGAGGCCATACGGGGGTTATTATTATTAATTTATTGATTCTATATGAGGCACTCATACAAAATGACCTTACCCTAACTCGTAGGAATATTAAGTGTTGGAGGTGCTAACCACCTAGCTAAGGATTGAGTCTAGAGGCCTCTGTTTAAGGGTGAGTATGAATTGCAAGGGCTTACTTACAATTATACTAGAACTTGATTTTATAAAAATAAAAAAATTGTTTGATTTAAGTACGAAATGCGGGGTCCTGTAGTAAAATAAGTTCTAGTATAATATCCAAATGTAATTGGTGTTATGTATACTCTAACCCTGACTTCGGACAGCATTAAATCTGAGTTATGTATATGGACTAATTAACTATACGTATTGTGTGGCATTATATTTGATCATTCATTCATATAGGTGAATATAATGTATTTATAACTTGCTTGTGGTGTAGCTGAGCGATTTACTTCCTTAGCTGAGCGATTTACTTACTAAGCTTAAGCTTATACCCCCTTAGACTTTTGTTGTAGGATAACTTATTCGTAGAGGTTGGCTAGGAGATGCCACAAGTTAACTTAGGGACTTAGGCAAGAGCAAGCCATCATATGTATTGAGAAAAAATAGATTATGTAGACTCTTACTTATGTACTTTTGTTTTACCAGTAATATAGACTTAGATATACTAAATTATTGTGTATTGTAAACTTTGTAGTTCAAATTTTATATAAATATGTTTGTGTGATGATATCATATAGATCTGTATGTTCTTGGAAAACTAATGGTTGTAGAGCCTTATATATTATGTGAAGAGTTCATGATTAAAAGGGTAACCAATCAAGGGTTCTTCGTACAGTATATGATGTCTACCATGACTAAGCCGTTCTCAGTTCATGACACCTACTCCTCTTCTTCAAACTCATCAAGCTGGGATCTATCTCTTATTAGGTCGAGCAGCTTGTAGAGTATTTTGCTTGGCATCAATAAGGCAATAGGCCATCACATGAATGGCTCTAGTCAAATCCACTAAGAGGTTAGCTACCTCTTCTAGTCGCTCGTCTGTACTTCTAAGGGTATTCTAGGGTTATTAACCATGGTGGGCAACTCCACTGTTGTTATCCCCAGTTCTAGTATTAACACTTGGGTCTATCATTTTCTTCAACAAACTGAAATCAAACTTTTTTGATTCTAAGATGTTGTTGGCTTTATTTCTTCTAACTAAACAACAAGTACACTCCTCAAACTGGATACTTAGTACTATTTCCCCACTATTTGCTTAGAATACTTCAATAATCCACTCCATATGCTTGATACATTATGGCAACAAACACTACTTCGTAATTCCCAAATACAACTTACCCAAAATGAAACCTTTGCTTTGATATCAAGATGATGCATACTAAATCTAAGAGCTGATAAGGCCAATCGTAGGGATGGGTCCAAGTTTACCAAAAGCTTAAAATGAGTGATGGGAGTATGTACAAGGAAAATAAAAAAGAAAGAAGATAATCAAACCCACAAATAGTGCTAAAGGATATTACACACTGGTGAAACTTCTAAGGATTCACAGTATAGCTCAATATGGTGTATGAGTTGGTCCAATGAGGTTACTCACTACCTAGCCTTACTAAGGGGGTAGGATAAGAGTGAAGGAGTAAACAGACTAATGAGAGCAATGTTTACTAAGGGAAATGATTCAATGTATTAATGATGATAAGATGTGTTGCAACTATATGTACAATGGCTACTTATAGGGAGAAATTAGGGCAACTTGCCTAAAAATGGAAAAGACAAAAAGGGGTATTGTCCCAAAGAAGTAATGTATAAGGAATATAAAAAAGTTAAAAATGAATATTCAAGGAAAAGTAATGATCAAGTGCAACAAATTCTCCAAGCAACCTAGATAGTTGGTAGCAATGTATTGGTGATGCCCTCAGAAGATGCAGACAAATCAATGCGATCAAGATGGGTGATCAAGCAAAGGTACTGAGTAAGGGTATCAGGTGGACATGGATTCGCCTGAGAAGGAGAAGCTAAGGACCGGTACAAGATCTCTTAGCCTTTCGGCATTAATGTTGCTGAGTTGAGGGTTAGCTTAGCCATAACCAAGCAAGGCGTGTAATGGGTCGGGCTACAAGTGGAATATTCATCAAGTCGACACATAATTTTTTAGAGATGTGAAGTCACTCAACGCAGCACGAGGAGTTGGTTAGCAAGAAGGAGTAACTCAGCTTTGGCAAGGGTTAGCTAAAGTAGGAGATTTTGCCTCATTAGTCCTTTTAGGCCTTGGGCTTGATTGCGAGTCAAAGGTCTAGTAGTCCGATTTCTAAGTCATACATGTATGAGATCATATATGGAAAAAAGCAATATAGAGTAATAGGTAAAGCTAATCTAACTTGCCGTAATTACTTTTTAATTTTGAACCATTTAATTATTTATGTTTGGTAATGATAATAGATGGTAGAGAGCCTATAAATTTTAAGGTTAAATTGAAGGAGTTATTTTGTGATGAACTAATTGAGTACTATTCTATGTGTCTAATGAAATTATATGAAATTTGTATATTTATTAGGTGAATCATTTTGTAGATGTTGAGTGATTGGTAGTACTTAGGGATGAGTAATGCTATATTACAAGATGGAATATAGGTAACATGATATATGCAGGTATTGATCTATTTCTATTTCTTGTAAGCAAGGACTAAGATATCATAGGAGATATATTTCTATCATTATGAATACCTTAGATGTGATTAATATAATGATTTGTGAATACTAAAAACATTGATAAAAGATATATTCTTAAAAATTACGTGATTTTGACTCAATAAGGAATAATTACTCAAAGAGTGTTTCAGAGACTTAAATTCTATACTAAGCTACAATGTTGAATATATGAATAAGTTATGGTAAGAGATATCTCATTAGTAGTACTTATATAAGAAGCTATAACAATCAAAGATGTTATATGGATATTAGTAGAAATGATTAGGATATACATCATGGAACTTTTATTGGCAAAATAGGGAAATCTTACTTAAAGGAATTCATTGAGATTAAGTTTTATACCACTTATGAATCATATGTAATGGAGTGTAGAGTAAACTAGCATATTTGAAAGTGAGCTATTTAAATTGATGAAGTAGTTAGAAACCTAGGAAAATGATTGGAGAATGTAAACTCATTTAAGTACTTTTATACTTAAGGAACGGTTAAGCATTAACCCCTACTACCTTAGGAATGCAAATATGCCATAGGTTAGATAATGGAAAATTGACATAAATACCTAAGCAATAAGGACATTACTGCAACATTTATCTTGTGAAGAGATTGCCTTGAAAATAACACAATAAAAAGAAACACTAAGAGCTTTGCTTTCAAGAGATCACCAACCCTTTTGAATTCATTGAGGTGACTAAATACTTAGGACAAAATAGGACAAGCCAACTTAAATCAAAGATTAGATAGTCTAAACTAATCTAAAATGAAGACTTTTAAAATAAGTGAGAAACGGAAGGCGACATGCCTAACTTTAACTAAAAAGATGGAAGCTAGGTCATGATAAGGCATAAGATGAAAGAGTTTCAGAAGGTCAATAACATGATTAATTTATGAGAAAAACTCGAGGAAGGTATTACTAAAAGTAGCACAAAGAATGATATATGGAGCAATAGAAATGAACGAACAAAGGCCAAAATAGATACGAAAGATGAACTTTCTCTTATTTAGGGTTAAGATGTAAACCCATCTCAGAGAGTAAACAATATGTGTTCTAAATTATGAAAGGAAAAGGCTTCTTATCATAATTTGTCACACCTTAGGAAAAAATAGGAATAGAAATGTATGTACTGCAAATATACAAGATGTTTGTGGAAGCTAATATAGTTGGAAATAATATAAAGAGGATTTTGATGAACATGTGGAAATAGGATCAAGTAAAAGATAAATTGAATTAGGTTTAGGGATATTGAAGTAGGAAGATAGTAGAAGAATGTTACAGTGAATACATGTATAAGAATGTTTTAAGTAAACTAATGTAATGACTAAAGATAAAGAGTAATACTTTTGGTGCAATAGGAATAAATTGTAGAAAGATCGATAAAGTTGCACACTACATGCTAGTCATGAAAACAAATAGGAGATAAGCAGATGTATTATATTAAAAGGTGATGGTTATAAATGCATTATTGAGTACATATGAATAAGTAAGAAGAGGATGGCAAATCTATGATTCTTATCTCTCTCCTACTAAATTCTTTGTCTACTACAAGTCATGTGTCTGTAAGCCCCTTTTCCTTAAGTTACTTTAGGCATGTCGTATCAATCATAAAGTCAAAAACTAGTCAATGTCCTTGTCATTCTGAGATTGTGTTAGTTATGTCCACTAAAGTGAATGTGTCTATCAAGTCAATCCTTATCCTATTCGAGTATAAGTTTATAAAAGGATTGAGATTTGCTAACCTCAACTTTGCAATTGTATGTGCTAATGTATGAAATGTCAAACTCTTGAATATGAAGACAAATATGATAATTGGTAAGAAAGTAATCTCTCAACATATTAGATAATCGGTTTCAAGAGTAATAAAGCATGATGAGGAGTAAAGACGAGATATGATATATACCAGTAATCTAAGTTGAGATAGAAGATGTTTGAAGTGAGGTTTTAACTATATTAAGGATCACACAACAAATCCTAATCATTGTACTTGAGTACCATAGACTTGGAAGATTTAGAGACTATAGAAGTATACTATATGGCGACTATAGATACCATATTTTTATCCTCCCCCCACGCCCTATAATTTTAGATTTTTTTTTAAAAAAAAAAGGAAAAAGGGACCTAATTTAGAAAAATACAAAAAAAAATAGAAAATTTAAACAAAAGTACCAAAAATATAGAATGTACAAAACAAAAAGATTGAAGTTTGTAGATGTGGAATAAGTAAGATAGATAATTAAATTTTTAAGGACAAAACTTTTCTAAAGAGGGGTGAAAATGTAAGCCCCGTAATTTTATATAGTTGTTTAAGTAAGTAATCTAAGACGTTAGTAAAGCTAACCCAAATGACCTAAAACTTTACAAGTAGATTCAAAACAATAGTTATAGACACCCTGTAGATTTGGATTTTAAAAATATAATAAAATGATAATATGGCTAAAATAATGTAATTTAACTATGTACGTATTATTTATTATAATCATGTACAATAGGCTCGTTAGTTCATAAACTTTTATAAATTAATTATATATGTAATAAAATTATTATGGGACATAAAATAACATATGAAATATATACATATGTGTCGTGTGTAATTTTTAAGCATATACATATACTCATAGTTAATTAAAATACTCGATTATTTGTATTTTACGCTAAAATGAGTAAGAAAATCATAGTAAATTCACAAAAAAAATTATAGGAAACACATGGGCAACTAGGATTTAGTTATATAGGCATGTGGAATTACAAGGGATATGTATTGAAGAAGAAGATTGAGTTGTCATGCAACATAGCTTAGAATTTAAAGGAAATAAGCTTGAAGAGAGAGAAAGAAAATCCATTTCTACACCTCTAACTTGGAAAAATTCAAAAACACTCTCTATGGGACGATGCATGCAAATTAGGATCTAAAAAAATTTGAGTAAGTTAAATTGATCAAAGAGGAAGAAAAAAATTGAAAATTGGTGCATAGTTTGGAAAGTTTAGCAGTTCATTAAAGTAAGAAAAAGCTAGAAGTCAACCAAACACCACACCACAAAGAGTAGCTAGTGACTAAAGCTACCAAAATAAGAGTGGTTGGAGTTGGTGGATGGAGCTAGGTTTTCCAATAGGTGTCTATTTTTCATGTGATTTTGTAAAATTCGATAAAAACATAAAAAATACCTAAAAAATTATGAAAAAAATTTATCCTAACATATTTTTACATATAGAATATAGGAAATATCATTTTGTATAAATTTAGTAACTATTATATACGTCCTTAAGAAATCAAAGAAATAAGACAATTTTTAATATTGAAATAAATAGGACTAATGATGTAGTTTTCACTTCAAAATTTTTCTATAAACTATCCTATACTAATGTTGAATTTCCATGTAAAAGTTTTTCATGAAACTATTTCTAAATTTTTATTTGATTTTTGAGCCCTAAATTATATCTAAAATAGTGTTTTTAGTGAAGAATAAACACATTTCCCTTAAGAACCTCACTTAGATACTAAGCTTGATTCATTGTTGAAGTATTTACACTATTATGGAATGGTTGGATTAAGTATTGAAGTAAGGAGTTGTAGGAAATTGCACATTGGTTTTTAAAAGTGAAATTTGTAACTTGGTTATTTCATTGAAATTGAAAATTTGATGAACTATGATGTAATGTATATGGAGTTGGGAAATAATAAAGCCAAGGAAGGTTGTTTGAAGTGTCATTTACTGTTTTAAATTGATACTATAATTGTAACTTTGAGGAAAAGAGAGTAAATCAATAAAATTTTAGGACATTGGTTTAAGATAGAGAATAACTCAAAGGTTTTGTGAATGAATTTTGCACTAGAATGACACTTAGTAAGTAGGTTAGAGGTAAAATTTACAAATTGATGTAAAAGCAAGGGACTCAAAAGCTTGGTCAAAGGTTGATTTTCTTAAAACTTTAGAGATAATAGAGTCAAAGGATATCTAAGAGGAAGTTAGGGGGCAAATGTTCTACTTGATAATCAGAGGGTAACCTCTTAAGAAATTTGAAGTTGGCTAGGCTTAGATGATAACTAAGAGGATAATCTACTGAAGGATCTAAAATTGAGTATACTACAAGATTGGTTAAAAAAGGCGCCTTAAAGAGTACTTAAGGTGAAACACATGTGTGTAGGCACTTAGAAGCTACCTCAGAGGATAATTTATAGGAAATCTTGAATGCTCATCAAATTTAGAGGATGATTTAGAAGTTGGTTTCATTATGAACTCTCATTCCAATTAAGCATAGGGGGTAATTTAGAGGCTTCCTAGTGTAAAAGCTTCATAGATGATTTCATTGAAAACTTAGCTTAGAGGGTATTGAAGATATATTTCATTGATAAAATGACTTTAACTCCCTATATTAATGCCAACATAACATATACGTTTATGAACCTAATTTATAGGAAATGAGCAAATAAACGGTCTCCTATGTCTCATATAGTTACTAAAAGAAGAAATTGACTAAATTTATAAGGAATTCTTAAAGGTAGGATAAGGAACAACCATGTTGGCAATCAACTAAGTTCTAGGTAAGTGAGATCAGTACTTCACCGCACTTTGAAGTATTACTTAAGAATATTAGGAGGCTTTAGTATGTGTCTTGCTTGTGATTATTAGTTAGCAGCCTGTGTATATGTAGCGTATATAGTTCAATATTGTATTGTTGTTACGGAGTGCTAGATTGTATGTATTGGTTGTTTTATGGTATTACTTACTTTAGATTATCTAAAATTGTTTGATTACCCCAAAAGCAATTTAACTCAAACTTAGCCTAACTTCTAATAACTTATAACCAGACATACACTGCAACCCACTAGGGGAACAACTAAGATTCTCAAGCTAAACATAGATCCTTCGATAAGAATAAGTTATGATGGTCCTTTCATCACTCTTAGTCGAATTAAGTGATAGGAGAGGAGATTACGACAATGTTAAGGACCATAGTTCAAAGTAAAGTATCAGGGCGGAGTGTATTTCTCCATTGCATAAGCCCTAGTTTGGTTTCAATCTACGAAGTGCGCAATGTCAAACTCCTTAACGTAGATTAAAGCGGGCTCAATTTCTCTAATTTAAAGGTAAACCAAATAATGTTGTGTGATCACACTTGCTTATACATACATAACACCTAACCAAAGTTGCTTGAAAACCCTAGTTTCCCTATATCAGATATGTGGTATTGTCTCTGTCCCACTTACTAAGTAAGTTATAGCCTATACCCTTATAACTGTTTTGTAGGTTTCTCAGTAGATATACTAGTACTACTCCATGTTTTAGAGGATTAGAAAACGGGGTCTAGGAGTTAGATTCAAGAATAATGGGCTAAATTCTTATTTATTTGTCAATTTTACTAACTTATAAGGAAACTAATAGGGTCTTTACTAATGGCCCTTTAGTTTTCAACTTTAAATATTGCTACCATGCTCTATGAATTTGTGAACTTTTATAAATAATTTACTAATCACTTTATTTTCTCAAATCAATTTAATTCATGCAAATTTTTGTTTAAAATTGAGAGTTTGTGTTGTATGTGATTTATAAAGTTTGCTTTCCTTGGGTAATTGAGCCACAAAATTATTTTTAAAAGCTATTTTGAAATAATTACACCATAATTTGATATAAATTTGACATAGAATTGGATGGCTTAAAGCAATGGATTTATAAACACCTTGTGTAAGATATATCTACATTATCAGCTAAAGTGGCTAGCTTGTAGTTTAGGTTGGTTTATACACCGATACTGTTACAACTCCTTAGTTTAGGGCATGACAGTACCGATCTTAACATGGGCATCTAGATTATTACGGTTATAGAACAACCTGACCAGATAAGTACTCCTGGTGACTCTGTACTTGTTTTGTACTTATAATTAGTGCACCTAAATTCTATATATTAACAAATTGATGCTTGGGGTTTGACATATGTATGTGGTTAATTAATAGGTATTTTTCATACAAATATTGTTAAATATAATAAATGAATAATTGGTTGTAAGATTGACTACTGCATGATTGGATGATTTATTGTTATTTGTTGACCATCTAATAATTTGACTTAACCATATACGGCTCCCTTTAACTAAATGATTCATGCATAAGCATGGTATTGCATTATACTTATACTAATTGCCACCTAATGCAAAAGATGAGAAGAGGCTCACAGAAGCATAAGCTTAAGAAGGGATTATTTTGTGCATACAATACATGCCATATTTCTTGAGTCCTTATCTTGACCTATGAGTTTACTAGCTACTACGAGATGTTAATCGTGTGGTTAAGGGCTATATCAAGTGATGTCTACTTAAGATGTGCAACGTGGATTACAGAGGCCACTACACCACTAGACTTGGGATTTCCTTATTGTTGGTTTTGAAAAAGGAAAAAGTTACCAAGTATGAAAACTTTTGAATATGTGTATAAGTACACTAGTTTAACTAAAAACCTAAGTGCAAGAACTTAGTTAATGGTTTGTATTAGTTAATAATCTCCAACCCTGACTATAGAGGGTGTAATTCTAAGTTGCTCATAGTTCCTAGGCCATTGCATATATTTGTTGGCATAATGTTTGATTCATGCATTCATGTGATTGTTTAATTTATTTTTTGATAACCTGCTTGCCAGTTTCGTATGAGGGATAGCCTACTAAGCTCATATAACTTAATCCCAAGCAGTTTTTCCCTTATAGGTTAATTGATAAATAGGATTCGAGCATAAAGTATGACCATTGAGTAGTATAATGAAAGGCTAGAATTCAAAAAGGATTGTATAGTTGATCTAGAACATTTTATGAAGCAACTAATCTCTTAATTAAGTTTAACATCTTTTGTAAGTTTTAGAAATTTCAAGAATTGTCTATCCTATTTTATTATTTGGTAAGAGATACTAATTCTTTGCGGTTCTGATAGATTGTGGACTAATTGGGTATCTATAGCTATTTATTAAGTTAGTTATATGTAATATAAATAAATGTGAATAACAAATATTTAGATAGAGTCTTGCAATTTCTAACTTGTAAGGAGATTTTCATGCCATAAGTGTACACATGTTATGAAAATTGTAAGATAATCCTACGAGGTCCCCCATAGGGTCATTATAATGCATGACTTCATAGAAGATGATGACATTATCACGAGTAGATCTACTAGGGACAAAGCTCGCTTGCTCTAGATTGATAATCCATGGTAAATGAGGTTTAAGTCAATTAACAAAAATTTTCCCTAGGACTTTGTATAGGGTCAAACATAGGCTAATAGGCCAAAAATCCTTTAGCCTATTCGCCCCTTCTCTCTTAGGAATCAACATAATGAGTGTCTAACTAATATTTGCTAGAATTATGCTATTTTTCCATGCTTCAACAATAATCTCGTATACTGATTCCTTAACATCTAACCAACAAGCCTTGAAAAACTAAGAATGGAGTCCATCTATGCTAAGTGATTTATGGTTAGCTATTCCTTACATAACTTTCCTCACTTCCTCTATTATCACCTCACTAGTCAAAGAGGTCTTGGCTGAGTCTTCAAAAAATTGAATCCATGGCAACCAATCCAAAGGATTACACCTAGCAAAGACACGGTCCATATTATATAACTTAGATAAGTACTTGGTTGTCATATCTTTAAGGCTACCAGCATTCATGATCCAATGGTTCACATCATCAAACATTCCTATGATGTGACAGTTTGCACGTCTTACAATTGTTGATAAATGAAAGAACCAAGTGTTATAATCACCTTCTAAAATCCAATTTACTCTAGATTTTGCAGCCTACAACTTTTCCTCTTGATTCAAAACTTCTCTAAGGGCATCTTAAAGGAATTGTTCTCTATGAAGGAGAGACTGACATTTCATCCTTTTCATAAGCCCTCTCTTTTTCACATGTGCCAAGCCAAAAATTTCTCTATTCCAATCTCTAAGCTTTTGTGTAAATGAATTTAGCTTAGCTTTAATATTTTCCTTTGTAAGGTACCAATTTGACTTGATGAACTCCCTAAAACCGAAGTGACCCAACCACATCATTTGGAATTGGAGTAACCTAAGCTCTCTCAACCTAACTCCATTTTTAGGGTAAGTACATAGCCAATAGGACAGTGGTTCTGAGAAACAGCTAAGAGATGGAGAGCCTTCAAATTTGGATATAGTTCCCACCGATCCACATTAGCCAAAGCTTGATCTAATCTTGATTGGATAAGTTCAGCAATATTTTGTGACCTTTTGGACTAAGTGTACCTACTCCCTACAAAGCCGAAATTTGACATACCACATTCATCCATACACTGTTGGTACTTCCTCGCTCTTGATTGAATGATGTCCCTAGCTCCCCATTTTTCACTATTAGATAGCACTTCATGCCAAAGACCTCGTCAAATAGTGTAATTCGAATGGGTGCAAATAGTAGAAATAAACCAAGACAGGTTAGAGGGTAATACTATATCTGGACCAAATTCTACTGTTGTGATATATGGTGGTTCCACACTTGTACTACATTGTCCAGCCAGAGACTCATAATCCCACCACTCATCCCCACACTTCTTGCATAAAGCATGCTTGAAACCCTAAGACCATGCTGGAGCTCATCCACACTAGCAAAGTTCAGTTTGGTCTCGGCCAAGATGAGAACCTGCAGGTTGTACCTTCGAACAAGGTCCCTAATCACCTACTAGCACGCATGCGATGAAGCACCTCTCGTGTTCCACGCCTAAATCTTCAAAGGTTATGGCTACATTGTGGATGACAACGTATCCATAAGATCAAGATTCACAAGCTTACAATGGAGCTCATACCATTCTATGTTCGGTAGGACATTCCCCTGCCATTAAACTCGGACATTCCACTTGCGTGGTCGGAATGCCGTCCTTACCATTATCATAGACGCTGTGTTCGCTGCCAACAGGGTGGAGTTCTTCGTCTTCTCTAGAAGTGGCATGATGAAGGGTACTCTTTGGATGTCCGGTGTGTCCATTCGCGAAGTCATAAGAAACTCCGCTATCCCTTTACATGCAACTCCTATTTTCGCCAAATGCTTTGCCGTCGGTAAATCCTATTGACTCGGTACCATCTGAATGAGAGCTATACAATCGTTCCTCCCGACCGCCAGCCCTTATTGCGTCATATAGACTAGCCGACGGTGCATCATTGACCGATATGTTACCTCTGGAGTCTTGTCTCTTCTCCATTGAATTTGTGTGGTTTCGATTCAAATCACTTCGATGTAAAGTCTCAACACCCCTCACTTCATTGGTATCTGCCAGATTCTTGAATTTTCGTGAGTCATGGGCTGCATCCCCTGTTCTCGGAGTAGCAGCAGACTCAGTTCTATTTCCACCATTCTTTCCATGTTGTCTCGTCAACTGCTTCAAGGACGGTTTCTTCGGGAGAGAGGATGACTGACCAAACACAGAACCGGATGAAGGAGTGTTTTTCTCTTTCCCTACTATTAGATTTTCTTGACTGGATTTCGTACTCATTTGGCAAATATTCGTATCACTACGCTTCTTATCTTGGACGTTTCCTTTTTCAATCCCTCGTAAATATTCAGTTTCCTTCGATTCTTGCAGTGGGATGTGGTTTGCTTTGGAAATATCTTGTCATTTATCCTTAAAATTTATTTCCTTGTCAACTGAATTTAGCTTGTTATTATTATTCCCTCCTTTCAATTTCCCATCCTTCATGTCTATAAAAGAGTCATTTCCCTTCCCAGCGTGCATTGTCTTTTTCCCATTGCGTTTGGCACGAACTTCAGTCCACCCATGACTGAAGTTTGGTTCCTATTCATCCACCTCGCAATTTTCTTTGGGGACATTATTATACTCATTAGTCTCTGTCACATCATCTTGCTGACCATCTCCCGAAGAATTATTCTCATCTACCTCCAACGTTCCATCCCCCTTAGATGTTCCTGCAACATTTGGACATTTGGCAACATCGGCTTGTTGAAAATTTTTCGGACACCCAGTAATCAGGTGGCTATGCATCCACAATCAAGACAGATTCGTGGCAAACCTTCATATAAGATTTTGTAGGGTACACCATTAACTACAACTGTATGTTTAAAAGGCTTATCCATCTGGATTTGAATGCAAATCCGTGCAAATCTTCCTCGTTCCATATTTATTGTTACCGAATCCAAATGGAGTATTGGACCAATCTTTTCTCCAATTCTCTTAATAGCTATAGTAAAAAATAGTTCAATCGGTTTTAAATGTATCCACACCACCGTAGCATCAAAAGAAGAAATTTCTAGTCGAAAATCAGGCTCCTATTATCTGAGAGCCAGATAACATCATTGACAAACCATGGACCATATCCTATTATCTATTGATAATCATCAGAATAGCTAAGCATATAATATAATGCCCTGCACCCACGTATATTAATTTGAACCCTGGGATTGCCACCTAAATTTTACTTAATCATATGCTCATAATTTTGAATCCTAGGTTAGTTCCCATAACTTTAGCAATTAGAGCATAACGTCAAGGTGCATAAATCATCTCCTTTTCGATATTTGAGAAATTGACGTAGCACTAGCCGTCCTCTACTTTGAGATTCATCCAATCCTCCTCAATTCTCAATTGTTCTACTTCTAGGTCATGATCCATCTATTCCATGTTTTCTGTTGACTCATATTGTCGTCCAGATCTCAAGCAACGAATTCTTGCTGATTTGCCTCATTTTCCACCGCCATTCTTTTCCGGTTACGCTAGGATCAATCGCTATCCACATCTTTGCCACCTTATGAAGGCTTGCTCTCCATCCTATGAGATTGCACTTAGCTTGCTGACTTGCCTTTTCTTTCTTCCTTCAAGAAGTCTTCTTGTATATCTCATAAATTGTTAAATATATGATGTCATATGATGTCGTCACTGTTTTGTATCCGTAAGAATTTATTATATGTTGATTACATATGATTATTATTATTAATTTTTTTTTCATATTTATACATTACATTGAACAAAAGAGTTGTGTTATTTTGTATCACCTTTTTCTAATAATATTATTTAAGTTATGGAAGAATTACAATCCATTTTATATTGTATATTTTGATTCATTTATGCGTTTACATTTAAGTTTTGAATAACATAAGCGCCACGAATGTTTTTTTTTTTTTCCGAAATGAAAGTGCCAACCAACTCAGCAATTGACATTTGTCTAATGCATTATACTTGTCACATTCATGAATAAGCATTTAAATTCCCATTACAGTTGACATGATTTTGTAGCTCCTGATTTTGTATTGTTTATCAATTTCCTTAAGTTTAAGACGCAATATAGGCATAAATTATTGGTAATTTTTATTACACCTTAATTTATGTCATTGTTATTAAATTTTCTTAAATTCTAGTGTTAATTAATTTATGTTGATGTCAACTTGAATCAACTTTAAATCCTAACACAAATTGGCATTATTAATCATCAATATTGGATTGTCATAATTTGTAATTTTATAAAATTAAATGATTAATAAAACATGCATAATTAAAAGAAAATAATCTCTAATGGTAAAAAATATCAAAATGAAAAATGTAAAAAATACAAGTGTTTAATGAATTAAATGAATATCTATGAAATGAAATAATTAGTTTTTAGTGAATTCATACAATAAGTACTCATTCATATTCTATATTTTGTTTCATCTTTTTGTTAATACATTATAATATATCCCTAATGTAATAAAAACTTTCCATGAATTCCCTTAATCTACTTTCCTTAAGTGCGGATTTCTTTGAATTCTACCATTAATTGAAGTAATAATATTCAAGTTGAATCAATCTTAAATTTTTCCTTTAGTTGACACTGATAATATTCAAATAGAATTGCCATACTTAACACATTCCATAAATTACTAAATGAATAATTAAAAATAAAAACAACTTATAATAGAAAAAAGATCACAAAATGAAAAATATAAGCGACTTATGAATTAAATCATTAAGGTTATATAAGATAGATATATCTTATGTTATTTATACAAAACATATATCTCTATTCATCCTTAGAGGAGACTAATTGTTCCCCTATATACAGAGCTAAGAGGAAGTTTTGGCTGGGAGGTATACTACATTGAATATTATGAATATTTTTCATGACCAAATCTTGCCAAGGCAGAAAAGATTTCAATGGCCAGAAGATACCACATCTATCTTTTTCTTACCTTCAATATCACTGAAATTATATTTTAGGTAATATGTTTTAACCAGAAACCACATACTAACGAAACCAAAGACACAAAAACAGAATTTTCAATTTGATTTGATATAGTTTGAAGTTTAATCTATTTATTTCCAACATCTAACTAATCTTATGCATAGTAAACGATGTCCTCAACAAATGATGCCCTCATCAGTAAATTTGGTGGATGTACACGCAAAAGCTAAACAGGTGGAAAAACAAAAACGAATATACCAAGATCACTACGGTTAATTAATAATTAAGAAAAGAGGGACGTACAAATTTAGCCAAACTAGACACCGATAGAAGGAGTGTAACGTCACAAAAAAGAGGACAAGAGTTTGGAGTCTGGTGGTCACTATTCCATTGGAGACTCTTCACATAAAGTCCAGTCCAGCGAGCATCTTGAGATGGACCACGTCATCGCCAGCACAACTCATCCTTTTTTATATCCTGTTCCTAACTTATTACCCATTCAATATGCCCACATCCTTCTCGTTGCACTTCTCCACCATTCCTTCCTTGTCTTTTTCTAATTATCCAACCTTTTTTTATTTATGACCATGTTTGGCTTTATTTCCATTTATAAGATGGTTTTTTGTTTTCTTCTCTTGAGAAACAAGAAGAATTAATTCCTTCATATATATATATATATATAATAAAGCTAATGAGGTTTTATTTATCTTCATACCTCTAATTTTATATCCAATTATATATTATCACACCAGCAAAGTTGTATCATATTTCGGAGAATTTTTACTCTTATAACAATTTATGGATTAGCTCTTTTATATATTTATAAGTATTTTTCTTTTTGCTTTTCATTTCACATTTGGGCATAAAGTAGTGCTAGTAATTATGATTAATCATGTAAATTATCACACATAAGCGGTGCTTCTCTATTAGTGTATATATATAGGAGTATATTAATAGAGTAAGGGAGTGTGGGAGAAAGATAGAAGATAGATATGGTGTGAATATTATATTAAAACTATACACAATTAGAGATATGGAGATGAATAAAATCTTATTCACATAATAAATAGAAGTAGATATTACATGATATCATCTCAAATATTCTCTTAATTAACTCAGCAATATTTACATATTACTTTTAAACATTAATAACCTATTGAAGTACCAAGTTTATATAATTCCATCAATGTATTCAGAAATGAGAGTTAAAGTTGTTTTACATTGAGCCTTTCCCTTTGGATATTATATTTTTATCTTTATATTATTTATTCCCATCACAAGTAGCTTTGACATGTGGCTAAAATAAATATACATACATATATTTATTTATTCATATACATTATTTTTTATTTGTATCTATTCGGTTTTTGTATAGGACATAATATATCATCATGTCATATGATAGAACAATTTGTTCTTCAATTTGAAGATACACAAAAAGCTAACTAGGACAAGAGACCCCCTAAAGGAAACAACCAAACATAAGCAATGGAATCTATTCAAAATACAAATAAGATAAGCACTAGTAAGTTAGACAATGATTTCGAATATGGTAATTGGATTAAAGTGGAAAGGAAAAGAAGACTTAGAAACAAATCTACAACAAAGTCTTAACCTAATTTTGACATAACAAACCTAGATACACCTGGGAAAGGGAAGCAATTGATAAGGAAGGAAGAATGGAAATATGCAACTAGGGAACATGTCAAGGTAATTGAAGAGCCTAGCGAATTGAGGGAAAATGGAAAGGAAACTGAATAGAGTCAATTATCAAACAAGGAAAAGGAAAGGACAAATCAAACTGAAGTCCCTCCAACTAATGGTAGGCAAATGATCAACTATATTAATGCTAAGGAGTTATCAATCAAGGTAAGGAAAAGAACTTTAGTGATTAGAATGATGAAAGGTTTGCTGAAGGCAAACTGAGTGACCAACACATTGATGATGTAATGAATTCTAACATTCTAACAGCTTAGACATCCAAATGGACAATGGGACTAACACTGCCATGTCTTCTCACCAAATGGAAACCAATTATGCAAACCCTAATGGAACTTCTCTACCTCTATATAGTCATCCCAATCTAAATCCCAACAGTTTCAGTAATTGTGAGCTTAATGGAGGGGATTGTCAACCAATGGATTTATCCTCTTTAGGATATTGCATCAACCCTGGTGATTAATTTAGCTAGACCTTATTGGATGCAAATTGAAATTAACAAATACATGAGAAGAGGCAATAAGATGCTTATCCTACATGCTTGGTTCAATATGACAACCACTCTTCTTAACCTAAAAGTTATGATACAGGATAATATTATGCTTAGAAGAATGCCATTCACGGTTCTTTCTTGGAATGTACGAGGAACACATTCGCATGTGAGAAGGCAAGAGATTGAAAAACTCGTTTAATGGAATCAATTAGACATACTTTGCTTACTTGAAACCAAGTTTGATAAACAGGAATCAATCAATCTTCAAGGGGCCTTGAGCTACCACCAATGTTATGCTGTGAAGCTTTAGGCTAAAGTTGTGGAATCATGTTATTATGGCATGCTAAAATAGCTATTGTGAGCATGATACATGTAAGGTCTCAAGAAATGACATTCTCAACCCAAGTACCTCACTCTCATCTAAAATGGTATATTTCTTCAGTTTATGTTAGCCTAAGATATAACTAAAGGAAACTTCTTTAGTAAGATTTGATTGTGTTAAATGAATCTTTAAATGGCCTTTTAATCATTTTAGGTGATTTTAATGAGATCTTAAATTCATTTGAAAAGTAGGTTAGGGGGGTAGGGTTGGTGGGTTGTGTTAGTAGTGGCAACTGTTAATCAGAATAGGGCCCAAGAGTATCAATATTGCATGAATACTTATAGCATGCAAGATTTAGGTTTCATAGTCCAATTGCAGTGAAACTTTCATTGAACTCATCCAAACTTAAATAGATTAAGCTTGGGTGAATTCATCATGGTCTAGGCTTTCCCTGTATACCAAAGTGTACCACTTAAACAACCTCAGACTTGACCATATACCTCTACTGCTTAACATGCATCTTCACAGAGGGAAGAGGCCCGTTGCAGGTTATATAAGACCATTTAGATTCTAAGAAATGTGGTTAGATCGTCTACAATTTAGATCATTCCTAAACAACTTCTAATCATATCTACACTTTAATGTGGTTAATAATATTGAACGACTATAATAGCAAATGAGGGAATGGAATAAAAGTGTGTTTGGTATCGTACATTATAATAGGAAAAGCATTACCAACCAAATCTACCAAACACAAAGACTGTTAACCTTGATACCAACCTAAAATCTCATTAATAGAGAGTTGCTTCTAAGGAAAGAACTCTTCTAAATATTAAAGTAGGAAAGTAGCTTTTAGGCTACAAAGTTGAGAACAAACTAGTTTTTGAAAGGAGAACAAAATACAAAATTCTTCCATAGCATCTCCCTTGTTAGAAGAAGGAAAGCGACAATTCATGGCTTGTATGACCAGTATGGTAACTAGATAAATTATAGGATTTAACTCTAATCTCATAATGAAATTCTACTCTAACCTCTTCCATACATAGCTTACAGTAACTTAATTGAATAATGCCAATTTTGATGTATTAGAAGGGGACCTCTTAAAGGACATGAAATAGAAACTTTCAAAAGAAGATATAACCTTGAAATTAAAAATGCTTTCCTTGATATAAGACCAAGGAAATCACTTCGAAATGATGGCTACATGCTATAATCTAGATAAAATGTTGGGATATAGTAGGTAAATCAATCGCTGAGTTCATTAAAGGTATATTCCATATTAAGGTAATACCAAGTGAGATCAATAAGACTCTATTGGTCCTGATCCTAAGGTTTTAAGGTCTAAATTGTCTAAAGGACTTTCGCTCTATAAGCCTCTACACAACTATATAGAAAGTCCTAATGAAAATTTTGGTAAACAGGCTTAAGCCCCTCTTAAACTCCCTTATTAGCCCTACCTAAGGGAGCTTCATCCCAAATAGAAGTGCAAATGAAAATGTCATTTTATCACAAGAAATCTTATACACATGTTGTAAGAAGAAATGGAAAAAGGGTTGGATGATAATCAAATTAGACTTGTAGAAGGCAAATAACCAAATGGAACAGAGCTTCATTAGAGTAGCTTTAAGGAATTTAAACTTCCTTATGAGCTGGATTAATTTGATTGGCACTACCCTAGCAACAATACAGTTCTTACCTATCCTAAATGGGGAGAAATTACCTTTTTTTTTAACTCCAGTAGAGAAATAAGGTAAGGAGATCCATTATCTCCTTACTTTTTCATCATTGCCATGGAATATTTGAGCAAATTGATCCGAGCAAAAGTTGACTCAAGTAAATGGCAGCCAATTAAGTTTAGGAGATTAGAGCTAAGGTTCTCACACCTATTCTTTGTGGATGACTTAGTCTTGATGGAAGAAGCTGATCTAGTAAATGCAATGGAAATAATTTCCTTGATGCAATAGTTTCAAGACATATGGGCCCAAAGAATTAATTTAGCATAATTGAGAGTCATTTACTCACAAAATGTTAACCTTGAGCTAAAATAAAGAATTGAAACAATCTTAGGCAACAAGCACTACTCGCAATTTGGTTGTTACCTAAGATTCCCCTTAAACAACATAAGGAGGACAATAAAAGAGGATATGAGTTCCTAATAAAAAAAAAATAGAGGGAAATTGACAGGTTGGAAAGTTAAGCTACTTAACTTCTCTAGTATGAAAATCCTCATATCATCTATAGTGGAAGGTACAGTAAACTATTACCTTTATTTCACTAAGACACCAAACAAGATCTTGACAAAAATATGAATGATGACAGGGGATTTCCTTTAGGGCTTGACACAACAATTAAAGAAGATGCATTGGCTAAATTGGAGACTCTTAAAAGAAGGAAAGTAGTATGGAGGATTAGGATTGCATAACCTTATGTTGAGGAATAGGGCATGCTTGATAAAGCTAGCTTGGCAAGCGCTCTAAGTGAAAAATTATGGGCAAAGTCACAAAGGATAAATATAATGGAGTAGAAGGGACAAAGGTCCTGTAAATACTACTAACACAACTAAAAACATCTTTAAAGAGTGGAAATAGATAAAGCAATATGTCAAAAGAACACTATTTTGGTTGCATAGTTGGTATAATGAGGTATCCTTAGGAAGTTCTTCATTGGACCTCTAACTAAAGACTATGTCCTCTAACTAAAGACTATGTCAATCTAGTAGTGTTTGGTTGAGTCTTAATGAATGCAATGAAGACTGTTTAGGATTTCTCATGATAGAGTTCCACAAAAACAAGCTGGGGAATGTGATACCAAATTCTAAGACAAATGCAAATGAAGCAACAGTGTGGAAACTAAGCAAAAGTGGCAAGTTTTCAATTAAGCAAGTTTATAAACAACTTTTGAAAGAGAAATATCAGCTTAATTGCACTACTAAGAAATGGGCTTAGATTTGGAGAATACTAACTATCTTGAAAATTAGAACTTTTATTTGAAGAATTTTACATAATTCATTACCAACAAAAGAGGAGCTAAATAGGAGAGATATTAAGCTAAACACTTTATGTACCCTTTGTAAACAACACGTTGAAACTCTCAATCATATTCGTAAGGATTGTATAAAGACTAAGCAACTTTAGCAATTGGTAAACAATTCTACAGTCTTCTTAGGCTCCTTTTCATTGCCTTTACAACTCAAGATCAAATAGAACGGATGCCTACCAAGATCAAAGATAGGAATGGAGTTGAAATAACCACCCTAGCAAACCAAATTCTTATTCTTTCTATGGGCAATCTAGAAACATAGAAATAACAGCATTTTTTAAGACAAGATCCCCAATGAAATACAAAGGTGGTCCTCATGGGAAGAAATCTTAGCTGCAGACATTTAGGCAACTAAAAGAAGAGATAAGTAAAAAAGGCAACCTAACAATTTTGTCAACTCTTGATGGCACAATATTCATACTACCTTGTACACATACGACAAACACGACCTTCATCTTTGTAGATGCCTCTATCAAATTTGAATAGCAAAAGGTTGGCACTGGTGAAATCGTGCTTGACAACAATGGTACCATTCTTCAAGTCTATGCACAACAAATAGCATTTACATCTCCTCTTGAAGCTGAATTGTGAGAAATTACTAAAGCTCTAAATATTGCTCTCTAATACTTACACAAGAATATTATTCTCTATTCACCGACTATTTTGAAGCAATTTCAATATTCCAAAATGAAACAACTAATGAAACTAATGTGGCTGATGTGATTATGTTATGCAAGGATTATAACACTAGATTTGACAGCTTTAGTATGAAGTATATCAACAGGAGAATGAATCAAGCTGCTGATTTGTTAGTTAAGGAAGGAACTACTTTACAATCTAGTGTTCAATTTACTACCCTTTTATGTGGGCAGCTTTTATCAGTGTTATGAACTCCTCTCAATGCAATGTAAGCCCAAGTAATACTGCTACAACTACCAATCTATATAAATAAGAGATCTTTTTGCATCGGGGGGGGGGAAAGTCATCACAAATAGAGTCATAATCTTAAAAGAAGAAAAAACAATAAGAATCAGGTTTGATTCTTAAAAAGACCAAAAATCTATATCATAAAATCTATAATTTCAAAGAATCAAAATCAGCAGCCTAAATTAATATATTTTGAAGGTTGATGTACTAAGAACATAATCATTTTTATTAATCCATACAAGACATAGGATATATATCATCATCATACATTGGATATCATTGAACAACTCTGTAAAAAAATTGGAAAAATATCCAGGAATGCCTGTCTACAGTGATTTCGTATAAATACAAATGCCAATACACTAGCAGCCGGTAGCAGACAAAATAGAAGAGCCCACAACATATATGTGACAAGCACAGCCTGGAAAATTAAAAAAAGGAAAAAAAAATAAAGAAAAAGAAAGGCTCAAATACAACTTCATAAAGGAAACATCCTAAAAATACTCGCATAATGGAAAATTAAGCTGGATTATTAAATATTATATCTACATCTCTCACTTCCATCAAGTATCAACAGCATCTAAACTCAATTTCCAGGTTGGTAAAAAAGATGGAGAATTTACAAAGGGGGTGAAAGAAAATGAACTAAAGGAACTTCTTCCCATATACCGCATATTCAACAGCACAGCGAATAAACTAGGAAAAGTTTCAGCATGTACAAGTTCTTGTGCTTTTTGGCTAGCAGATTTCATCAAGCAGTATGTGTGTGATTGAGGGCCCTGTTTAATCTCTCCAGAATCCCACTGGCTTTCCTCTTTGCTCTCGAGGTTCCATTTCGTGTGAGATCGGAGATCGATTTGTATGTTCTTTCCTCTTCCTTCATTTCCCTTAGCTTGGTTCGATCGTTGAAGCAGATGCTATACAGGACCACGATACAATTCTCCTTGTTCCTAGCACACTGAGTCTCCCTCATTAACCCAAGCAAGCAAGGAACAGCCCCAAGCTCGGCCATTTCCTCAATGGCCTTATGATGGGTTGAAAGCATTGCCAATATAGACAATAACTCATCAACAAGAATCCGGTCTGAGATCTTATCCAGGATAACTTTCACCGCACCCAACCGCACAGCTCTACCTCGGTTTTCATGGATGATGCACAAGTTAAAAATGGCTGAGGCTGCATCTGTCATTGCCGAGGGGTGCCCTTCTTCTAAAAGATCGATGAGGGGTTTCAGGGCACCACATTGTCCAATGAGTGTCTTATTGGAGTCAAGCGCTGATAGGGTGAAAAGCGCTGCAGCTGCATTGCTCCTTGATTCAATAGTTCCCGATCCCAAAGCATCCATGAGAAGAGGAATTACCAATGGGTTCTCCCCAACAAGTTTCTTATTGCTGTCATGAATGGAAACGTTCAACAACGTCGTGATGATATCTTCCTGGAGATCAATGTGTTCTCCACTCAGCGATTTGCAATCAGAAAGTGGTTTTAGCAACTTGGAAAGGGCATCGTTCAACTCCCCAAAAAGTGCTCGGAAGGCCGGTGTGCTCTTCGTTAATGACCTAAGTTCCTTCGCAGCATCTTTCTGCTCGGATATAGTTGAGGACATTTTCTCAATTATAGAAAAAAACTCATCTCTATCTGCTTTCATCACTCTATCCTCATCAACACATTGAACATGACTGGTCAGATCAATTCCCCGATTTTTACACCATTTCAATATCATTTCTTTGACCAGAATGTTTGGCGTAAGGTTAACATGTGAAAGAACCTGCAGGGTTTGAGGACAAGTCCTGTTGCCTCCTTTTAACCATTTCTGTATGGAGGACCGATCATAAGTCTGCAAACCACCACAATAATAAGACCAATCAAGACTTAAAACAAACTTGGAAAGAGAGCAATTCAAGTCACTAGTTCGTTCAGTACAAACATATAGATAAAGTTTCTCATCCTAAAATTGTATCTCCATCCGTTTCTCCTTCAACCAAATGCTACCATGTAGGATAGGAAAAAGCAAAAGGGGTGGAGATATGGACAGGAAAGTCATTTGGGACAAGGAAATGATGATCCAAAATGGAAAAAAGAAACCCCTCAAGAATGGCAATTAAGTTTGCAAAAAACTCAAATTTCCATACATTAATCTGACTGGATTAACAGAAGCAACAATCCATCAACACTTGGTAGAGTCTGGAAATCGATTATATTACCAACTTAAATATCTTTTTAATTGTTGTTATTATCGATAGTTGCTTATTAATGTAGCTCCATAATCATATCACTGTTCAATCTCTAAGAATCGATCACAATTGCCACACACAACTAGTTCCAAACCCAACAAGAAGAAATAATAATTCAATTGATCAACATTCTCT
This sequence comes from Lumnitzera racemosa, assembly GCA_024138005.1. Classification (NCBI taxonomy): domain Eukaryota; kingdom Viridiplantae; phylum Streptophyta; class Magnoliopsida; order Myrtales; family Combretaceae; genus Lumnitzera; species Lumnitzera racemosa. The sequence goes on along the minus strand of JAMXBC010000004.1, from coordinate 44,225,784 downwards.
ATCAAACCGAAAAGCACCAAGATTGCCAACTAAATGTCATTTTGCTTGTCATCATTTCCAACGGTTGCTAGTAGTGCAAATTCAAATATCATCTCAATGACGCTAATCTACGTTTAGCTGGCCAAAATGAACTAAAAGAATCAAAACACACTTTAATTGACGGGAACATGTCGTATAATAAAGATTACACAAGAAAATGTGCAATGCATTGCAACGTAAGTGTAAGTCCAACCTTTTTATCACCAAGTCAAACGATACAAATTATGATGATGATACAATTGAATATTTTACCGACAACCAGAGATAAAGACTATAAATCTTTCAACCGTAAACAGGGAAAAGTCCACCGACTAACCTACAACAATGATATTAATTTAAAAAAGGACTCAAGTTTGTAGAATGCTAATAACTTGTGGTGGTGGTTGTCCCAAAAACAGTAGGCCTTTCCTGGTCATCCCTGAGCCGGGGGGAGGGAGGTGGTTGGGGATGATGGGGGTTTTGCTTTCATTAAAAACCCAAAACCACTTTCAATATCTAGAAGCAACATCATTTTGATAGAATAAAGCACACAGAAGAATCAAACCAATGGAAGAACATCAAACTATCATGGAGTTAATGCGATAGATAGTGTAAATTTATTACTCCCAAATAAAAGATACATTCTTTAACAAAAAATTAATGAACAAAATCAACATCAACATCTACTGAAAATTCATTCCTTAACGGCAAATTTGTCTCAAAATTTAATATTTCTCAAGAATTAAACAGCCAAAAGGTGAAAAAGAAAATTTCACTTCAATATCAACCCAAATTACATAATTCCTTCAAAAAAATAAAAACAAAAACACATAAACGACTAGACAAGAAAACCCTATTCTAATCTTACAAACAAAAATCACATAAATGAAAAAGAAAAGAATTTTAGGAAAAAACTCAAACTCAATTCGGATTCTCGTGTTTCATTTTAAAGACAATAAGTATAAAAAAATTAGAAAAAAAAAAAAAGACGACGAAGAAGAAAAAGGACATAAACTAAATGGATTTCAGGAGCAAACCTGTCCAGTTGAAACGATGACAGGATCTTTCATCAACTCTTTGGAAATGGGACACCGAAACTCCTCTGGGCATAAAACGTTAACGTCTTCATAGTCTTTCAAACTACACAAGGACGATCCTTTAACAGCACTGGTCTTCTTATTTATCTTTAATTCTCTCAAAGCCAAAAGGGTCCCTTCTGCATGATCAAAACTATCAATACTAAAATCTTCATCATCAACAATCATTCTCACCAGTCTCTGTAGCTCCTTCTTTAATTCACTTGCTTTTGCCATTACCGTCGGATCAGAGTCCCACACTCCTGTCTTCGCCATCCGACGGACGGCACGACTATGATGGTCGTGTGTGTTGTTGTCAGCGGTAACTGTAATCGCAAGCACAGAGAAACAAAGTGTTATGCTTTCATGTTATGTGTGTTTTGTGTTCGGGGAGAGAGAGAGAGAGAGAGGAAAGGATGATTATCTTGTGAGAAAACAAACACGCAAGGAAGTTGAATTTGAAACAGAATCAGTGTAATGTCTCTGTATTTTACGAGTAGGATGTTTAATTAATATCATGTTACTAAGGTGAGGTGGGTTCATTTATCATATAGGCCCTTGAAATATACTTTTATATATATATATATATTTATATTTATATTTTATAGCCTTTCGACATGTCATATGCCACTGAAAATGCAACCAGGGAGAACATTACATGGAGAAATCCCCCGTCAGAACCTAGGCAATATAGAACCATAAACCACGATTGGAATCAACAAAGAATTTGGAGGGGAAAAAAAATCGAAGCAAAATATGAATTTTAACAAAATTCTTCTGTTATTTGAAAATAAAAGAAAAATAGAAATGGATGAATTTAGGAGGAAAGTTTTCTCTAGGGTTCATATATTTTTTTCCCTCTAAATTGGAGTAGTTTTAATAAAGAAAGTTATTGAAATTTTAATTATAATCTTATTTTTAAAAATTTTATTGTATTTTTTAAGATAAATGTTCTAATGTAATATTTAAAGTATTTTAAATATTTTTTAGAAAGCATTTCTCCCATATTTATTCCTCCATATTTCCCTCAATCAAAAGAAAATGCACTAATTCTTTTCATCTATTTTCTTTTTTTTTCTAATTCTTTCATTTCAACTTCCAAAATATAATAATAAAGTTTTATATGATTGCATAGGTTCTAGAGTGTGCATGAAATATCATAACATATATGTCTTTTCTTTTCTTTTTTCTTTCTTTTTTTTTTTTGCTAATTAAATTATAACTTAAAAACGGAGAAATTTAAACCCTAATATATTTCAATAAGAGACTAATGATGATGACACTAAATTATAAAGGCCTTAATGTCATAGGATATATTTTAATTATAAATTTTCGAGACCTTATATTAATAAGATAGGATATAGGGTATGATCCTAAAACTTGTGCAAATCTAATACTCTCCATATAAGGTTTCAAGTTTTTAGATACTTTATAGTTTCTCAAAAATATACATAGTGATTTTATATAGTCCTACAATTACAGTTAATTTAATTTAACAAATACAATGAAAATATAATCGTATCTCCTTGACTCATCATCTAAGTGAATACTTGGTTCGATAATTAAATCTTTCTCAAATTTCCAATTAAAGTTTATGTTTGTATTTGTTATAATTTATATCTAAAATTGATATTAACTTGTAATTTGAATATCAAGATTTTAGACATTGATGACTATTGATATTTTACATTTATATGAAAAGATTTAAAAAATCACAGATTTTACGATATACTTTTAAATCTATATATTCTACAGTATACAGGTGTCATGGTAGTTATAAGCTATAAGAGGTCACAAGATAGATACTTATTCCAAATTTTTATAAAAGTATACCAACAAGACAGATGTATAATGGAAATCTCTATACCCCATTCGCCTTATACTTTTTAGTGTCTTCTGTCAAAATAAGGTATGAAGACCACCATAATCAAGCCTAAACCCTTATAGGTAGTCTAACACTATTCAACCAGACTTGTTTATGAAAGTGGCCTATTTACTTTTTGTTACTCACCTAAACTAAATGAAGACCTAGATAGTCTGATCATTTTAATTTGGTTTTTAAATGATCTAAATAGGTTCAATAAGTCAAAATGCATCCATTTTGAATGGAAAAAAGGAAAAGTAATCTAAACCTTGAAAAGGAAAAAACTTAGTCTCTCAAGAAGGTAGATTAATTGTTTATTTATGAATGAAGCATGAAAGTGCTTAATTATACGGATATATTAGTGAGTTTTTATGGTACTTTTGATGGTTTTATGGGTATTTTGTGGATGTTGGCAGTTAATTGGATAATATCATGATTTTAAGTCTTAAGTGAATATTTGAGAAGAAAAGGAAAGAATGAGAATTGAGTTTCAATTGATATAAAGTTAAAATGAAGGAGTTACGAGCTTTTGAAGATCAACACAACTAATTGATGGGACCATGTTAGAGCTATGTTCATTTATTCAAGTGAAGGATCAAGAGCATAAAGATACATGACCTTCTGCAATAGTCATGTTGGGTTCTATAAAGAGTTATTTTGGCAATTAGGCTTTTAACCTAATTTAACGTTATGGGCTAATATCTTAGGTTAGTGACAAAATTTGCGAAATTAGCCCTATCATAGATATTTTAGGGAGATCTGGTTTGGTAAACTCAAAATAAGAATTGCTAGATTGGATTTTTCGCTCTCGGCCTTACTCAGTTATCTCACGTAGGAAAAGTAGACTTGAAAATAGTTCTTCTGAGCTCATTTAGGCCTTAATTGGCTTCAATGGGCCTTAAGGGAGCTTATAAGTGCTCCAGGCTTATTTACAATAATAATGGACTTCAATTAATTATTATAAACCCTTAAGTAAAGCTTAAGCCCATGTCTAAGCCTAGGAAGGCTGAAGGAAAGGATAAGCTTTAATAATAAGGCTTAATCTCAACCGTCTATCTTGGAGTCATTTGACAAATAGCATTAACTTCCGAATTCTATAAATAGGAGGTATCTCTTCTCATTTGATTCATTCAAAACAATGGTAAACTTGATAAAAATACCAAAGGTCTACTAAAATCACTCTAGAGAAGATCAAATAAGTAATATGATCAAGAACAATTTATGAACAATCAAGAACATCAAGTTCGATTCATTGTTACATGCATGCATTTGAGATATCAATTTTACCCCTTTTTCCTCCTATACTTCTTCATAACAACATCCCTTCACGTGTTATCAACTCAAGACATCTCCCAAATTGACCGACATGCCTATTGCACATGGTCAACTAGCTATAGCAACCTCACTGCACATTATTTGGCGACTCCATTAAGGAAGGAGAGACTTGATAGAGTGGCACATGTACGTAAGAAGACTAGAAATGATGGGCATGTCCAAGAACATGAGAACTAACATAAGAAGGATGAGCAAACCTAAGTAATGTAAGATACTAGTGCACCAACTACTATATAAGTGCACTTGGAACTATACAAACACCTAACACTGTACAAGCCCATGAGGTAGTACAATCGCTTGGGATTATATAACCACCCTCTATTGATGTTTCACCTGTACTACGTATCATATAAGAAAAATACATGTATGATGAATCGACTCTTTACTACTTTTATGCAATTCCTACTAGGTATGGTAACTATAGCTGTCATAAATAGTGGTGTATTATCTAGTATGGCCCTACTAGTATCGGTTATGGTAACAACTACTCCAACAAATGTTGCTACATGACATGGGGTAAACCTACTGTTTTTTTTTTTTTTTTTTTACTCCCATTACACCTATTGGTACGTTGTTTGGGATGGTTATACTTACACCAAGCAAGCAAATCTCAAGATTTATACCTTTTGTTGTTACCATGGAAAATGCTCAATAGCATAAACAAGCTACCTAACCCCTATAAAAGGTAAAGGAAAGCGATAAGAGGACCCTATACAACTACTGTAGCATTTGACTCAAGCTCACCAAACATTTGTGGTTGAGGAAAAAATAGCCTACCTTGCAAGGTCCTCCTCTTTGAGGTACATCTTACAACTACTAATGATTAGCAAAGTTACACCCCATGAACTCATACCGATGCTTCAAGCAATGGCTAATCCTACGCCTATTACTTTGTCTTATGTGATGAAAGAAGACATGGAGAATTACTTAAGGCAAATATAAGCAACACCTTCGAAGCTAGGATAATCCTTTTACATCGCATGCAACCAACATTGCTTCCATAAGCCTACGATGCTTAGGCATAGCTAACATCACCATATGATAGCCCTTTATTGTTAAGCGATTGAACGATCCTCTTAACAAGCATTTTTTAACCATTATGGTATAGTTATCATTACTACCATAGTACTTTACTTACGAATATGATTAGGTGCAGCTAATGATGCCACCTATTATCCCTTGCTAATAATTTCTATAAAACCAAAACTAGTATAGCTAACATTGCCACCTACTATCCCTTAGCGATGGTCTCTACGAAACCAATGCTAGTGTAACTAACATTGTTGCTAGATTTAATGTAACTAACATTGCCACCATAATCCTTAGATACATAGGTTTATCTAGGGTCATTGCCTAGTGTTCTTCAATCATAGGATCGAAGCAATCTTAGTTATGATAGGTTGAAGCGATCCTACAGTAAGCTTAGCAACCTTAATGCCTTTCCATAAAGTTGAGGTTGAAATGACCTCATCCATGAATGGTTGAAGTAATCAAACAATGGTATCTGTAGTCACTAAGTGGAAGCATAGGCTCCTAAGCATGCGTTGGGTACAATGCTTATTTTTATGACATTATTCATATGATTAAAGTGATCTTAGTTTTAGAGGATCGAAGCAATCCTAATGCCTTTTTGTAGAGTTAAGGTCAAAGTGACCTCATCCATAAATAGTTGAAGCAATCAAATCATGGTAGCTATAGTCACCTAATGGAAGCATACGCTCTTGAGCGCGTAGCTGGTGAAATGCACATTTTTCCTACATTATTTATGAGATTGAAGTGATCTCAACTATGATGGGCTAAAGTGATCCCATAGAAGGCTAGGTAATCGTAACACCTATCTTTGGAACCTAAGGTCAAAATGACCTTATGTAAACCCCGTAAATTTAGCTATTTAAGGTAGAATTGGACCCTAATACTATAGATGACTTGAAGAGTCATTAAAGCCAAGCAAGATAAAAATTTAATAAATCATAAATATAAATATATTATAAATAGTAAAAACCTTATAAATTGATAAAAACCCTAAATCGCATACTTAAACCCTAAAACTGCTTTAAGCACCATTAATTAAAATTGAACTCGAATTTATTCGAAACCCTAAAATTATAAATATAAACCTATAAAATAGTTAAATATTACTCAATAGTGATAAAATTATAGTCGGTTGCAATTTTCGACTAAATAGCCTATTCGCGTGAAATTATAACGAAATCACTATAATAATTTGTAAAATTTTAGTTATACCGGGTATCAATTAAATTGATAAAATTTCACAAAAATTTAAAAATTAATTTATGGTGAGATTTGTTATAATTTATATGTTTCGAAAAATTATATATATTTATTATTAAATTGTATTTTCCTTCTCTTTCATTTTCAATTTATCTATTTTCTTTCTTTCCTTTCCTTTCCTTTCTTTCTCAACTTCCACGTCCTGTACAACAAAGCAAAAAAATCAGCAAAATAAAATCTCAACTAGCAACCCTTGTAAGGAATTTCAATTGCTATGTGTTGAGTTATGATTAAATTGTCCCATCTTCATTAATTCACAAGATTAGGATAGGATTTAGTTTATTTATTTTTTATTTACTACACATATAAAAAGAGAATAAATGAATCCTGGAATAAAAAAAAATTTGGAAAGCAACCCGAAGAAAAATTTCTAGAAGCAAAACATAGAAAGAAGGAAGGAAAAGAAGAAGAAAAGAAGAAGAAAGAAATTAAAAGAAATAGGTAAGGAATTATTTGTAATTATAGATGTATATTATATAGTATATACATATATAAATATAGTATTTGTATGGTATTTTTCTATATAACTAATACATGTATATGTGCATAAATACATAAATTGAATAATATATGTATGTATAATGCTAAGTATGTATACATGTATATACATAGGTATATTATACGGAAGAGAATGTATTATGTATTTTTTTTTAGGAATATATATAAGTATTTAGTATTTCCATTAAATAACTATAGTATATATACATACATAATTATACCGTAAACTATATATATATGTGTATACATGTATAATTATTTTTGTATATATATATGTATGTATAAAGATTTATATGTAGACATGTACGTATATAAGTATAATATACAGTATGTGTATGTATGTAATAAGACTATACATAATATGTATTTAGTAATATTTTTTACAAAATAAATATGGACACATATATATAGTTGTATACGTGAGATATATATATATATATACATAAATATGTATTCGAATAGTATGTATAAGTGTTTTTGTAAATATATATTTCATATATATACATGTAAGTTATATTATATATATATATATATAGGTATACATGTATGTGGTGTTAAAGTATGTATAATATATAATATATGTACAACATATAGTAGATATATAGTATACCAAATATTAAGTGGTATATATATCATATATTAGTTACTAAATAAAATAAATTTATAAATATGTAAGAAGTAGGTATATAAAAATATATATGTGTATTACCGTAAGTTAGGAATTACAAATTAAAGTAAATTATAAAATTAATTAAATATAAGAGAAGTACATAAAATACGAATGAATAATAAGAAAATCATAAATAATAAAAATAATAATAATAATAATAATAATCAAAATAAAGTAAAAATCTCAAAAGTAGGAAAATATGCTCAAAATAATAAAAATATCAAATAGATGATTTAAATAATTATTGAATCATAAATATGTTAAGAAAAAGCTAAAATTGGTATTTTATAATTTTTAAACTAAAATAATAATTTTTGTGATATTTTTATATCACAATTTACACTGCGAATCACAATGTTCAAAACATACCTCGCTATAAGAAAATATGCTCAAAAATGATCAAAATGGACTATAAGTTCATAACGATTCAAGCTAAAACGAAAAAGTTATACATGATTTAGTAAAAAAAACTCAAATCGATGATTTCACATAAATCGATAATTGAATTAAGTAAACAATACAATTTAGCATGCTAGCTTAGTTATCTAAATCCCCAAACTTATTACTTTCCACATTCCCCTAATGTCAGGTAATCTTGAGATCGAGACCGACTTATCTTTAGACAATTACAATCCTTGACATCATTTATGACCAAGTAAGTACTCTAGATGATTTTATACTTATTTTGTGTTTGTAGTTAATACACATGAATTAAATATTAATAATTTGATGCATGGGATTTTGGGTTATGCATACAATTGATATTAATTGATTATTGTGCAAAATACCGTTAAATATGAGATAATTGATTGTTGCATTATTTGAATGATTTATTGATAATGTTTGACTACCTCATAAATTGACTTAATCATATTTAACCTAACAAAAATTAAACGGTTCATGCATAAAGCACGAACATTGCATATAATGTTTCGGCCGTCACCTCACGCGGTTGGTAATGAAGGGCCTTAGAGGGATGGATTCCCACACGATTTGATTAGTACAGTATAGGAGCATTGGTATAACAAGACCTTACCCTTGGCTCATGGGTTCTATTGGTACCGGAGACCTAACAGTAGGTGGCTGGGGTCGCATCTAAAGACTACCGTCGTAGTGTGAGAGCGTGGACTACGAGAGCTCATTCACCACTAGACATGGACATTTGTATATTATTGATTGATAGAAGTAAAAACCTGTTCTATGAAACAAGGAATTCCTATATAATGATATGATGGTAAAAATGCACGTGCTAGAGCCCAGTTGTGATTGGTGTTGATGTATCTCCAACCTTTACTTCGGAGGGCGTTAAATTTCGATGTTATATGCAGTACCGGTCAACTGCATATATACTATTTGGCATATTGCTTGTTCATGTATTCATATGTTTGATAATAAACTGGTTGATAACTTTTTTACTGATATAGTACGAGGGTTAACTCACTAAGCACTTGTAGCTTACTCCTTAATAGTTTTCTCTTGTAGGTTGCTAGATGATCGGGTATGGGTTAAGAACTGAAAGTTGAGTACCAACGTCGAGACGCATACCCAATAAGTAAATAAATAAATAAAAACTTTAGTGATTAATTATTTAGAATTTTGTAGTCTTTGACTTGCAAGATAGTTTTCAAATCATGGGTGCACACATGATATGAAAATTTTAGATAATCCTACTAGACTCCCTTCAGGGTTACGACACCTTATTTATAAGTGATTGAAGTAGTTGTATCATAGTAGTTGATAGTTGTAATCACTCAATAGAAGTATACACTCCTGAGCATATAGTGAGCACAATGCCCATTCTGTGAAATTATTCATGAGTTAGAAGTGATCTCTATTATGATGGGTTGAAACTATCCTATAGCATCCATAATGCCTTTTATAGCATTTATAACACCTTTTCATAGATTACGTAGTTGAAGGATCTCAGCCATCTATGATCAAATTGATCAACTTATGATAGCCGCTCCCACTTTGTAAAATTATCTACTCTTAAGCATACAATAGGCATAATGCCTTTATACGACTTTATTTAATCACAAAGCCAAAATGACCTTAATTGTGATGGATAGGAGCAATCTTACAGTTGGCTTGATAGCCACAATTCCATGTTATATAATAATGACATTGAAGTAATCTTACTTATGAGGATTCAAAATGATTCTACAATAAGCTTAACAATCATGATGCTATTTCCTTTGAAGCAATCTTAGTTTAATCATTTGATCAGTGGCATATTAATTTTTAAGGATCAAAGCAAGCTCATAAAGTTGAAGTAACTCCATGATACACTTGACAGATTACTCATCATCTACATGAGCTAGTTCAAAAGGTATTCACATAATGATAAGAAAGGTATCCTTTGAATCATGAGTCACTGCATTGTCATGCATGATGCTCCATCAACTAGGGGAAAAATATAAAAGGTCATTTTAGCAATTTGGCGTTTAGCCTAATTTAATGCCATAGGTTGATATTTTAGGTTAGTGACAAAGTTTGTGAAATCAACCTAATTAAGGATGTTTTAGGGGGATTTGGCTTAATATGCTTAGAATAAGGATCATAAAATTGGATTTTTTGCTCTCGACCTTACTCAGTTATCTCCTACGTGAAAAAGTCAATTTAGAAATGGTTCTTCTAAGCTCATTTGGCTTTAATTAGCTTTAATGCGTCTTAAGAAAGCTTATAAGTGCTTTAGGCTTATTTACAACAATAATAGGCCTCCATTAACTATTATAAGCCCTTAAGTAAAGCCTAAACCTATATCCAAGCCTAAGAAGGCTAAAGGAAAGGATAAGCTTTAATAATAATGCTTAATCTCGACCATCCATCTTAGAGCCATCTAATGAATAGCATCAACCTCCAAATTCTATAAATAGGAGGCATCTCTTCTCGTTCAATTCACTTAGAACAATGGCAAGCTTGAGACAAATACCAAAGCTCTAGTAAAATTACTCTAGAGGAGATCAAATAAGTAATTTGTTCAAGAATCATCAAGAATACCAAATTCGATTTACTATCACATGTATGCATTTAAGATACTAAGTTTATTCATTTTTCCTCTTACACCTCTTCTTAACAACTTCCTTCTATATGTTGTCAACTCAAGACGTGTCTTAAGTCAACTGCATGCCTATTACATGTAGCCAACCAACTATAGCAACCCTACCACATAGTTACATATTGTTAGAACACAAGGGCAAGAGAGATATACGATCTATTAACACGTTCATGGTCAAGATCATGTACATATCGAGTGATAGAACAACATGGAATTGTTTATGACCAACTTACGCCATGTAATAAGAAGTCATGACTGTATCAATGGTAAAAGAAGCAAGTTGCAGATATGCACAATTGTAAATTAAGCTTGTAGAGGTCATGTGTCCGCAATTAAAAGATACAAGTATGTGAACCTATTGAATTGAGGTAGTATAATACTTATTTTTGCTAAATATTAGAGATTTATTCAAAATGATACGTGAGGATATTTTAATCATGTTGAACATGAAACTTCCATAATATAAATAGAATAAAAGGCTAGATTATATAAACAAATTTTAAACCTCTTAGGTACTTTGCACATACATATTAGACACTTTTTAGAGTTTTATTATTGGATTCATGTTCTTTTAATTAGTAAATACCTTCATTAGATGAGTCCTATAATGGCCACATAATTACTATTTTTTTTTTTCGATTCAATTGGTGATTCTTTATTTCTTCATGATCCAATTATGGGTTTTTTATTGTTCTTTAAATTAATATTACTTGTCTATTATTTCAATGAGCTAATTTCATTCTTAGAGATTGAAAAATCCTATTTATGAATAAATATAGTAAAATTGGAAGGATTTGTATGCAATCCTAAAAGTAAGAAGGCATAAATCCTCATAATTAGGGTTAAATCTAATAGAAGAATTTATAGAGCTTAATGTAATCATAGAAGTTTTAACTAGAAGGAGATTTTAGTTAATCAACCTAGGATTAGGAGTTAATAATCTTGAGAAAAATATTACTTGATTTGGGAATTTCCATAGTCTAATAAAATACCAATGAAATTGATATCCTTATCTTGATTGCATGGGTAATCTTAAGGGGGATTCAAGATCTAGATAACATCTTATATTTTGTATTCTTGATTTTTTTAATGCTCATTAATTTTGAAATTTAGTTATTTTAATTTTCATTGATTAGTTTCAAAATCTTAATCTAGTCTTCAAATGACCTTAGAGAAATATTAATTTAGTGACGCACTAAGGGATATGATTAGAGAGAAAAGTAAGAGGAGAATAGTAGGTCGCTAATGCTTGTGATGGGTGAAAGAGCATAATGATTGGAGTTATTGTCTTTTGTAAATTTTGTGAAAATCCAAAGTATTACTTAAACTATATTAAAATATGACATATGAAGATGTCTGTCATCTTGTCTCAATAAGGATAAATTGAAATAAGAGCTCCATTCAACTAATAGAAAAGAAAGTTTAGTTTAAAAGTAATAATTAGTAGGTAAAATGACTAATAAAAAAGCTTGAACTCTTTCCTAAAAACTCTTTTCATAGAAATCTAAACCTATCTCGCATTCTCCTGCGATTGTCAAAATAGTAAATAGTAAATCGTCTTTTTTTTTTTCCTAATCTTATATAGGAATGAGACTCATTATTGCCAAGATAATGGTCTACTTCTTCATATCCTTTGTACAATGCATGCTGTTATTGATAGACAGAAAAATCATGGTATGCACTTTCATGTATTAACTAAAGCCTTACGTCTGTCTAGTAGAGATCATATTTACTCTGGCATCGAGGTACTGTAAAAGAAAAAAATTGCAAAATTTGATTTAATTTATCGTAATCAATTAGTTAACATGTTGGTTAATCGTATTTTAAAACATAGAAAAAAATTATTAGCTTATCAAATTATCTATCGAGCCATGAAAAAGATTCAACAAAAGGACAAAATTGAACCCACTATCCATTTTACATCAAGCAATACGTGGAGTAACTCCCAATATAGTAATAAAAGCAAGATGTGTGGGTGTTTTTTTTTTTTCTTCTTGAAAAAGTAGTAAGAAGAATGAGAAGTGTTAAGCTTTTTAGCATCCTAGTATCAACCTATTTATCCATAGGACCTCCCCTACGGTATCATCACTGCAGTAGAGTTTAATCACTAAGTTTAGGATGGATTAGTATAGTCTCCCTACGCCTAAGACACTAGAATATCAAACCATGAATGAAGAAAGCCATGAGAGAAAAGCATATCAACTAGTGATTGTGAGGCCCTAATTCTTACTGGAGGGGACACCAAAGGCCGTTACCCTTCCATGCCTTGGATAAATAGAGAGGGAATTTGTACTACTTTTTAATACATATAAAATTAAACAGTAGATCATATCAATCAAATTACTTCTTTTTAATTTTAATAGAAAAGAAAAATTTAGTGAAAATAAAAACATCACTAAAAAGAAAAAGGGAGATCCTCTTCTATTATTGAATGATAAAAAATCTATTAAATTAGAAAATTGATGGTTGCATTTTTGTGATAATTTGAACTTTCTTTATGTATTAAATGAAGATAAGAAAGCACCTACTTATAGATTTTGGAGCCTATCTTTATCTGTCAAATGGCTTTAAAAACCTCTCATGACTTCTATTAGATGGTTTAAATAACCAATGGATGGGATATATTTACTATTAATATATACACACATATATATCTAAATGCTCTTTAGTTTCTTATAGCCTAAGCTATGGACAAGTCTATTGAGAATAATTAAAAACAAGTAAACTACCTTGTAATCCTTGTTATAAGCCAAATATCTTTTTAAGACATCCATAAATAAAGGGGCCTAATTCCCTCTGTCTTACTACCATAATTGTTAAAATTATGATTTAATTATATGATTTTATAAGTTTATGATTTTATAATATTTTTCTTAGTTAAAACGGATGCAAAATCATTTAGGTATAAAAATTTAGCAATATTGTGAATTTTTATATACTATTCTATAAGTTTATGATTTTACCAACTTGTACAATTTCATACAATTATATCGATTCTATACCTTTAAATAATAATAGAATTGTGATTTTGACAATCATGATATGTATGATTAATGCGAAATGCACTTGCTTTATGTTGTGGACGAAATAAAATAGATACCATAATGGTATGATAACTTCTTCCTATTTTTCCACAATAGTATCCTAAATGTAACTTTCATTTTTTTTTATTTATCATTTTATTATAATATTTTTTAAAATGTATGAGATACAAATTACATGAATTGATATGATGAAGGTGGTTAAGGTAATAATATATTAACATAACTCTCACAAAATAAGCAAAGTAAGGTTATTAAGGTTTCGGTAGCAATAACCATCTATTTTGTGTGATCAAAGGGAAACAAGTTTTTATAAAGGTGCAGTCTCTTTCTATCTTCAATGATGTGAATTTGTGTTTGAATCTTGAATGTTCATTTGATATTTTAAAATGTTTTTTTTTTAAACATGCCTCTTTTATTTTCTTTTCTTTTCTTTTTTTTTTTTGGTTTTATCTTCATAATTTTTTATTTTTAGAAAAGTTGCTAAATTATTAGGATCAAAGAAAGAGTTCAAGTACAAGCCAAAACAATAACTATTGACTCAAACTACTAAGCTCCACATTTTAAATCTTTACAACAAAATTCTTTCAATAAAACAACAATAACAAATGTAGGAACATTATAGTAAAAAAGTAGGAGATCATCTTCAAGATCTAATCCTTTCTTTGCAAGCGTATCCACAACTTCATTTACTTCATAGGCAACCTTGCATAATGAAACATTTTTTAGATCAACTAATTGAGATGTGCATTCTTGCATCACTTGTACACACAAATTTTCATCAGCATGTTCACTAAGTATGCAATTAGAAGTCATAGTCAAATTAGTTCCTAAAGTAATCTTGCTATCTCCTAATGTCTCTGCAATCTTAAGCCCTTCTAAAATCACCTATAGCTCTACTCCTAGAGTAGACACATAAGATATTTTTTTTGTGAAACTCGAAATGATCTTCCCCTTACAATCCATACATATTCTACATATACCTACTTTCCTTCCATTCTCTACCACTACTTAATCACAATCAATCTTAAAAGTTTGCAAGAGAAGGGGTTCCAACTCCACTTTCCTTACCTTATGGAAGTAGGTTTTAGATAATTGATATTAGGAATTTAATTGATGACTCTCAATACTTACTCAAAACCTACTTGATTGAGTAGAATATGGATTTGTACCCTATACAACGAGGTTACACACTCACACCTATCTAAATAGTATAAGGGTAAAAGGTCTAATTTTTATTAAACATATAATTTTTAATAGACTTTCTCAACTTCTTTCTTACTATTTATCTTTTCTTCTTATTTTTAGAAATATATAGAGAGTGGATTTATTTTAAATATGATTAGTTGAACTGTATGGTAGGCAATAATTAAGGATAATTGAATTTTTTTCCTATCATGAATCCAATTAAATATTTAGGTTTATTCAAACCTATTCGTGGAAATAAATTTATTATAACAGAATGTGTTTTCTTTTTTTTTTCTTTCCCTTATTTTGTAGTAAAATGATTCTATGAAAGAGGTACTTTTTCATCAAGATGATAAAGAAGATAAAATGGTCTTGTCATGCTATGCATAAATTTACCCAAATGTGGGAAGATACATAGGCTTAAGAACCTTTTTTTCTTATAAATGTGTGTTTTCCCATCTTTCTTTTCTTTTCAATCTTTTTTTTTTGATAAAGATTGATATAAATGGAACTCAATGCTTTTTCAACAAACCTTTTTTTTTTCCTTAGGGAAAATAATGTATTGAAGTTCAATGTATTTATATTAAAATTTAATTAAGTCTTCTAATTAAGATTGGGGTTTATCAATCCAGAGGCTACAACATATCCCAAGATTATCTTGGGTACCCACTTTTCTATGGGATAAAGAAAAATAGCAATTATCAAAAGAGTTTCTAAACCGAAGAATGTCTTCAACCATTCTCTTCTATCTTGAAGAGTTTACAAATTCCTTTTGAAACTTGATCACAAAGTATCTTAGAATCTATCTCTAGAACAATATTCTTATACTCTATTTAGATGGCAACTAACACTTCTTCTTACAAAGCCAAAGCTTTTGTTGTCTTACAATCAAAAGCATTAATGTCTTGCTTGGATGAGTTTTCCATGTGAATCTCTTGCAACAATAACTAAACGCCCTTTATTCTTAAAGAATTGAAAGCACCATCATAATTATCTTGATGAATTGTCTATGTAGAGGTTTCCATCTTACCTCTCTATTTTTCTTAAGATTAGATTCTCCAATATAATCTATTAAAGAGTACAAGTGTCTCCTTCAAATGCTTGTATCTTACTACTAATTTTGAAAAAGGAATTGTAGTTAACTCTTACGACTATCTTTTAATTCCTACCATACAATTATTTGGGTCTGGTTGCATAGAGTTAAAAGTATAGTGGTTCCTGTGCTTTCAAATGCTCTATGAAATAATCATATATATTGAATGGTTGCCACAAATTAGTGGAATGCTTCTTGTAGTAGCATACCTTCCTACAATTTGTCAACTCTTATAGTGTCAAATTCTTCAATGCACAAATAAGCACAAACATACAAAACAAATCTTACCTTACTTTAATGGAACAATTATGCTTAGTAGATTCTTCTTGATGACATAATAAATAAAGAGTATGTGGCCTCAATTTCCTACAATATAAAATCTAATCAGTGTAGTCAAACTTGGATCAATCTTATAGGTTCAATCCGATTCAACTGGAACTGACCATGGGAATGGGTTGATCTAATATCTAAATTAGATAAACATTGACTGTAAGTGAACTAGACAAATTGAGCATTCAAATTGTGACCCTTGTAACTCACGTGATGATGAATGATACGAGACATTGATAAAAATGATATGTTTAAAGACACTTTATAAATAGATAATTTCCAAACAATGTCACTTTGACTAACTATTATATTGGGTTGTCTACAATAATAACAGTAATGAATATTCACTAGGTCAAATTTTATAAGGAAAAGCGATTTGGTTAAGTACTAGATCCTAACTTACTACTCTAATCTAGGTGAATCAAAGATAAAGTTTGGAATTGAAATTGAAATTAAAAGATGAGCAAAAAGCAAAAATTAACACAAGTACTAAGGACGTGGGCTTATGACATGTTTTTGAAATAGAGGTGAGGGTATGTCATTAAGATATCGGGGATGGTTTTTAATTGAGTTTTAATGGAATTCACTTGAGATAGATCCCAAGTAAGGCATTTTACTTAACTATGTAGTGGAAAATCTCCTCTTAGTTTCATTTCCTTATATAATCAGCTAAATACTTAAATCCTATCATGAGTTAAGTATTATAGTGTAAGAGATTAAGGGATCAATCTCTACTCGATCTCATAGCCTATCCTAATCTACTAGAACCACATAACATAATGTGAACTCAATAGGGAACACTCAATCTCCTCTTGATCTCATAGATGTAAGGACCTATTATTGACATTTCACCAACTCAATGACTCAAGTTGGGAATTACATAACTAACCTCCTCTTTATCTCATAATTATGTAAACCCGATAATTCTCAAGGGGTACTTCTTAAGACTAATCTCCTATAAGTCTTATAATTATAAGGAAACCCAATGAAAATTTAATTAAAAGCACCTCAAAAAGTTCAAATGAAATACCAATCATCAAAATCCCAATTATATAGATATACCCATATCACAACTATAAGATTACATCATCTTCATTATTATAAACCCATTAAAAAATACTTAACTACCCATATTACAAACGATAACAGCAATAAATAATGAAAATGTAGCAGAAAACTCCATTAATGAACAAGTAAACAAGAGATTAAATAAAGAGAATATAGTAAATACTCAATAAACGAACTTAAATGTGCATCAAAATCACAAAAAATTCACCAAATATCATAAACAAGTTAATAAAGCATAAAAAAAAAGACAGGGAGCTTGAAAAACTAAATCTAAAAATGCTAAAATCCTAACGGCAGCTCACATTTCTAGTTGCAAATGCGACTATATATAGTTTTAAGCTACTAATTGATCGATGTAAAGGTTTACCAATTGATCAATAAACATGTATTAGCTCCAGGTTACTTCCATGTTTTATGAAACACAGTGTTTAAGAAGGATTAATGTTATTGAGCCTCTATAAGTAATATAAGGCCTACATAGGTTTGGTAGGATACGACATGAACTTAAGAGATATGGATTTCTCATAATAGCTAGTCGTGATTTGTTGCTCATAGATCAAAATGAGCCTACTACCTATCAAGAGGCCATGTAGGGTTTAGACTTTGAGAAATCGCTGGAAGCTATGAAATCCAAAATGTAATCCATGTATGAAATCAAGTATGGACTTTAATTGATTTACTTGAAGGTACTAAGACCATTGGGTGAAAATGGGTTTTCAAGAAGAAACTGACATAGATGGCAATGTACATGCCTTTAAAGTACGATTAGTAGCTAAGGGTGTTAAACAAACTCATGGTATAGACTATAACAAAACCTTTTCACCGATTGCTATGCTTAGATCCATTAGGATCTACCTTGCTAGCCACATATTATGATCATGAGATTTGGCAAATGGATGTCAAAATAACGTTTCTTAATGGAAACTTACTTGAGGATGTGTATATGACACAACATGAAGGCTTTGTTTGTCTTGAGGATTCTATAAAGGTTTATAAGCTTTAAAGATCTATTTATAGATTAAAGCAAGCATCTTGGAGTTGGAATCTTCATTTTGATGAAGTAGTCAAAGAGTTTAGATTCATTAAAAATGAAGATGAAACCTTTGTTTATAAGAAAATTAGTGGGAGCATAGTTCTATTTCTAGTGTTGTATGTAGATGACATATTATTCATTGGAAACAACATTCCTACCTTATAGAGTTTCAAGTCTTAGTTAGGGAAGTGTTTCTCAATGAAAGAGTTAGGTGAGGCTAATTATATCGAAGGCATTAAGATCTATAGGGATAGATCTAAAAGGCTCATTGACCTAAGTTAAAGTGCATACAATGACAAAGTTTTGAATAGGTTTAGTATGCAAGATTCGAGAAGAGGATTCTTGCTAATGTCTCATGGTATAAATTTTAGCAAGACTCAATGTCCTATGACAAATTTTCATAGCCCAACCTAGCATAGGATGTATCATTACACAACAATACCTATTTATATTTAACAAAAGTTCTATTTATAACAAAAGAGTACTAAAATGGAGTTCTGCTTTACACTTGTTTATATAAACGAGTACATCTGTCAAACTTAACTAAACCTAAAACACAGTGCTTTTTCTTTCTTTCTTTCTTTCTTTTTTTTTTATTTATTTCATAAGTACAGATCCTTCATGTAACTAAGATAAAAATATAGTAAGGCTTCTTAAAAAATGGCTGACT
This sequence comes from Lumnitzera racemosa, assembly GCA_024138005.1. NCBI lineage: Eukaryota > Viridiplantae > Streptophyta > Magnoliopsida > Myrtales > Combretaceae > Lumnitzera > Lumnitzera racemosa. Next base: position 44,206,550 of record JAMXBC010000004.1, on the reverse strand, counting down.
CCATCCTATGTGCTTTCAAAAGACATTCCCCCCAAATGATGTTGATGCCAATCAATTTTGTTCATAACTTAAGGATACACAAGTATCTCCTCAACTCTCTATGAGTTAAGTGAGAGTAGATAAAACAAAGTACAGAATAAGAATAATACACATTCACAAAAATCAGCACTATAGAACATTTAATTTCATGAGTCAAGTTATTAAGATAGATTATTTATATAGGGTTCACTCAGGTGAATGCCATGCTATGAATGCATGTATTGGTATCGATATCCTATGCTCTTCCAATTACTTATCCAGTTAGTCAACATACCCAGGCATCTAAACACAACGTCTAGGAACTTTAGGCAATAAAGAGCTGCTTAAGAGCAAGATCCCCAACTCAGTAAAACAAAAATCACCCGTTGTGGTTTAAAAATCCACTATCGGTTTAGCTAAAACTACACATTGTAGCCAGAATAAGTTGAGCAATGCAATTTCATATGCTTAAAACCCAACTTAGTACTGTTCAAGCTTTTAGAAACTTGACTTGTAGGTCCTTTCATGCCATGCTATGAATGCAATAAACAGTACAATAACCTAGTATCAAGCACGAATCTTAGGTTTTACAACATAAACAATTCAACTATCTCAACTTCAACTTTATTTCTCAACTTTATAATACATTCCTTCATATAGGGTTCACTCAGGTGAATACCCTAAAGGACCATTCAATTTCCAAGCTTTCCAAATAGAAATATGCATTGACAAATTAATCATCCATGAGGAAACATTTCACTTAGTCAACATACAATTAATAGAATCATATATCCAATCAATCCAACACATCATTACAGATTATGACACAACTAACTTCAAGTCAAGTAATATGGATTTTCTTGCATAAAAATAGAAATATCCACTTACCTGAGCTTGATAGTAGCGTAAAATCATAAGCTTCATGATATGGTCCTTTCTTACCTATCAAACCTAAGAAAATACACTCAAACCCTAAGTCAACTATGGATTGATACCAAACTCTTATAAGCTTTTACTATTGTTTTTCCAATCTTCTTTTGATTGTATCTTATTCGTTTCTTATCTAATTTTAATAAACTTTATATCACCATGAACGATGTTTTGAGTACTATTAGGATATCTTAAGAATGAAAACTAATCAATATAGTTAAAAGCCTAAAAATACCCTTTCTCACTATTGACTTAACTATATGTTGTCGTAATTTCGTAATTGACTTGAGTGGACTTTAATTCTAAACTAGAAGTCCTAAAGAGCATACTTTTCAATCATGCTCGATATCAATTATAGGTTATAATTACCGATGTTACATTATCTAACAAACACTTTAATAGTATTATTCACTATTTCGGATGTTAGACTAATATATAGGTTTATACTAGGAAAATACATAATAATTAGTATATGAGCCTGATTAATTATATAAAAAAATACTATAAAATCACAAAAATATATAGTTTAGATATTAACCATCAATTGTACTAAATTAACTTATCACCTATATTTTATTGTAAAAATAGCCCTAATTTTGGAAAAGGGTTAATGATTTTTATTTATTTGGAAAACAGTTTTCCTAAATGATAGAATGATTTTCAATTTTTTTATTATTTTCTTTATTTTATCATTTTATTTTTTTTCTTTTACTTTATATTTCATTAAAGAAATTAAAAATAAACTAACTTACTTATTTCTTTTTTCTTTTTTTCCTTTTTCGGATTTTTTTGTTACAATTACAATATGATATAAAATAAATAAATAAATAAATAAGTAGCAACAAAACAAAAATGAAAGAATAAATAAAATAGGGTTGGACCAAAGTAAAGGATAAACATACAAGTCAATGGATGGAGCAGCTTCGAGCTAGACCCTACTCATCCGACTTGATTACATGTGTTATACATGCATTGCTAGAGAAGAAGATAGTAGCCATCAGTGCTTACTTCAAGCAATTTCAAGTACTGAATCAAGTGGGGAAGAGGGTTTTTATGAGGTTTAGATTGGTGAAAATGGTTTGGTGCTAGCATAACGGTGTAAGGAGATGATTTTGGTGATTGGTCGTAAGTTGGTGGTGGTGGTTGATACATAGGGTGGTGATTTTGGCTCAAAAGGGATTGGGGACTTAGGTTTCGAGTTATGACAAGCTCAACCATGTACTCAATTTACGTCGTTGTTGAGTAGTGGTGGGTTTTTCGCATAGGGGAGTTGTGGTTAGGGTTTAGGAAGTGGTCGCTTGTGTTTTTGCTAAGGCTCATGTCGAACATTAGGGTCACTTAGGTTTGCTAGTTCAAAGTTCAAGGAGTTTACTAGGGGTAGTAGCTTCACTTGAAAAAGCTTCGAGCTTCCCCAATTTCAAGAGAGAGAAATCAACGAGTAGAGAGAGAGTATGTGTGTGGTGTGTGATTTTAGTGATTGTTAATGTCGATTCATGTTTGTAAAGGGATAGAGGAAGCTTTATTTCTAAGTTCTCTACGAGCTTAGAAAACTCGTTAATGGTTGAAATTCGCCATCAAAGCTCCAGCTTCGAGATTGACTTTTTTCAATTTTGAAGATTTGGTTAGTTTTGATGGATGAATGTAGACAAATTTGAGGTTAATCCAAAGTAGGCTATATGTAGAATAAGAAAGCATAATGGAATTGTATATGTATGTGTGGAAATTGTGTGGAAATTCATGGTGAAGTGTGGAGTGTAGGCTAGCTTCGTATTGAAAATGAAGGGAAAATAAGGGAAAGATAGGGATAATCATATGCTAACATAGTGCCACATGGCTGAACCATTATGTGCCATGTATCAGGTGTCAACATACTGCCTCATGGTCCCTTACTACGTATGCTCTTTTGTGAAAAAGAAAAAAAAAAGAGTACAAAGTGCCTGTTAAGAGATTTGAACCTAAGACCCATAACTCTTTTCCAATATTGCGACTAAATGTAGTACCATCAAGTTGTTGACTTATGCATTGTTCATATATGCAATTTGATTGCATATATAGACTAAGTCAACTTAGGTTAGATTTAATTTTAAGCCAAAGTTCAAAATTAGACTTCTCTTTTTTATTATTTAAGGCAATAAATAAAAAAAATACTAAAGCTAAATCAAAATTTCCTATTCTAATTTTAAACTATCTACTTTTTTATCTTTTTTTATTTTTTGTATTTTCTGTAAACTTTTTTTTTGTACTTTTTCTCAATTTTATTTATTTTTGTAATTTTCTTTAATTTTCCTCTTTTTTTTTTGTACTTTTTCTAAATTAGGATCCTTTTTTCATATTCTAAAAATTTTAAAAATATAACCGAAGGTACGGGGGGGTAGCAGTGGCGGTTGGGGTAGGGGGCACAAAAATGGTTGTCTACATTAATTATAAATAAAAAATCATGTTTTTCAAACATCATTATAAACTTTCAGAACTTAGAATACCTAGGGCCCTTACAGTGATTTTGTTATAAACTAATTAATCCAACAAAATAATAAAATTGATAGTTTTATCCAAAATAATTATAATAAATAGTAAACTTGCTTATTTAAAAAAATTCTTAATACTGTAGTTAAATACATATATTAAGTATATTATGTACAAGGACATTATTTAATATTTCTAAAATTTAATTTAATTTTCGTCAAAATAGGGCAATTCCTTAAGCACCCTATATTTTTACTAATTATTTAATTAAAATAAAATTACTACAATAATCTACACATAAAATTACCTTAGAAAACTAAGTTTTATAATTAATTAACACCATTTAGTATTTTCAAAAAATTAGGAAACATTTGGTTAGAAAATTGGTTCACTAGAACCAACTACTAATGAACCATCGCACCTTGTTGGAAGAACTGGCTGTACCATTCTCTTCTTAACCCCAAATGGCTACCTCAACAGGACGTCGATAACCCATTAAATAGGCTTAGACCAGATTCGACTATGTTTTTGCCCTATTTTTCTTATTTTTTTCTAAATTTTCTTAAGCAATTTTTCTTATGTTTCAAAATTTGCAAAATGTTGTTTTTAATATGTTTAGGTATTATTTATAATTTACAAATTGTTTGGACTCATTAAAAATTGGACATATGGTATACACATGTCATTTTTCTAGATTTTCTAAGCTTAAGGTGGCAATTCCCTATTAAATTGATGATGACTTATGTTTTCCCTTGCTTCCTATGCTAACATATCATTGATGACTCATCTATTCACTTTTCAATTAATTTTTCACGATTTTATATTAATTTTCCTTATTTTTATAAGTTATTATTATATATATATTTAATACATATAGCAAATATTCTATGTTAATACATGTATATTACAAATAATTCAATGTCATTTATTATTTTTGAAAGTTAAATAATTTATCTTTAATATTTCACTATATCTTGAAGCTTAAATTTCACATTTTCGATACTTTATCGGCTTTATTGATAAATTGATATTTTTCTTAAATTAATCCTTTCATATAGCTTATTTTGAGAAATTGATTTCACTAGAATATTTTGTCTAACTTTTTTAGCCTTATTATGAATTTAAACTACAATGGATAACATAACCTGATGCCCTAATTTTAGGGGCTTAGATTCGAAGGTTATTGTATGGGCTCGAAATCTTAGAGTATTACACAAAGGATAAGCCAGATCGCATGAGCAAGATTCCTCATGCTTTAGCTATTAGATCAATCATTAAGCATAACCAATAGATACTAGTTAAATCCCGGTGAACCTTACTGGATAGCAATCAAGAATATCCTTAAGTACTTAAGAAGAACTAAAGATGTATTCTTAATATATAGGGGATTAGAAGACGAGCTAGTTTTCAGTGGTTATGTTGATGCAGGCTTCCAATTAGATAAAGATGATCTTAGATCACAATTAGGTATGTATTTTACTTCAACGGAGGTGTAGTAAGCTGGAAAAGTTCAAAGCAAAGCATTATAGTAGATTTTACATTTGAAGCTGACTATATAGTAGCATCAAATGCAGTTAAAGAGGCAGTTTGGATCAAGAAGTTCATCACTAAACTAGGTGTTGTAACTAACATTACAAATCCTGTAAATGTTTATTGCGACAACAATGGTGCTATTACATAAGTTAAGGAACCTAGATCACATCAGCAATCCAAACACATACTCAAACGCTATCATCTTATTTGAGAGATCATTAAGAGATGAGATGTCAAGATATATAAAGTATCAACCAATGAGAATGTTGCTGGTTTACATGCTAAAGCTTGCGCACAAGCAAAGCATGATCATCATACTAGGTCAAGGGGTATTAGATACATATATGATTGGGCTTAGTGCAATTAAGAGATTGTTAGTGATTATGCTGTAGACCAATATTGTCATTATTATTTTTTATGAATTAAGAGGCATTCATTATTATATTGTTTACATGTTTACTTTATAATAATATCCTTGAATAATTATATAGTTATTATGAATGTCTTTAGATGCTCATTGTTATGGGAACAATAATGAATTAAATATAGTATAAGGTGTGATTGATAATCATGGCATGTTTATTTGCATAGAGATACCAGTTAAACTCAATGGTATATGTTAGAGAATTATGTAATAAAATGACCCACTATGAGGTCACTATATGGATTAATGTCATAAATGATTCTCATTATAATGATATCATTGCATCCTTAAACCTAAAATCACTATGGATTTAGACATGAGGAACATTATGATTTAACTCAATCAAACATTATCTTTAATTAGATAACTATAAAGGTTGTGATTAGGTACAGTGTAAATCATACAAAGGGAGATAAGTGATTAAGATGGGATTTATCTATCTCATTATGAGATAGATATCTCTAGGCCCTTCAATAAATGAGACTGAGAAATGTGTGGCCATACTCAAATGAATTGATAGTATGATCAATGTCATTTGTCATATTAGTCTACTTGGAGATTGAGAAATGATAAGGTTGTACACCATCCATGCTTTATGTCCATTCTAGATATTGTGTGACAAAAGGATTATGACATCAGTTATGAATTAGGTAAAGTCGAATCACCAATCTTCACTTAATTTGGGTAGACATAATATCTTGCTAGCGGCAACTTATGTCTAGTAGGACTAAAAGGAATTTTTAGGCCTACTGCCAACATTAAGTGAACCTATAGGGTCGTACATAAAGAACAAACAAAATAGGCTATGGTTTTTTTTTTTTTTTATTAAACCTAATAGGAAGTATTGAAATATTTATTATTCTTAATGATTTAAGAATGATAAACAATTCTGTTATTATTTTTGGTGAAAAATAATATATAACGTATTTAGTATTATTAATGTCATTTAATATCTCACCAATCTCATAATATCTTATAGAAGATATTTTTGTTAGTCTATATATAAATATAGATAGCTTTTTATTAGCATTATGTTGACGTTATATCATTAACACTAGACCCATAGAGAAACTTTGTAGATAAAAAATAGAGAGCGATATGTGAGATATTGTTAGGGTTTTCCTACATTCGATTTTTGGTGCTAGCATACTGCAATCTATTTAGTGTGTTTATTTAAGTGTGGATATCGTATAGGGTAATTGTGTGATTGTAGTGCTTATAGATCTGCATCACCAATGTGACCTAAATTTGCATAAGGTAAAAGATCTAAACTCATATCAATTTAATTTACTACATGGATCTATCGGATTTTTAGGGATTCAAATTTAAAATTCTACTGTGAAAAGAGGATCCCTAAATCCCAACACCAATCAAATCATTAAAGCTTATTTGGAATCATTTAGCTTCAATGTTTATTTCTAACTTACCTACCCCCAATTTTAATTTAGATATATATTTCTTACAATTCAATGCATATGCAACGGGGAGTAGAAAGATAAAATTAAAATGGCAATCCCTTGGTTTCTTGATATGATTTGAATTCTCGATTCCCTTCTAGATTTGTTGATGACATCTTGAGATTGATGAATCATCACTTCCTTTATTTATTTACATATTCCTACGTAACATAAAAGAGACATAATTGAAAAAAAAGAATTTGGAATTGAAAAGACTCAAACATAAACTAATTAAAAAGATGAGAAAATATAGTAGGTCAAGTTGTCTGCTACCAAGTGCTTGTTTTTTAGCCTTTAGCTTGGTTTGTTGGTGCTAATTTATGGTGGATCCTTATACTTCCTTTAGGGCTCAAATCTTGTACCTTCGCAACTCATGCTTGACTCTCATTTCTCATATATCCTCCTATTCCTCATACAACTACCCTTCTTAAATTCTTTATCTTGTTCTCACTTACATTCTCCTTCCTTTAACTGTTGAAGTTGCTCTTTGGCTTAGAGCATCACTTTTCTTTCTCCACTTTGTAGGATAATCACTATCTCTTTTATGTCCAATAAAGCTCTTGGGGTAGCCAAGAACGATATTCCAAAAACTAAGTGTTTCTCCTTATCTTTTATATCCATCACTATGAAATTAACCATGTAGTCACATGGTCCAATGCTAACGAGTATGAAGTTAAGTTCTCTTAAAAGTATGGTCCAACCTCTATCGATTGTTTGGATTTAATATGGGCTTGTCATCGCAAAATTCTTTGATCTTGATTATTGCATGGTTTTCCCTGACATCTAATTATTTGATGCTTTAGTATTTGAAAGCATTCTCAAGAAAGTCTTATTTAGCATGGTACATGGCATGGTAAATCTCCTTGGATCGTCCAATTTGTAAGAAAATTGGAAACTACTAGCACTCTTCTCCTCAAGTACCATATCTAGAGAGCAACTTCACAAAAGCTATTGTGTTTTTCAACTTCATCTCCTTTTTCTTTGATATCTTAAAGGATCCATCTTGTCACTATCTCCTATGGCAAGCCTTTGTAATTAACTTAGCTACTAAGCACATCATATAATACTGGTATTAAAGCTTAAGGTTATGATTGAAAGTTAAGTGCTATAGTAGTTGCTTCTTGTTATTGTTGTATGTTTTGTTATACTCTATTTCTGTAGTAAAAATAAAAAAGAGCAAGCTCTAAAGACACTATGCGATATTGTATTATCAAAGTTGTGTGAAATCTTTTATTGAGTAGCGGAATTCTTCAAGTCTTGTATTGAGAATGTCAAATCTTATTGTTCAATGAGAGATTAATGATGCTGAGAGTGATGCTTATGGTTGTAGTCATGTTACCTAATAGAACCTATAGACTATTGATGAGCAATTACATGATGTTACTACTATTGTAGCTAACCTAGCTATATCTATATAAAGGGTAGTAGAGACTAAGCCTCAAGAAAGAGCTGATGAATGAGGTCAAGATGTAAGAGATAGGACAAGAAGACAAGTAGCTAAGCATAGAGCACCCAAAGTTGTTAATGTGAACCTAGCTCCATCTTGACATGTTGAAAGGTTTGCATAGAGGATACATAAATTAGATGAAGTTGAAGAGTATGGGGATGAGGAAGAGTAGTATGATGGGTTCGTAGCGTGCAACCTTTGCACCCCTAAAGGAGTTGAACATCTCAAAGTGCATATTCCAAGCTTTAATGAGTCTGGTAGTGTTGATGACTACTTGGATCGAGAGGAGAAGATTGAAAGATATTTGACTTACTAAGATTACAGGGAAAGGGTATGTATTTGAGTAGCTACTTTAGAATTTTCTGGGTATGCAGCAAAGTAGTGGAAGAACTTGCGAAATGTATGTCAACAAGCTCGATGTGAAATCCGAAACTACAATGAGATGAAAAAAGTTTTGAGGAGTAGATTTGTACCAGAACATTATGAGCAAGATACCTTCTTATGTCTTCAGGAAGTTAAGCAAGTTAGTCAACCTATGGATGAGTATATTCAGGAGTTCAATTGTTGATGATTCACTTTGATGTTGATGAGCCAGAAGCGAAAACAATAGTTAGGTTCATTTCGAGACTAATATCTAAGATTGGTAACATAGTGTAAGTGCAAGTGTAAAGGCTAAGAATTTTGGATGAAATCATCTGTGTCACATAAAGGGTTAAAAGCTAGAGGCAAAATCAACTTAGTTGAGCACAAAGCAGGTAACCTAGCTTACCTAGTAGAATTAGTATGCTGTGTCGACCTGGATATGACGAAGCGCAATATAGTTTTGAGGTTAATTGCCGAAGTCAAATGTAAAGTAGACCTAATAATGGCTGAGGAAAGACTAAGGTCAAGGAGTTAGAGGTAAAAAAGGATTAAGGTCAAAGCTTTGGTAAGAAGACTAGAGAGATAAAGTGTTTTAAGTGCCATAGTTTTGGAAACATAGCTAGTCTATGTCCAAACTAGTGTGTCATGACCAATAAGGGAGAGAGATAAAAAAGGAATAGGAGAGTTTTGGAGTTGCCAATCAGCTGACCTAACCTACTATGCTTAGAATCAACCTTGCCCAGTAAGCATATCATTAAGATCATAAACTAAACAATTGATACATACCCTTTTTCTAACATTTATACTATCCTATTTGTACTCCAATATTCCTTTTTATTATTTAAGACTCTACACTTGTAATTTATTCCTTTTCCCTTTTCTAGTAAGAATCTTTTTTTATAATTCATGCAAACCTAGGACTTACCCTAATTAGGTCATATAAATACTTGTAACTTATAATAGCTGTAAGATCAATGGTACATAATTCCAAACATTATCTTCCCTTATTCTTGAGCTTGTGAGGGCCAACACCTTGAAGAGCTCTTATCTAGGCCATTAAGTGTGGACTAATGGCAAGCAACCTTATATTATTCTAATGCATCATATCAAGTATAGTTGAAGCTCATGTGAAGTGCTGGTGAGTCATATCTACCGTCGATACATGAGGACCCTTACTCAACCTTTAACTACCATTTAACTTAAGGACCGTCTAGAGGTTTGGACCTACTCCTGGTTCATGTGATATAGGTAGATGTATGTCATTCCTGTCTTGGTGATTTGTATTATCTTAGTTTCAAAGTTTAGCTACGTTTGAGCAAGTTTTTGTTACTTAGTGCTTTAAGTGACCTGCTACTATTGTAAGTATGTTACAGAAACTTTCTATCATTGTTGTAAGTATTTGAGAAGTGTTTGGTGTTAAAGAAATTTAGTGCTTTATTTTCTCCTATTTCTTGTTCACAAAACATAGTGTGAGTGATTGATTGGTTTATCGTATATTGGTTGTAATAGTTGTTAGTGTGTTAAGTGTTGTTTTATTGTTATTGTTGTTCATAGAAAGAATTTTAAGTTATATTTTAGCTATTATTCTAATGTAGTAGACCACAATGTTTGACTCTAGCATCCAAGGAACCTTAGGTAGCTGAGAGAGTAGTGCTCATAATGGCTAAGGTCAATAAGGAAGTTTCATGCCCTATTCTATAGATAAATGATTAGATAGACTTACTGATCTAGTCAATAATTTGGTGACTACCATAAAAAAAGATAGGCAATGAGCTTGAATTGACCCTTATAGAGATCGAGTTAATGAGATGTTTGAGAGAGGTAATGGCCGATATGACCAAGCTAACACCTTTTTTTGACTACCCTGACCTTGAGGAGTGGATGGGGTACTTGACGTTAACTAGCTGATATCAGGCAAGTGCACCTATCAGTTTTAATATAGCGGATGTGAGTCCGAGTCGATCCCTCAGAGACTTCGAGTACTAATATTAACCTTAGCTTTATTATCTAACAGGAAAATTATGAAAGTTTGAATTAATTAAAAATACTAAAATTAACAAACTAACTTAATTATAAGACTTGATTAAGCAATTGAAAAAGCAATAAAATTAAGAACGACTGCAAGAAAGTAATAACGTATTTAGGAATTATTTCCCCTAGAGTTTAACATGTGATCGCTTAAAATATATTCAATTCGGTTTCTATTATTCTTGACCGGAGGGATTCATAATTAAAGTTAATACCTTTCTCAAGCATATTAACCTTAATCCTAAATTATTTACCAGAATCTCTTCACTTAGTAATATAATTTAGAATTGCATTAGTGTATAATGAATTCCCACACAATTAATTAACTTTCTAGAAGAAACATGTATCTTATCTCTAAGTATACATGTAATCCTCTTCAATTATCTAAAGATCTAATTATACATGCAATTTCTCAATCAACATGCATAATATCATATATTGATATTCTAGAAATATCAATCAATAATTAAACGACATAATTGAATCAAGCAAAGATAGAAACTTTATTGAAAATTCTAAATCAATCCAAGCATCACATGAAATCCTAGGTTCCATAATCCTAAATACTCGAATTCTAAGCTATCATAATGAATCTAAAAACGAGTTTCATCAATAATGTAAAATAAAACATGGAAAACTCCTTTGATTGATGAAAAATCTCTCTAATCTCGAAGTTGATGTTGTTTTCGCCTCTTTCTTGATGTTCTCCTTAAGTCTCTTTCTCTTCTCTTGTGTCTCTCCATTTCTGTAATATCTCTCATGTCTTTTGAAACCCTAAGATATCCTTTTATATGTGTATTACAAGGATTCTGTTTTCGTTTCTAGACATGGCTTGGGACATGGCCGTGTCCCCAGGCCGTGTAACTTTCTGTATTAAGGTAAAATTTTCTGCACAACTTCAAAACTTCTTCATTTGAACTCCGCTTTGAGTGACACTTGATTCCTTTTCTTTGTTTTCGATCCTAGAACGCGTTCAAACCTAGAAATCAGAATTTTACTCAATTAAGTATCAATTTCTTTAAAGAAAACAAAAAATGTAAGGGAAATACTATAAAATCACCATATGAAATATGTTTAAAATCAGAGTTATCAAATTTCCCCATACTTAAGCATTTTCTTGTCCTCCAACAAATAAATCAAAACAAAACTTTCAGGACAAGAAACGCTGAACAAAATTTGTCACTATTTAGGAAACCAGTGAACAAATACACTTGACTCGTAGAAAAGTAAGAAAATCATTCTCAACTAACTTGCAATAATAAAGTCAACCAATTTCATTTGACCATATTCGAATGCTCCAACAATACTTAATACTAGAGTTCACTAGTTAATTTATGAAAATCAAAGTTTACCTAAGTCATTTAACCAAGGATTCTTAAACTAAAAATTAGATTTAACATCTCGCCAACTGAGAAAGAGTCATAAAAATTTTTTCCATTTGACTAAAGTGTATACAATTCTCTTTTTCATCTCACCAAGCACCATAATCTAAAACAAACACATTTTACATCCACTCATCCTCTGATCATCCCCCTAATTCATGTTTTTGTTGAGAGGCCTTTTTAAATTTACCTTATTTAAGCACAAATGTATAGGTAACGGGAAAGAATCTTGCTCTTCTGACGGACTAAGATTGATCCATACCAACTTATCCCTTATATTGATAGCGGGAAAGAATCTTGCTCTTCTGACGGACCAAGGCCAATCCATATCAATTTTTTTTTCATTAGAATTGGCATTGGGACTCAATCTCGCTCTTCTGATGGACCAAGACGAATCCTTACCAATTTTTTCTATTCATACACTTCTCATTACTTTTGACCTCCAATCATTGTGATTTTTTAGGGGTTTCTCAAAAGAAGAGTTTCATTTGTTTATTTGCTAAAAATTATAGGACTCTTAAAAATTTCTAAGAGAAAGGTATACATAATAGTAAATTTAAAAATAACCATGACTAGCTCTCAACTAGTAATGTTGCTCCATTCTCAAGTCTTAAAGTCCTAAGCTAAATAACTCGTAACTTTGCCTTCTAAAAATTTAACTAATCAATTCTAGTAAAGTATAATAAGATCAATAATAATCAAGATGAAACAGTTAATTTAGCTCAACACTTGTTAATCACCTATTGCAAGTTAACTTAAAAATTAATTGGGTCAAATGTGAATAATTGGTATCCTAAACAGTAATAAATTCATATATATCTCTTCCCCACACTTAATAACGTACATTGTCCTCAATGTATGACTAAAAAGCACAATAGTAAGATATCAAACAAGAAAAAACATCATAGGGAAAAAGGAAAATATGTATTGAAAAAGAAAATAATACTTCCCTACCTTGAAGCATAAGATACTCTAGTAGAGAAGAGAAAGAGTGGCTAGTAGCTCGACAATAGTGCCCTCATGATTAGAACATGATGTGGACCTCCTTCAAACAATTTACTTTTCACAATTTTCCATTGACGACCTAAGATGAAACATTAAATCGGGTTGGATTTGATGAAGAAATATGTTGATGAAAAGTAAATCGTGAGGAGAAGAAGAAGAGAAGAGAAAATAAATATGTGTTGATGTGTAGAAGTGTGCGAGAGAGTGTGTGTGTCTGTTGAAATAAATAGGGCGTGTGTTGAATCGTGTAAGTTTGGGTCGATACGGGCTGGGACACGACCGTGTCCCTTGCCTGTGTAGCATTATGTGTGTGTCGTGTGGAGTCTAGACAGATACGGGCTGGGACACGACCGTATCCCATGCCCGTGTAACTTTTTGTTCCCATGTATATAGACTGGACAGACACGGGTTGGGATATGACCGTGTAACTTCCTGAGCTCTAGTGTGAAGTATGGACGCACAAGGGTTGGGACACAACCTTATCCCACACCCGTATAACATTCTGTTCGCAAGTGGGAAATTCTAGGCGCACACGGGCTGGGATACGACCGTGTCCCTTGCCCGTGTAGCTTTCTGTGCCCGCACAATGAAATCGAAATCTGGGTGGACACGGGCTGGGACACGACCGTGTCCCACGCCCGTGTAACTTTCTGTGGGTGAGCAGTTTTGAAGGTCTAGATGGACATGGGCTAGGACACGACTGTATCCCTTGCCCGTGTAATTTTTTTTTTTTTATAATTAATTTTTTTTTGTTGAATCATGAATTTAATTTTAAAATAAAAGGAAACTTAAAGAAATAAAAGTAATTAAACTAGAAAAACAAAAAAGAAAACTAAAGAGAAGAATAAAAATGAAATTAAAAAGGAAAAAAAAAACTATGACTAAAATTGAAACAAATAAGAAAAGCAAAGCAAAGCAAAGCTAAATAAAAGGAAAATAAAATGAAATAAACTTAAAGAACTAAAGTGTAAGCAAAGTTAAATATGGGTTGCCTCCTAAGAAGCGCTATAGTTAATGTCGACAGCTCGACGTGATATGTCTTGTAATTCATGATTCTTCATCCAGGTGGAGATAGGACTCCTCCTGTATCTCGCTTTCGAACCCTCCATACAAGTGTAAATTTACCCGTCGGCCATCGGCCTTGCCAATTCCATTTCATTGGTGCATAACTTCCATAGTTTCTCTTCTTATCATGCCACTTATCAAATTCATGTAGCCTAAACTTCTTCATTTTGTCTACTTTTAGCTTAGATTCGGTTGTCATTGGAAGTTTTGAACTTTTCACCGCAAAGACATGTTCTAAATGATTTCGTGACAGTTTTGGTTCCAAAATTGGTGGATTCCCTTTGAAAGATTTTAACCTAAGATCCTTTGGCTTGTGGAGTGGATCAATCCCCTTCTTGTCCATACTGGATTCATGAACTTCTGTTTGAGCTGCTATTTCTGCACAATTGGGGTTGGTCACCAAATTTTCATCTCCCTTTTGTAAGCAATAGCTTGAGGAATCTTTGATAAGCGTTTCCTGCACACATCTAGATATAACAACATTAGTGGCATTAACATTGTGACATATGTCTTTTGAGTCAAGAAATTTATTTGTTGCCTCTGGAGTTTTAAAAACTATTTCATCATCCCCGACCCGTAATATCAACTTATGCTCACTAACATAAAAAACAGCCTTAGCAGTGGCTAGGAAGGGTCGACCTAAAATGATTGGTACCTCAATATCTTCATCTATATCAAGTATAACAAAATCCACGGGAAAGATGAATTTGTCTACTTGCACTAAAACATCCTTTATGATGCCTCTAGGGTATGTGATAGACCTATCGGCTAATTGAAGACTCATGCCCGTTAATTTAGGTTCTCCTAACCCTAGCTTTTTGAACAATTTATATGGCATCAAATTTATACTAGCTCCTAAGTCTGCTAAAGCATTATCTACTAACAAATTGCCAAGCATATAAGGAATAGTGAAACTCCCTGGATCTTTTAATTTTTGTGGCAGCTTTTTCTGGAGAAGTGCCGAACATTCCTCGTTCAATGTGACGGTCGTAAGCTCCTCCAACTTCCTCTTATTCATTAGAAGATCTTTTAGAAATTTCGCATACTTTGGCATCTGCAAGATGACATCAACAAGAGGGAAGTTAATGTGTAATTATTTGAAAACATCAAGCAATTTACCGAATTCCTTATTCTGATCAGTGTAACTTTATTTAAGGCGCTGAGGGTAAGGGATAGGAGGCTTGTACTCCTTCACTTTCGGTGATTCCATACTTTCTTTTGATTTTAGTGGCTTAGCAACTTTCTTACGGTTGACTTCCACTTCTTTCTCAACTACTTCCCCACCATCCTTCTTCTCTACTTGTAGTTTTCTATCACTTCTCAAGGTCACTGCATTAACATGTTCCTTGAGATTGACCTCGGTATTCCCTGGGAGTGTCTCTTGTTGTCTTTCAGAGATCATTTTTGCAAGTTGACCAATTTGATTCTCAAGATTGCGATTGGAAGCCTCTTGATTTCTCAACGATGATTCAATGTTGGATAGCCGAGTCTCATTGCCTTGAATATATTTTATGAGAAGTTCTTCCACACTGGGCTTCTTTTCTGGATGGAGAGGAGGTAGGAATGTTCTTTGAAATCCAGGTGGGCCAAAGTTGGTCTTCTACTGGCCTTGGTTTTGATTTCCCCATGAGAAATTGGGGTGATTCCTCCATCTTGGATTGTAAGTGTTGCTATAGGGGTTATTTTGTTGCTTAGGTGGATTTCCTAGATAATCTACTTATTCCAGTTGTTCTTGTACTCCATACCCCTGCATACCAAAATCACTTACATCCGATTGTACTTATTGAGGTCCAACAGAGAGTGCATCAATCTTCTTACTTAATAGGTCTACCTTGGCTGCCAAAGCAGTGGTCGAATCTACACCATAAATTCCCATGGCCTTTTGCTTGGCTCTAGTGGTTTCCTACTGATAATTTTTCATCGTTATTCCTTCAATCAGGTTTTGTGCTTGCTCAGGTGTCTTTGTGTTCAAAGTACCTCCTGCGGATGCATTAATCATCTGTCTAGTAGATAAATTGAGACCATTGTAGAAGGTCTGAATCTGCATCCATAGTGGGAGGCCATGATATAGGCACCTCCTGAGCAAGTCCTTGAACCGCTCCCAAGTATCATATAGAGTCTTCGCTTCCAATTGAGCAAAATAAGAAATATCATTCCGAAGTTTAGCGGTCTTTGCAGGTAGAAAATACTTCTCCAAAAATTTCTCTACCAATTCATTCCAAGTTAGATTAAGGATCAATCAACCATAAAGAGATTTGAGACCATTAAGGAAATGTACCAAAAGGTCGTAGAATAACTGAGTTGAGCTGTTACCAAGCTTAAGAGGCGGGGCAAAGGATGAAAGGCTTGAGAATTTTAGTGCATTGATTTGCTTTGGATCTACCTCAGCAAAGATCGATTTCCAAGTTTGATGAAGAACAAGTTAGCTCTTAGAGTTGATGGAACGTTTAAGGTGCTTGAAAAGATTAATCTTAATACCTACAAGATTGACTTACCTGAAAATTATGGAGTCTTTAACTCTTTAACATTTCCAACCTCTACCCGTATGTTACCGAAGAGGAGTAGAAAGTAGCTGAACTAGATTTGATCACAAATCTCTAATAGCCCGAAGGGAATGATAGGGATTATGGACCAATCGCTCACCTCTAAGCTTGAGGACTCATCTATATGGTTTACGGAGCTATCCAAGGGGAGTTGAACCTTGAGGAACAATGTATTTTCCATTGCAATCTACTGAAGGTCTCTATTCTAATCTTTCTTTCTCTCCTTAAGAAGACTCTCGAGGTACTGACTTATCATTAACCGACTACTTATTGCTTCGTTATGGCCAAGTGTTAAATTCACATATTACTGAGCTGATGCACATCTAAGGCCGAGTTGCCCTACTTTTAAGCTGACTAGCCTAAACCAATTAAAAGAATGGCCACCCATTGGGCCAACTCTTCCTAAGCCCTAAATAAGAGAGCAATCGAGTTGCCAATCAGCCGACCTAGCCTATTATACTTAGAATCAACCTTGATTGGAAGTAGTATCATCAAGACCACAAATTGGACAATTGATACGTACCCCTTTTTTTGACATCTGTATTGTCTTATTTGTACTCAAATATTCCTTTTTGTTTGTTTATGACTCTACACTTGTGATGTACTCCTTTTCCCATTTTTAATAGGAATCTTTTTTTTTTTTTGTAATTTATGCAAACTTAAGACTTACCCTAATTGGGTCATATAAATACTTGTAACATGTAATAGCTAGAAGATCAGTTATATAGAATTCTAGACATTATCTCCCTTCTTCTTAAGCTTGTGAGGATCGAGACCTCAAAGAGCTCTCATTTAAGCCATTGAGCATGGACTAGTGCTGAGCATCCTCATATTATACTTATGTATTATATCAAGTATAGTTCGAGCTCGTGTGAG
This sequence comes from Lumnitzera racemosa, assembly GCA_024138005.1. Classification (NCBI taxonomy): domain Eukaryota; kingdom Viridiplantae; phylum Streptophyta; class Magnoliopsida; order Myrtales; family Combretaceae; genus Lumnitzera; species Lumnitzera racemosa. Next base: position 44,189,016 of record JAMXBC010000004.1, on the reverse strand, counting down.
GCATTAATGAGTCAAATCTACCATTAGTACACGATGACCCCTACTTAAGCTTTGACTACCATTTAACTTTTGAATCATTCAGAGGTTCTGACCCACCCTTGGTTCACACGATATTGGTAGCCGTGTATGATCCTTTCTCAGTTATTTGTATCATAAGAGATGAGGGGAAGATTGCTTTCAAATTGAAGGACAATCTATTTAAGTTGTTGGTAATGCCATTTGGGCTTACAAATCCTCCAAGCGCTTATATGCAACTTATGAATTATGTTTTGAGATACTTCATAAGAAAGTGTGTTGTGCTTTATTTTGACAACATTTTAGTGTATAGTACCAACCCCAACTCTTATTTCAAACACTTGAAGTTAGTATTTGATATCCTTCAAGTTGAACGACTATTCAACAATTTGAAGAAATGCGTGTTTTGTCAAAACAAGGTAGCATTCCTTGGATATGTTGTCTATGGAGGAGGTGCCATGGTTGATGATGATAAGGTTCGAGCCATTATTCAATGGGCGACACTGACTTGTGCTACTGAAGTGAGGAGTTTTCATGGTCTAGCTTTGTTTTATAGAAGATTCATTTAGAGCTTTAGTTCCATAGCTACCCTAATGACTGAAATGATAAGGAAGAACTCTGAATTCAAATGGTTTGAGAAAGCTCAAAAGAGTTTTGAGGAGATCAAATCCAAGTTAACTTTTACCTTAGTGCTAATATTGCCTTGCTTTAGTAAGGTTTTTGAGCTAGAATGTGATGCATCTAAAGTTGGTATTATAGTTGCTCTCATGTAACAGCACTGACCATTTGCATTTTTCAATGAGAAGCTTAGAGGTGCCACACTAAATTACTTAGCATATGATAAGGAGTTCTATTCCTTTGTTTAAGCACTTCAAAACTAGTAATATTACATATTGTTGGAAGAGTTCATTATCTATATAGACCTTGAATCTTCTAAGTATCTCAAAGGATAGTAAAAACTCTCTTAACACCATGCCAAGTGGGTCGAGCACCTAGAAACTTTTTGTTATGTCATTAAGTATAAGAAGGGAAGTTCTAACATTGTGGTCGATACCCTTTCTCATCGACATGTTCTTATCATGACATTGTACGCTAGAATAGTTGGATTAGGTATCTTACCTGATCAATAAAAACATGTTTCGTACTTTAGACCCTTAGTAGCCAAATGCAACATTGGAGGAGTAGTAGATGTATAATATTTGAGCTAAGGATTTTTGAAGAAAGGAAAGCAAGTTTGTGTATCAAGCAGTTCTACAAGGGAATTACTTGCTTGGGAGGCCTATACTTAGGGCTTGTCTAACTATTTTGGCAAGAAGAGAATTGTCAAGCTGTTGAAAGAACATTTATATTTACTAGAGATGATGAAGGATGTATGAATATTCTTGAATGTTGTGAGGTGTGTAAGTAAGCTAAACGAAGAAAGAAACAATATGGAAAATACATACCTTTGCTATACCAGAATGGCCATGGGTCGATCTAAGCATGAATTTCATGCTTGGCTTACCTAAAACATTTTAGAAACATGATTCTAGTATGGTGGTGGTTGATTGATTTAGCAAAATGAGCTATTTTATCCTTTGCTACAATACTAATGATGCTTTATTTGCTGCTATCCTCTTTTTGCAAGAGATCATGTGACTACATGGTATCCCTAGAAGTATTGTATTAAATTGTGATTTAAAGTTCACGATCTTCTTCGAGTGAACACTATAGAAGAAGCTTAGCACTAAGCTTATGTTCAATACTTCTTCCTATTGTAAATAGTTAGCTAGATAGAGGTTGTGAATAGAATAGTAGGTATTCTCCTTTGAGTTACCATTGGGAAGAATTTACATGATTGGGATCTATGCCTACCCATCATTGAGTTTTCTTACAACTACTTCACCCATAGCTCGACAAGAAGGTCGCCTTTTGCGGTCATTTATGGACTTAATCTAAACTTACCATTGGACAGGATTACTAGCTCGACCCCTTGAGGAGAAAGTTAGTCAAGTCTATAATGCACCAAGGAGTTTTGGAAACTACATCAAAAGGTTACCAAACAGCTAGTTAATATAATTGCTCAATAATGAGAATATGGGAATAAAGGACGAAAGCATGTCATTTATAACCCAGGAGACATTGTTTGGATTTACCTCAATAAAGAGCAATTCCTAAGAAGGAGGACAAGTAAGCCGTCACCTAAATTAGATGGCCCTTTCAAGATTCTACAGAAGATAAATGACAATGCTTATGTGATAGAATTACTTAAAGGATATAGGGTATCCCTTACCTTCAATGTGTTCGATCTAACGCCTTTTGTATCAAGAGAAGAAGAAGATCAAGATTTGAGGGAAAATCTTCAATAACCTCGGGGAGTTGATGGAGTTAATACTTTTAAAGATGGAGTATAGATTGTTAGACCCTTGACTCAAGTTTGCCTCTAAGGCTCACAATCGCTCATGAGAAGGATCTTATCTTCTCAACCTATAGAGGATGAGCTCTAGTACATGGAAGAGGTGTAGAAGAAGTTCCCAAGGCCTCAACTAGGACAAAATTGCTCTACTTAGACTCTTATCCAATTGCCTACCTGCTGAGTATCGAAGCTTAAGTTTGTAGAAGCTGAGCTCTTCTATCCCACTCTATTGAGCTAATACCATGCTTAATTATGTTGGTAACCTTCAGTACAGCATAATAGCAGTAACCTCAACATAGATTGACCCAATTACCTTACTTCGAGAATCTTAACATGTAAACCTAATCATGGCATGCCACCTATCGCTTACTTTTTTGACATTTATACTATGGTACCTTTTGTCTTTTATCATATTTACCCTTTTAGCTTGTATTAGGAATCTTCCTCTTATACTATCCTTTATGTAATTTTCCATTATTGTATTGTTGCCCTAAAGGACTTATTATAAATATTCCTTTTTACTATAATCGCAATGATCTTGCATAGTATTGTTAATGAATATTCTTGTTCTTGCGAAACACCATTCTTTGATTACATCCTTTTCACACTTTTATCTAATCTTGTCGGGTAGCTTCAGATTATTGGTGAGTATACCTTAGTATTAGCTTGTACGTCATATTAAGTGAAATACTAAGTCGAGTAGTGTTCTTCAGTAAGTCATATCTGGAGATTAGCTTCACAAAGCTACAGTGTTTGTAGACTTCATCTCATTTTTCTTTGATATCTTGAAGGATCCATCTGGTCATTATCTCCTACAATAAGCCTTAGTGATTAATTTAAATCTTAGTCACATTATTTTACTTGTTTAGATTTAAACTTCTTAAGTTTCTTCTCATCAAATTCATCAATTTCCATGCCTTCACATTTGTTACGATTCTCTTCCTTACCAACTTCCCCCATTTTAGTTTTCTCCAAATTGTACACATCATCATCACTAGGTACAACTTCTTCAATTTCTCTTCACTTAGATCTTCCTCAATTTCATCATTAGGATTTCTCTCAATCATAGCCATTAGCTCTTCTTTTGTAAATATTCCTTGACCACTATGTTCAACTTGTTCCTCAATAAGGTCTTCTAATCTTAAATACTTACTTCTAAGAACTTGTACTCTATTAAAAAAGAACTCCTTTTCTCTTGCATTAGCATCCTTACCATTTCCACTAAACGTTCCAACCTAGTCTTTTGGGTTTTGCTCAGTATTGCTAGATAGTTATCCTATGGGTTTGTTCAGATGATATTGAACCATTCATCTATGAATCTCTTGCAAGGTAGCCTCTTAGGCATTCATTCTTGTATAACATTTTTAAATAAAATTCCTTAATGACTACTCCATGGATTCTTCCTTTATACCTTGTAAGGGTGGAAGTGGAGGTTGAAATTGACGCTAACTAGCTTGTATCTTAGGTCCTTGAAAACCTTTATTAAATCTTTCTCCATAGTTACCTCTCTATGATAAGTACGATGGTATCTCTAACCAAAGTTATAGGTAGTAAGGGTTATAATTTCTTTGTCTTTGGTTGAAATTCCTACTAATTTCTTTGTTCTTAGTTGATATTCCCCAATGCATTAGCTTGTTCATCCTGATAGCCTCTTGATGAGGCAAAGGGGTTTCAAATTTGAGAATCGGTGCTCAAATGCTCTACTCCACCACAAATACAACAATACTCATAAGGTTGCTTGCCTCTATTGGGGGTATTAGCTTCTTTGGTTTTTTCTACTAGAGTGAGTTGAGTGATTGTTGACATTGAATTTTTGCTCCTTTTTATTTCTTTAATAAGGTAAAGGGTCTTAAATTAAGGAAAATGCAAAAAAAAAAAAAAAATAGAAAAAATAAAGATAAAACTATAATAAGAAATTTAGAAAAATACAAAAAAAAATTAGAAAATTTAAGAAAACCAAAAAAATCAAGAAAATTAAAGAAAGCCAAAAAATAAGAAATTTAGAAAAAATGTAAAAAATATAAAATTTTGAAAAATATAAAAATAAGAAGACTTAGAAAATAATAAATCTTTTAGATAGTTTAATATAATATAATTTTTAATTTAGATAAAATAAAGAAAGGGTTATTGGGCTTGGGTTTAGATTTGAATCTGGCCTAGGTTGACTTAGTTTATATGTGCAATTTATTGTATATATGAATAAGGAAAAACTAGTGGTCCTTTTAGATAAGCACTCAGACTTGATGCTGTATATGATTTGGAGATCTTGGGTTCAATCCATGGAAGGTGTAAAATGCATCTTTTATTTATTTATTTTTTCTCACTTCATCACCATGTTATCACCACATCATTTAACAATTTACTTTTAAGTGTAGTAAGCATACTCCTACGTGAATTGGACATACTTCGATACTCTCCTACATACACAGCTTTGTATTTAGTATCACATATTGTTCATGCTCGCCCAACCCAAACATGGAAGGAAATCATATTACATTTAATATTTTCCACCCTTAACTCAACCATGATACCTATAGATAAGGGATTCCATTTCACTACAAACCATTAACTCATTACTCACAATTACTTAAATCCATTTACAATTCCACTCTCTCTCTTTATGCAGTCCCTTTTTCCTAAGATTTGTACCAACTCCAACTTTGTCTAGCTTTGCTTTGTGTTTTGTTCTCCGTATTTTGTTTTCTTTGTTTTTATTTATTTTTTTAATATCATACATTTTCTTTTTCTTTTTTTATTGTTGTTGTTGTTATGAATGTATTCTATTTGCAATAGTAAAAAGAAAAAAAAAATGAAAAAGAAAAAAAGAGAAGAAGGAAAAGGCCCAGTTTGTCTAGTTTACTTATTTTTATGTTTTAGTCAGAAATATTAAAATAATAAAAAAAGTAAAAAAAAAAGAATAATAATGAAAAATAAAGATGTCCTCTCACTTAGAAAAATCATTTTTCAATAAAATAAATAAACTCTTTAGGTATGTTTTCCATAATTTAGACATTTTTTCTATGATTCAAATATCTTTTCAATGATTTAGGCTTCTTTTCAATGATTAGGCATCTTTTCCATGAATTAGCCTTTTTTTTCTATATTTAGGCGTCTTTTCCTTGATTTAGGCTTCCTTTTTATAATTAGGCTTTTTCTTCTTATGGTTTAGCATGTTAGCCATGGTAATTGCATATTTTATGGAAAGTTGCGTTTAGGTATTTTAAGATTTTTACAAAATGTTTTGTTACCTAGAATTTTTTTTCTAAATAAATAAAAATAAATGGACCTTATTTTTTTCAAAAATTAGGATATTTTAAATTTTTCCAAAAATAAAATCACCAAACTATGACTCTTTTCATTTACTTGTTTTTCTTAAATAAAATGAAATGGCTAAGAGACATAAACTTAGCTACTTTTGTAAATTTAAAATCAACTAACCTACTAATAATTTCAAAATGAACTATAAAAGTTTGATCTCGAATAGTGGGTACACAGGCATCTATACATACAAGGGGACTTAAAAAATGAAAAAATTTAATTTCCCCCTTTAATAGTTAATTCTTTAAATCTTTATTTTTGTAAATAAGCATAATTTCAATTATAGCTTGTAAATAAATGTCATTATAAAGGTATATTGAAAGGTACTTAAATTCAAAAAGATTAAAGTGGTACTCATTTAGGGTTTAAAAGTTTAGCCTTCGGATCTAGACCTTCGGTTTCTAAAATATCGTTTTAATAAAAATCAGTTTTATTGAAAGATCAATCGCTAAATTATAATTATTTTACTCAATTGGTTATAACTTAAGTCTTTTTTCTGACTCTGGTCGAGTGGTGGCTTTAAAATATTTTCAAAGTTAAAAGAATTGATTTTCTTTAAACTTAGTCAAGGATCAATATTAAATGGGTAGAGTTTAATATTGATTGGTATGAAAAAGATTAATTTAAAAACTGGGAGAAAAAAACTAGGCTTAACAACGGTCAGTGAAGCAACTTGTGGTCTTAGTTGACTTATTTCCTTGTCTTCACTTATACTCACTACCTTCCTTGGTTAAGCTCTCTCAAAATACCAAATACAAGCATATGAAGCCATTTGTTCAAACATATCATATGCATCATTAGCACTTTTGTTCATTATGGTTCCCTGAGTGGTAGCATCAATTGTCATCCTTAATTGACTCCTAAGACCATTATAGAAAGTATTCATTATACCCCACATGGGTAAACCATGATGAAGAGGCCTCCTCAATAGCTTTTAAAATTTTTCCTAACTCTTAAATAATGATTCCTCCTCCAATTGTCTAAACATAGCAATATCATTCCTTATTTACATCATTTTACCTTAGAGTTGGGAGAAGGGAAGGGTAGGGGGGTAGTACGGTGGCAGTGATGGTAAGGAGGTATGGGATGGGTTTGGAAATAAGATAGGAACTTTTTAACTATGTCATCCAATGTAATGATGGAATTTAGCGGTATTGGATGGTTAAGCACTCAACCAACTTCTAACCTTATCCCTTAATGAAAATGGAAATAACCTTAAACCAATTGCATATCGAAGACCTTAATTATTTTTCATTGTAGCATATGGTTGCAAAAAAATTTTAAAGGTGTTCGTAAGGTCCTCAGATAATGTTCCACTAAATTGATTAAGTTAAAAAATGTTCGCTTGAATGATTAGCCAAGTGATTGGTGGTGTAACTTTATTCAAATTTACAACACAATATTCCCCAAAAGCTTAGTTATTACCATTCCCATTTCCATTTCCTCCTTCATTATTTCCATTCCCATTAATCCCATTTCCATCATACCCATTTAAGGGTCCTTATTGATTCTTCATTTCTTTCAATTCTTCTCTCCTTCTAGTGTGCTTAGGAGCTTAGTTATCATTAGGACTTACCAAAATAAATTTGAACTAAATGGGTCCATCAAAATATAAAAAAAAATGGATGGAAATGGTCCACGGATGAATTAAAGTAGCTGACGTGAAGTGCTCGAAGGATATGACACACCAGTGGACATAACACGACTTGACACCTTATTTGATATGACTTATAAGCTGATGTCAAGGTCTACTCGCCACTAATCCTGAGCTACTCAATAAGATTAGATAAGAGTGTATGAAAAATGGACTTGGAGAGGGTTGTCTCATAAGATCAGAATATTCAATGTCTAATTGTTAAGTTATCAATAGCTTACAAGGGAAAAGGATTGCTTATAGTAAGTCCCTCAAACAATATTACAAATAAAGAATTTACAAGAAAGTACATAGAAAAAGGGAATTCCTAGTATATACGAAAAAGGGTAAAAGGGATAAAGGATAAAAATGGAAAGGTAGTACAATGTCAAATGAGGTAGACAGGTGGCAGTGCAACATTGGTCCCTTATGAAGATTCTCTTAACACAGCAAGCAAAGGACCTCAAGATGTTACTATAATAAAGGGGTTGAGACAAGAAGAGGCTGATAAGAGAAATGGAAGCAAGCCAAAAGAAAAACTACTTAGTAGGTAAGTGAGTTTCTTGTCACTCGACAAGAACTTCTAGGTAGCAGATGGTCGGATTACTTGATACAAGGTCCTTTGTAAGGGAATGGTCAGCATCATCACAATCGAGAGTATAGATCAATGTATAACAATACAGGGTGCTTAAGGAGTTCAACTACCTTTCTTTCATATACAGTTTCTCCTCATCAGTAGGTTGTTAAGAGAGAATTCTTTGGGTGAGGGATTAAAGCTCTTAGAGATGTGTGTGAATAATGGAACCAATGGTCAATAGTTCATCACCTTCATTCCCTAATTCTATAATGAAAAGTTCGATCTATTTCAGGGTCGAATTCCTCTACTAGTTTTCTTACTCCTCTTTGCATTCAAGTCAATAATCCTAAATTCTACTCCTTTCCAGTCCAACCAAACCGCCAAACAACAGCCTGCTATTTCAATGCAAAAATTTAAACAACAATCTTCCTAGCTAGACACAAATTGGTTAAGGACAAATTCAGCACTTGTTCTAAACTTTATCTACAATTCAGCTGAAATCAACAACAAATTAGCTAAATCAACTCAATTGAATAAGAAAAGAAATAAATATAAAAACTTTAATAATTAAACTACTAAAAATCAATAGAAATTAAACTAAGCTACTAACTACACTACAAATACACTAAAGCCACACTAATGCCTATGCTTAGAGTCTTCGATTTATTTGATAACAAGACAATTGCCTTTTCCTAAGCAGTGGTGCTAAAAACTAACGAACAACACAAGACATTGATAAAAACGATATGTTTAAAGACACTTTATAAATAAATAATTTCAAAATAGTGTCACCTTAACCAACTAGTGTGCTGGGGTGTTTGCATTAATAGTATTGGTGAGTATTTGCCAGGTCAAATTCCATAAGGAAAAGGGATTCGGTTAAGTAAAATGGTTTGGGTTTAACCATTTCTACTATATAAATAAGATACAAAAAGTAAAATAGTTAATACAATCATATACAAAAATAACAACAAGTAAATAAATAAACAAACAAATAAATAAATTACACTTAATAAAGCAATTTCAAAGAATTAATTTTAAATTTGGAAAGTTGGATGGTGTAAACGCCATGAAATTTTAATAAACCCAAAGTGGAATTTGATGAAGGAGTCCCTGGATAGTCCTTAGAACCACCCTAAACATGATAAAATACCTAAGTAAAGGAATCAAATTTTAAGTGTTTGACCAAAACCCTAATTAAAGTAAGCCCTAAAAACCTAACTAAATGAGCAAGAACCCTAATACTTACAAGAAACCCTAGAACGTTATTGAAACCCTAAAATGATCATCTAACCCTAATTAAGTGATGAAATAACTTAATGTCACCATTAAATACTAATATTAAGGTTGAATTGATAAATACAAGCGATTGGTAGTACTAAGTGATTCGAAGTCTAACTTTTGAGCTCTTATGTGGGTCAAATTACCATAAACAAGCACCAAACCCTAAGTGAACCCTAAGTGCACATGTAAGGCATTTAGAATAGTTAAATTACAGTGTCATAGTCCAACCAAACCCTAAACACAACCTAATTGGATCTAATTAGCCTAATCGTGCCTAATCACCACCAATTGCCTTAATCAAACCCTAATCCTTAACCAACCCCATTATATCTTGATTAGCTACAAGTCAAACATGATTAATGACCAAAATAGAAACTCTTATCCCTTTTTAAAATATCTTGTACTCGTAGGAGATAAGGTCATGCCTAAATTGGCAAAAGGCACATGAAGTACATAGTCCCCATTTGGTACTTATCCTTGTTTTCCCAAATTACTCACCACTTGTCCCCCCACCTCTCCTCACTTCCATGACCTGCTATCCCCTTCCCCCTCCCTCATTTTTAATTTTCTCAAACCCTAAAACACATCTAAAAACTCCCTAAAATTTCCTCTCAAAGATCTAGCCTAAACTCCTTCTTCATCCTCTTCTAGGCCACCATCGACCATCTTAATGCCAACACCCATAACTTCACCACCACTACTCTAAATCACTCCAAACTAAGTCCCGTGCCTCACACACCCATTCCCCTTGTTTTTTGACACACTCATACCTTCTTACATACACCAAGGCTCACGGTACACAACCACAAAGGAAGGCCTTTTGTACTTTGCTCCAGCAAGAACTTAGGTTAAGTTTTTCGTTAGAATTCTTGCAAAATAATGATAGATACTAATATTTTCTTTCTTAAAAATTATTTTACAGCAACTCCATAGAAGTTATAAGGTACTTTAGGAAGGTCTATAAAGGTAAGTACAAGAAAAACCACCTTTAGTAGAAGTTATAACACAAATAGGCTAAGTAATGTAAAGTAGTGTAATTGTTAATAGAGAATCTTCAAGTAGGTTGATGAGACTCTTGTTTTCCATGCTTGCTGCCCCACATATGCTCCCCTAAAACGCTTTCACACACTTTTATGAAGTGATCATGGTTTTAGATTAGTAGAAACATAGGTTACATAAGCCAAAATACCATAAAAATCAAGTGTTGCATGAAAATGGAGGTTTTTACCCTAAAGACCACTCTTGGCCACCACTTTCTTTGACCCACCAGATCTAGAAATTTTTTTTTAGTATCTTAATGACATGTTTATTTAGTGTTAAGTATGGTTGAGCACTTAATTAATCAAGTTAAGTAGGCTAAAGTTTAGTTAAGGCCCTAAACTAGCTTAGTTAGTGATTATAGGCTTAAGAATGGTGTTGACAACCCAAAGAACCATAATGGATAGATCTATAACCATATTAAAAATGGGCTAAACTTAAGTCCAATGTTGGGCTCAAGTCCAAAAAGATAAGTGGGCTTGAGCCCAAGGTCTTAAATAATGAGTTAGATATAGAAAGCCTAAAAGAACCAATTTAAGAGCCCATGTAGCTAATGATCAGATTTGAACCTTAAGATAAAAGGCTCAAGAAGAGTTATTTAGAAGGCCTACAAAACCCAAAGGCCCATCCAAGACAACCACCATATCTCCTTCAGTGATTTAGGGCCTTAAACTTAATAAAAAGGCTCATTTGGACCTATAAGAGCATCACCAAGGCTCACTTTAAAACTTTAAAGTTTTGGGAAAAAAAATCCCATTTAAAATACTTAAAAAATGCCAAAATTATTAAGCATAAAGCCTAAGTTCAAAAACTAAGTCCGAGGCCCAAAATTAGGCCTAAATCCTAAAATGACACAACTCACTACTTATGCCCACGACCTTGTAGGGCCCAAATTGGAAACTTACTAATTTATAAACTTAAAAATAAATTTACCAAATGAAAGAACATTCAAAAACGATGAAAACAACTATAAGATCATCGAAAATAGAGTTAAAACAAAGAAGATATGCCCAAATTATGGAAACAACTAACTTCGAGATAGTGAAAGGTAAGCCTAGTTAATTGGTACAAATAGAATACTCATGAAACTTAATTATCTCCTTCAAGGGATGAAGAGCTTGACTTGGACACCATAGAGTGTTATTGGGACTACTGAGCATAATGGCTGAGTAAGTACACCGACCTTTACTTTACTTATTTGTGCTTGTAGTTAGTAGAATACTTAATTATATCTAATAACTGAAATTGTTGCATGTTGGGGCAAATGGGAAATTGTGTGTTTTTGATATGATTGACCTTGTTTGCAAAAATAACTTAAGTTGATATGAATATTATATGCTTGTTGCATTAGAGCTTAAGGTCTTGGAGTGTTTGTATATTATGATTAGTCACCTATGAATCAAACTAATGAATATTTGACCCCTAATTATGCCAGACATGCATCGCATCTTATAACATGATAATATGAGCGTTAGCATCATACAATAGGACAGGGGATCATGCTTAAAGGATTCAAATTGTATTTTGTGTGTTGAAAGTTGTTATCGTATGACGTACTTCGTGTAACATATTCTTACCTTGACCTTTATGAACTACTTGGCTTTAGGGAGTATCGCCTTTTGCTTGAGGCCATGCTATGTCTACTGCTAAGGATGATATTGATGATAAGAGACTTCAAATTGGACGTAGATACTTGGATCCTAATGTGCCAAAATACTTCTTAACTCGAGCAATGGTGGGCATTAAAACCATGTTGTATATAGTTACTAATGGACTATATATACTGTTTATTGCATATGTTTGACCATGCATTTATAAACTTGTTAAATAACTTTCTTGATGTTGCTTGTTGTAGAGTAGGTAGGTTACTCACTAAGTAGTTGAGCTTATTCCCCCTATAGTTTATCGTTGCAACAGGACTTGTAGCTAGAGTCGGACCGTGGGATGCCCGACGTTAATAGTGCTAGTTGGAATTGGGATATGAAGAAGTTGAGAGCTTGAGTAAACCATTCGTTTAAATAAATATGAACCTTCTTTAATTTCCAATTATTAATTATCTTTAGTTTGTTAAGTAGAATAGACTACTTATGGTGATTTATCTCGGTACCGTATGTATAATTTAAGGGAAACCTGATATTCCCACTTATCTATGTTTTGTTAGTGATCATTTAGATAGATTAACTTTAATTTATATATTCTGTTATTACTTAATGCTAGTTACTAGGAGAAAGTTATAGTTGTTACTGCCTTATGTAGTACGCCAAAGGCTCCTGATCAAGAATGGTGTTTGATCTTGGATATTTACGTATTACATGGCGGTACTGCCACGACTCGACCCCTTTCGGGTTATGACAGATAGCTAACCCTCTTGACTTTCCTAGTAGAGTCGTTAAGTTGTCGAGCTTGATTTTTTCCCAATTTTTCAAATTAGTCTTCTTTAAATTGATCAATATTAAACCCTATCCATTTAATATTAACCTTCGACTAAGATTTAAAAAAAACTTTTTCTTTTGTTTTTTGAAAATGTTTTGGAGTTGCTACCTTATCGGAGTCAGGAAAAAAAACTTAAATTATAGCCAATTCGATGGATTTGTTATAATTTTGCTACTAATCTTTTGATAAAACCAAAGTTATAAAATGGTTTTAAGAACTAAAAGAATGAGCTTGGGGATTAAGTTTCCTAAACCCTTACAAGTACTATCAACTTTCCAAATTTAGATTTAATCCTTAAAATCACCTTTCAAAAACTATCATATAAATCGAAATTTGATCATTAGTTAACAAATTTGATCATATTATATTAAATTGGCTAAATTTAAACTAAACTAAAAGAAATCTATAGTTTTTTTTTTCATTTTTTACCAAATCGAACTAAAAGTGGAAAAACTATTTTTTTTTTGTTTTTTATTGTTGCTTTAGAGGTACCTACGTACCCACTATTAGAGATTAGATATACATAGTTCTTTCCAAAAATATTAATAGGTTAGTTACTTTTATTTTGAGAAAAGACACTCGAGTTTACATTTTTTTAACATTTTATTTTATTTTCAAAAATTTTTAGAAGGGTTTCAAATTAGAGTTTTATTTTTGGAAAGTCCTAAGAAAAGGTCCTAATTTGGAAAAAAAAAAGATCGGTTACTTTTATTTATTTTTGGAAAATTGATTTTTTAAGTAGTAACATGATTTTTATTTTCTAATCTACTTATTTTATTTTTATTCTTTTCTATTTTTTTTAATTTCCATATTATTAATTTCTCTACAAAACATAAAATAAAAATTATACGTTTCTTTCACTTCTTTTACTTTTCTTTTCTCTTTTCAATTTTTATTTTTTTATTTTTTCTCTTTTTTCCTTCCTTCTTCTTTATATACAACTATATAATATGTACAAAAAAAAAATACAACAAAAATAAGAACAAAATCATAATGAAAAAGGGTAAGGGCTAGACCAAATCCAAAGTAGAGGCATAGGTTGAATCGTATTGCATTCGGGGCGGATTCGAATCAAATACAGGTTGCTTGGGGACGAAGATGATAGTGGCTTAAAAGGGGTGTTTTAAGTCGATTTAGGTACCAAATTGAATGGGAAAATGGAATTTAGTATGTTTTTAATTAATGTTAAGGGGGTAGGTTCAATGTTACGGCAAAAAGTGGTCATTCTATGGTAGTTAGAGAAGAATGGTTGGGGGCAGTAATAGGTGATGCTTGTGTAGTGGCTAATGGAAGTTGATTATGGGTCAGGTCAAGGTTATGGTACATTGTGGTCAAGGTAGTGGTGTTGGTTTTGAATGATGTAGTGGCTAGAGTGACATTTCAAAGGGTATTAATTGTTAGTTATTGTTTTTGGTTGTTTGATGGTTAGCAACAAGGGGTTGTGGTCGTATTGGCTAGTTAGTGATCGGCACCATTGTCATTAGCTAGCAAATGTGAAGTTTGTTTGGATTTAGGTTTGGTTAGTGGGTATTGTAGTGGTTAGATGGAGTGTAGCCATTGTAGATGGTGGGGTTAACGTTGGTGTTTGCTATTCGGTGTAATTGATAGGAAGTAATGTCTACATTGGGTTTGTGTTCTGCGTATGTCGTGTATTGTTAGAGCTTAGTTGAGAGAGTAGATTAGGAGGTTATAGTTGAATATGTGTGTGTGTACGTCTATTGCTATTGTGCATAGCTGTTTACTGGTTATAAGTCTATGGTGAGTGGCTTGGTTATAGGTTGAAGGGGGTAGCTAGTCGTTAGGGGGTGATTATACACAGAAGAAGTAAGGAGCTGAGCAAGTGTATTTAGGCATGCTATTGTGTGTTGAATATGGGATGGACTAGGTGTTGTTTGTTTAGTGGATCGGTGGCTATTATTCGTTGTGTAGTTTTGGTCAAATATTAGAGACGAAGTTGGGTTGTGAATCGTATAATCATCCAAGAGAGAGTAGTGATCATCCTTATCTAAGAATTTAATTAAAAATTTATTTAAATTGCTTAAGTTTCATGCATTGATTGACAATAAATTCCATGAATCTTATTTTTGTGTATGATGTGGCGTTACATCAGCTGCATAATTTACATGTGGTAGCTAGTGTGACATGTTGAGGGATACGTATCATGTCACATGTACACTACGTGGTTGGATAGATTGTTGGCTACCGTCCACTTACTAAATGTTACATATCAAGACACGTGGCTCAATGAGATCCTGACATGTGGTAATGCATTGTGTGTGTTGTGAAAAAACAAAAGCAAAGGCATTCTTACGTCTTTAGTAAGGTTTGAACCTAAGACCTTAAGTTAAACCCAATACGAAATTCAAGTGCTTATCCATTAAACCATTGGCCTATGCTTTGCTTATATGTGTAAAGACTAGGTTAGCTTGGGATAGATTTAAATCGAAGCCTAAGCCCAAGCCCAATGATCTTCTCTTAAAAATACTTAAATCTAAACTATTTTATTACAATTCAACATTATTTTCCAAATTTCCCTAAAATACTCTTTTTTTTTTTTTTACTTTTCCAACTTCCCCTTTTTTTTATATATCTTTTCTAAATTTTCTTATTTTTTTTGTAATCTCTTAAATTTTCCATTTTTTTTGTATTTTTTTCAAACTTCTTTTTGTTTTGGTTTTTCCTAAATTTTTCATTTTTTAATTTTTTTTCGCCAAATTATCCTTCCCCCCCCCACCCCTAAAGTAGGACCCTTTGTTCTATTGTAAAAATTTTTAAAAATAAACAGAGGACAAAACTGGGGTATCTATGGTTGGCATCTCCAGCAATCAATCGTTTAAGAAGTTGTAATATCCCTAATGCTGCAAGGCATACGGATCGGTTTATAACATGGCTACTAATCAATCAATAGTCTAAATTCCTTAAGTCCATTGATTTCAGTCTCCTTAATTGATTGGCATGGGCTACTAAGACTATGATAAACCTTATGAACCTTTACATAGGATACAGAATTAATCAAATCCTTCTAAAATTAATCCATTTTCATAATTTTACATAAATTAATCCATTTTGTACATAAACTCTAATTTGATGTAAAATTAACAAGTTTTTGCTAGTTTTATGCATTAATTCAAGTTTTAAAGTTAGAAAAAACTATGTACTTTGAGTAGCGATGAAGTGGGTTTAAAAGGTCTAAGGAAGACTAAATAAACGACTTTGTTTAGCTCAAGCTAAGTGGTAGGCCCTACAATAAGCCCACTAAAAGGGCTTGCTTAGGCCTCGTGTAGATTGAATGTAGGCTATATTACATTCATATCATCTATTTATACATATTACCAACTCTTTAGCTTTGTACAGTAAGTAATGTAGATTTCTTCCAACCTTATTCCCTAGTTTTATTAACTAAAGTTACTCGCATAGTTAAACACCTAAGAGCTTGGGGGATAATGAGCTCTAAGCAATGCTGATGCTTGGAAAAAAGAGAATTCAAAACTTTATTTCTTTTATCTCGATTATGTTATTTTGGTAGATAACTAAAGTAATTTCCTTATTCCTTTTAAATTTTATTATTACACATCAACTAAGGAGATTTTATAGTTGTTTCTTACTTTATATTTCATATCAATGTCAATAAAATGGCAATGATGGGCAATAAAGACTACTTGAAAGAAACATACAAAAGGTTTATCTTGTAGGTGCTTCATAGTGTAATTACATTGTATTTTCATTTATTCATGTAGTGTAACAAGCAAACAATAGTTGCTCATATTGTTAGAAAATAAATAAATTAGATTGAACATCTAAATTTTAATTTATTTATAATTGAAATTTATTATAATTTCATGCTTTTTGTAAAATATGACCCATATTTTCACTTTTTTTTTTTATTAATCTTAACCTGACCCTTAGTCAAAACTAAGTTCAACCTCTTAATGCATAACCTTCTCAAATGTCCAGGTCAAATCTACGAGTCATGTTTGGTAATATTGATTCTAATTAGAAGCTAAAGAATTTAAGTACACTCATCATACATAGTGCTTCACCTTAGCTAGACAATTGTAGCTCCAAATTAACTTTCAAAGATAGTTATCTGTAGCAAAATAATAAGTGACTTTATTCCCATTATGATTTCTCAAGAAAATTATGATACTTTGATTTGACAGAATAATCTCCATGTTTTTCTTTAGGCTACATTTGAAGGCCTTCCTCAACATTAGAGGAAATTAGAATACTTTCAATAGCCTCAATTTCTTTTGTTATCACCTTAAGTTCCAATTAGAATTATCTTTATCAACTAGATCAACAACTTTTGATTTTCCAAGGTTAGAATCCATGGATCCGATTGATACAAAACGACTATATAGGTTTATCATAAAAAATAAGTCTTTGAAAGTGGTTAACTCCAACTTAGGCACTCTCAAAATCTTCCTCCCTAATGGTGTGGGCACCCTTCCTATACTTTAGCTTAACCAACAGAGTAAAAGTGGATAACAAACATAGCATAACATAAAACATATTCGACAAACAATAATTAAGCCAGTAGGTGGATACTTTATTCACATGACAAATAGTATCAAGCTGAGTTAGAAAATGCATAATGCATGCCATACTTAAGTATGTAATCAAATGCATCGGTACCAATATCCTTGTTTCCAAATTCCGAGCTCTTAGGCTTTTAATTTGATTAATCGACTCAATTGAGCATCTAAATACAATGTTCAAGAACCAAGTAGGCAATAAAAAACTGATTGGGAGTAGGATCCCCAAATTCTAGGGTAAAATTGATCATAAGATGTAGTTAAAGGGCTTAAGCAAATGCGATTCTATGTGCTTCAAAACTGAGAGAATTGAGCTTTTTCAAAACTAAGTGCTTGTTTAGAAAAAAATACTTTCGTTTCAAATATCTGATTCGCAATTCCTTTTCATGTTATGCCATGTCATAAACATAGCAAAAATATGTTAACACAATACTAAGTACAGTTTTTAAGTAACACATCCGAGTTTCATATCATGTGTCATTTAGTTAACTTGGTCTTTCTTTGATGTACTTCATCATTATAAATTGAATCCTTATATCGGTTTTGTTTAAGCGAGCACCTTAAAGGTTGAATTGTTGCCTAATGTTTTCCATAGTCTAAATGTGCCTTAGTAAATATCATCCAATCAATACATTCATGGTAACCAATTCTCAAGATTCAAACCAAGCATAATCAATCAATTACATGTGTAGGATATCATGTAATAAGCAAACATCATTCTAAGACTCAGAATCAAGCTCAATCAATTATGCACATAACTTGCTACCTAATAGATACGTATAAATCTACTCTTAAACACACAATATCTACTTACCTAAAGCTAGTGCTCTTCATGTCAATTATCCTCTTTGGTTCTAAGCTATCTTGATGACTTATAATCAAGATTCATATTTTATGTTTTGCTTAAGATTTATGAGTGCTTTAATTGATCTTAAAGTATCTTTATAAGTTAAGGATAGGTACGTTAGGTATTTAAATAATAATAACTGTTTAATACGAAGGACCTTCTATATGAGCTTCTACATGATCTTTTTATTAAGGTCCTTACCTTCTGCACAACCTTCTATTAGGATGGAGTTATCATTTGCTTCATTAACAATATCTTCTACTCAACCTTCTACTTAAGGTTGATCTTAGGATTCATGGTCGAGAAAACTTCTACTCAAGCTTTTACTAAGATTTACTTTTAGTTTCCACTTTATATTTCCCCATGGAACCTTCAACAAAATCTTTTACAAATTGTTTCATTAAAGTCTTCATTATATCATATTTTATTCTAAATCATTTTCCTTACCTAGTCATAAGCAACCTTCTACATAAACTTCTACAGGAGATACTTAGTACTAACTTTGCTAAAACTCACTAAAACTCCTCATGATCATTAAGACTTAGCAATCTTAGACATAAACCAATAGGAACACCACTTTAAATAACAAATTCTAGATTTGGACAATTTTGTGAAAGCTAATGCATGCTTGCTTTTCAATACATTGTCATTGCGATTTTACAAAAACGATACTTTTAGTTCATAAAACACAATAAATCACATGCTCAACACTTTTTCATTTGAAAATTCATATAGCCGTGTAAAATATCATTTTAAGACAAAAAATATGAATAGAAATCATATTTGACTAAAAATACTTGAAAATTAACAAATTTTCTGAAATTTTCAAATTTGGTAGTTTTTAATAAATCAAAATCAACAAAAATCTACCCAACAAATTTGGGAAAATTTTTGACATAGCTTGTATATAAACATTATAGGGAGTCTATAAAAAAATTTTGAGCATGAAGCAATGTTGTTTGCCTTCTCAAAAATTAAATTGAAAATTCACTTGAAACAGCTTATTTCCTAACATCAATATATAAAACATGCATATTTTGAAAAACTATTATTTTCCAATAAAATTACACTAAAAATAACTTAGGAATACAATTTTTCATAATTTACAAGTTAATTCACTATTTTTAAAAAATTATTGAAAGCTAGGTATAAACCAAAATTCACCGTCTTTGCAAGATTTGACCGCCAAGCACCACCAAGGGTGTATTGGTCACTCTAAGTGTTACTTTTAGGGCCTAGTAGTGGTGGTTACTCGTTTCTAGTAGTAATTTGCCTTAAGTTCCATGTATGACCAGATTCTGTACTATTTTCTACTATTTGTCATAATTTCTATAACATCCTAGATTTTCCTCCATGAAATTTTTTTAAGCTCACAATTTACCAAAGAGTGTAAATAATGGATGTTTGAGGCTTTTATAGTGGTTTAGGTGGTAGACAAAATTAGCAAGTGTCAAGTTGCTCCCAAAACCATGGTCTCCCCTTAATTTGCTTTTGAAAACCATACATATCCATGGTTTTAGTTTTTAAATCTATGTATAGCTCTTGGTTTGATCAAAACCACCTTGGTTATTATATTTATTTACTTCTTTGATTATTTTATGTTTTTTCCATGTAAATGTAAACTTCTACAAGGGGATTTCGAAACTTTTAGAAGGCTTCATTTCTAAATCATACTCCTTCTAGTAATATGTATTTAATATGTTAATTATATTTATTGAGTATACATCACCTTTCTTGGAAAAAATGCTTGTTTATTGTAGATCAAATGGCTAAATTATTCAAGAAAGTGTTTTTCTATGAGTTTTGAGTTAATGACCGCCCTAAATACATCTTAATTTCCATATTTGATTTCTACAAACTATTTTCTCATGTTATTAAGAAGCTTTATAAAAAATTAGGATAAAGATTTAGGATAAAAGTGTTTCAAGAGCTAGTTTAATCATAAAGAGTAGCTAATATTATGCACAATGGCATTTTGGTAATCATACTTTTTTATTTTTTGCGCTAAAGGATAAATTTATTGAAAAAGGAAATTAGCAATCTTGATGAACATCAAGATGCCTCATATAATAGTATTTAACAAGGAGATGGTGGATTAAAGAATAAATAACAAATTGATATCCTTAATATACCTTAGGATGCAGTCCAATTAGTATAACTATTAGTAGTTTTGTGAATAAAAAAAAATAAAGAAAAAACTTCAATAACAATGAAAAATTTGCAATAAAAGGAGAAAGAGATCAATAATAGGAGTCACCCCTCAAAGCTTTAAAGACATTCTTAGAATCTAACTCTATGATGACTTTCTTCCATCACCTGTTGTGAAACTTTATTTCAATTTTCCTTAATTTAACCTATACTAAGCTCAACCAATTTAATATAAATTACTCAATATTAAATTAAGGAAAAACATTTTTCTTATAAAAAATATTTAAAAAAATTAGAGTTGCCAACCAATTAAATTGATAAAAAGTGAAATTAAAGTTTTCAAGTGGAAAAACCCTAATTTGACCACTAATCTATAGATTTTTTTAAAAAATTAATTTTTAAAAAATTAAATAAGAAAATCTAAGCTTAGGAGTTGTCTTATTAAGATTAAGTCACCATATAAAGATAAAAAAAAAGCTGATAAGCTTTTACTTTTATAATTTTTCTAAAAATACTAAAATATGTATAGATATACACAAGTGTAATCAAGATGAATTTTTAATAATTTTTCTTACAAAATTATATATTTTCTTATGGTTACCCGAAATGTGCTTACATACCCGCTAGTCGGGATCAAACCAACATAGTTTTATTTTATAAATTTTAATGTGCAGGTAAATTTTAATTTTTTGAAAAGTAGGCAGGTTTACGTTTTTAGCTAATTTAATTTTATTAAGAAAAATCATAAAAAAACCATAATTTTTATTGTCGAATTTTGGAAATCCATGACAAAAAAAAAAAATTAGATTTTTATTTACCGAAACATGTTTTCTACATGTAAAATTTTTTAGAAAAATCTTCAAGTGTCTAAATACAATTTTTCATGAAATATGCAATTTATGTAGAAGATATGCTTAAAATACCTAAACTATAGAAAATATGTATATTTATGAAAAAAAAAGTATTTAAACTATAGAATAGATATCTAAATAATTGAATAGATATTTAAACCATGAAAAAGATGTCTAAATCATTGAATATGTGTCTAAATCATAGAATAGATATTTAAATTATGGAATTGATGTCTAAACCATGAAAAAGATGCATAAACTATGGAAAAAATTTCTAACTATAAGAAAATGTCTATTAAAGTTTTTTTTTTTATGAAAAACTAACCAATTATCAAAAAATAGTTTTACTGAAAATCCCTGTATGTCTAATAAAAAAATGCAAATGAAAAATAATGCAATTTTTAGTCAAATCTCCTAAGGTGTGTAGTCTAGATGTAATTTTTACCCTAAAAATATGCAATTTTATAAAAAATGAGATTTATTCTAAAAAGATGCAATTTTATTTAAATGAATGTGATTTAATCTAAAGACATGACTTTATCTAAAAGATATGATTTTATCTAGGAAACGTAATTTAATCTAAAAGATGCAATTTTATCTGAAAGATGCAATTTAATCTAAAAAATGCAATTTAATCTAAAAGATGTTATTTTATCTGAAAAACGCAATTTTTATGAAAATGCAATTTATTTTTAAAAATGAATATTTTAAGAAAATGCAAATCTATCTATGAAGATGCATGACATATAATTTATGTTAGGATTATTCTAAGAAGAAATAACTAAACCAACAAGTTGCACTAAGAATAACAAAATTAGTAAGATATAATAATAATAATAATAATAATAATAATAATAATAATAATAATAAATAATAATAATAATAATAATAATAATAATAATAATAATGATAATAAAACTATTAACTAAAAAATGAAAAAGAGAAAATAAACTAATGAAACTATTATAAAAAAAAAAACGAGCTTACCCAGTGGTTGAATCTAAGGGGGATAATTACGTAGATTGAATCAAATCGTGTAGATGCTGGCCATATGTTATAGCGTATGGATGATTCATACATGGAATGTGTTGGAATTTATCATGGACTAGACATAATTGAAGTGCTACACTTAGACTAGGTTGCGATGTGCATAGACTCGTATAGTGTAGAATTGAACTATGCAGCATGGCTATAAGGGGTATGTAGCTATTGTTTATGTGTAGCGTTGGACTGTATGATGTGATCTATAAGTGTGTGCTGTGTTCCGTGAGTATATGCAGGATAGTAGCACGTAAGTGTATGTAAGATAGTGGCATGTGAATGTGAGTAAGAGTGTAGGTTATGTATAATATGGGTAAGGGTTGTGTATGACGTGACACGAAGTGTATGGGTTTGTTGTGTGTATATAAGGATAGTAGGATGTGAATTGCAACATATGTAGCTTGTATGGAAATTATATGTTGAATGGATTATGGAAATATGAACTTTGAAAGCTTATACACAATGTGTGGAGTTTGTGAGTGAAAAAACTTAAAAATTTTGCATAGCCGAAAACTACTATTTGTAAGCCATTCACTTAATTCTTAACAAATCTAATATTGATAAGATACTATGATACATGATTTGGATTTATTAAATTCATTGGAGATTTAATCTAGTTTCTAGAAACTCTATACTTATTTAAGCTTTCTATCTTGGGCTCGATTTAGTCCATCTTGATTTAACCCAAAATACATGTTAACCTATTTAATAATTCCTAAGTCTATTCAACCCAATGTAAATTAGGTAAAAAAAAAAATTCGCTTTATATTAGATTGGACTATAAATATTTTAATGAAGCCCAATTATTCAATGACTTAGAATTTATTAAATTGAATGTACATTTTCAACTATGGTATAATTTGACCTTAAATGACTCGACTCAATTTCACACTTTATATTTTTTTTTATTTTTCTTTCAATTTTCATTTTTTTATTAATTTTTTTAACTTAGCCTAATAAAAAAGAATTACAAAGATGGTAAAAATGAAGTGTCTATAGTTGCTCCTCTTTATAATCAAGTTTGATTAAAAACTTTACTATAAAGATAAAAGAGATACCCGTTTTTGCCCATTCCTATCTTGAATTGACAGAATGATGATTACTAACTTAAATGGTCAATTAAAAAATGTCTCATCTTAAATGCATGAGGTAAGAGGATATTAACTTAAAAAGTCAATATAAAGAATAAAAGGTTTGTCTTGAAAAGACAAGGTAAATGATGAGGGGGGCTATCTTAAAAGGATAGGGCAAAGATTAGGGTGCTTATCTTGAAAGGATAGGGCAAAAGATTAGGGTACCTATCTTGAGAGGATAAAGAAAAAGATTAGGAAGCTTATCTTGAAAGGATATGAAAAAAGTTTAAGGAGTCTATCTTCAAAGGATAAGACAAAAGATTGGGGTGCCTATCTTGAAAGGATAGGGTAAAATATTAGGGAATATAGGGTAAAAGATTAGGATGCCTATCTTGAAAGGATAAGACAAATGATTAAGGTGCCTATTTTGGAAGGGTAGGGCAAAAGATTAAAGTGCTTATCTTGAAAGGATAAGGCAAAAGATTAAGATGCCTATCTTAAAGGGATAGGGTAAATGATTAAGGTACCTATCTTGAAAAGATAAGACAAAAGATTAGGGGAACCTATCTTGAAAGGATAGGGAAGAAGATTAGGGTACTTGTCTTGAAAAGATAGGGTAGAAGATTAAGGTGTTTATCCTGAAAGGATAAGGCAAAAGATCAGGGTACCTATCTTGAAAGGATAAGACAAGGAATAGGATCACCTAAAAAATAAGTTAAAAGGAATAAGGGCCTACCTTAAAAGGATAGGGTGAAAGGATAAGGGGCTGTCTTAAAAGGACAGGGCAAAAGGATTAAAGGTTAGTCTTGAAAGGATGGGGCAAAATAAATGAGCTTGTGTTGAAAGGATAGGGTAAAAGGATAAGAGGCTTCTCTTGAAAGGATGGGACATAAAGGATAAGAGGCTCGTCTTAAAAAGATAGGGCAAAAGAAGGAACATATCTTGAAAGGATAGGGAAAACTAAATTAAGGGCTATCTTGAAAGGATGGGGCAAAGAGGATAAAGGTAGGCATTATGCCAAAAAATTGATGTTAAAAGAAAAATTAGCTTTTAAAAAAGATAGATCTTTTGAAGAAGAAAACTTAACAAAAGCGTTTGAATGCATGGTTATTTTTCATAATCCTTAGATAAGTAAAGTTCCTTAATGTAGGATGACAAAGACTCCTGGGTTAAATAACCAAAGTTCCTAAGGAAAGATGGCTAAGGTTCTTGAATCATCAGATAAGGATAATTAAGGCTCTTGTTAACATGTTCCCATTCATATGAGAACCATAGACTCCCTTATGCACTTCTTTCATCAATTTCTCGACTTCTTCTTCATCTACACACCTTAATAATGTTGTATTAAGTGACCGTTTGTACAACATTGCTCTACTTAATAGGAAATGAGAAGCTAATCTCCTTATTGCTTTCCTATGTTTTCTATTAACCTTATTAGGGAACTTACTCATTCGAAGTAACTTTTTGATATCATAATACTAGGGCTTCTTTTATTGTTTCTCTTCAATGGTTAAATAAAAAGCTGGTCTTTCCTCTACCTCAATTTTTAGGGGGCTAAATTTTTATCCCATCCGTAACTTTCACCATTGATGCTAACATCGTGAGAACATCGTCAAATTAATTTTAGGTTATTGGAATGTAAGTGAATGAAATTTCTTAGAATCTTTCACCTTCCTAAATGCTCATGATAAGGTATCAACTTCTTGTCTTTTGTCTTATATTCTCCTCGGATCTAGAGAATTATAAGAGAGGAATCTTCATACACTTTAAACCTTTGTATTCCCATATCTAGCGCCATTTTAAACCCAAAAATGCAAGCCTAATATTCTAATATGTTGTTTGTATATGGAAATGCTAATTTAACTACCACAGGAAAATGATTACCCCCAAATGATACCAATATTGCTCTTATCTCACATTTGAACACATTGGCTGCTCCATTAAAATACATTTTCCATTCTAGCTTTTCACCACTTAGTTCATTCACCACCATCACATTTTCATTAGGAAACTAAGCTTTCGAACCATCATTGTCATCTTCTAGTAGGTATTTTGCCAATTGATTAGCTACTGCTTGCCCTTTAATTGAACTTTGACTTACATACTTGATGTTGAACTCAAAGAGCAACATCTGCAACTTTGATATTCTTCTAATCAATGCCAACTTTTCTACTTAATACCTCAACAAGTCATGTTTTGTCAATAACTCCATTGAGTAATAAAGAGTGTACTACTTGAGCCTATGTATTACCTATGCTAGGGTTAACATGTTCTTTTTACCTCTGAGTATTTCTAGTCGGCTTCTATGAACTTCTTGCTCAAGTAATATATAGGATGCTCTTTTCTACCTATTTCATCTTTCTACCCCCAGCATACATCCCATTAATTCAGGAAGGATCGTTAAGTAGAGAAGTAATGGCCTTTTCGGTACAGGAGTGACCAATTTTGGCAAATTCATGAGATACTCCTTAATTTTAGCAAATGATTTCTCATACTCTTCATCCCATTCTATCGCTACATTCTTCCTCAAAAGTTTGAACAACGACTTGCATTTATTGATTAGCTATGATATAAACTGAGTAATGTAATTCAACCTCCCCAACAATCCCTATACTTCCTTTACAATCTTTGGTACAAGCATGTTTACGATTGCCTTGACTTTATTTGGATCTACTTCGATCCCTTTTCTACTAACTACAAAACCTAACGATTTGCTTGAGGTTACTCCAAAGGTACACTTTTACCTTTAGTTAAAACTTCCTCAACTACTAAAACAGCTTATGTAAAACATCAACTAGATTTTCATCCTTCTTGGATTTGGTGATTATACCATTTACATAAGCTTCATTTTCTTGATGTATCATGTCATGAAACAAAGCTACCATAGCATGTTGACAAGTTACCCCAGTGGTAACAAAGGTGGTTTTGATTTTATCTTTTCTACCATCTTGATCTGATTATATCCTAAGAAACCATCCATAAATGAGAAAAGATGATTTTCGGTTATATTGTCCACCAATACATTAATTTGTGGTAAAGGGAAATTATCCTTAGGTGTTGCTTAGTTTAAATTACGGAAGTCCATACATATCCTAACTTTCCCATCTTTCTTCAACACTAGTACCACATTTGCTACCCATTTAGTGTAATCTGATACTTCTATGAACCTGACTTCTACTAATTTTTTCACTTCTTCTTTTATTTTAAGAAGTATATCTAGCTTGAACCACCTAAGCTTTTGCCTTTTTGGTTTAATGTCATCTCTTGTTGGTAACTTGTGAACTACGATCGACAAAGCCAAACCGGGCATGTCTTCATAGGATCAAGCGAATATATTTCGATAATAAATCTAATAACTCCTAGTTTTGATCATTTGCTAGATTTTGACCAATTTTCAAATTTTGCAGATTCTCTTCGGTCCCCAAATTAATCATAAGTATCGGTTCATCAATGATCACTTTACTCTATTAAAATGAATGCCAACTCTTTTGTATTTTACTTAAAGTCTCAATATCATCTTCGATGTCTGACCTAACAGGGTTGAAAGTGATATTAGTACTTTCATTATTTACAGGCATAAGATAGCCATTATGTTCATCATTTTTATTGGATCTGAAGAGTAAGGAAAAGGCAAAAGGATAATGAGTAAATAACAAAGAAGAATTAGAAGAAAGAAAGGAACTAGCTTTATTGAATGAATTCAAATTGTTTGAAAGAAAAGGCCTGTCACATCCCATCTTAACACAAAATGCATCATTGCATAGGAATACTTATTGAAAACTAACTTAACCTACTCATTCATAAAAAAACATCATTATTTATATGATAAAGGGGTTGCTACATTGGAGTTCATCTGGATATTCTGTTACAACTTATATGTACAATATAATATTTACATCAAAATGTGAACTAGCTTTTTCCTTTATTATCTTAACAATAATAGGATTCCTAACTTAGTATAGTTTCCTTATAAAAGTTGCTAACTCCAACTTACATTCTCAATATATATCCCCTTCTAGTGTTAGGCCCTTCATGATGTAGTTAACCTAACGATAAAACATTTTATCCCCTCAGCTACTGAAGTTGAGTGAGAGTAGATAACAAACAATACAATATAGACAATATGATAGACAATACGACATATCACAACGAAAACATTTTAACCATAACCCGTAGGTTCAACTTCTCATATGCATTCGCCTAATGAGGCATTTATTGTTAGCAATGTAGTATGCTATGCTCATATACATGGCATGCATTGGTACCAATATCCTATGCCCTCCAATCTTCTTCCAATTAGTCGACATAGCTAGGCATTTGGATAGAATGTCGATGAACATTTAGGTGATATGGAATTGCTTGGGAGTAGGACCCTCATCAAATTAGATTATACACTGTAGTCTATCATTATCAAAATAGGTAATAAGGAGCTACCTAGAAGTAGGACCCCTAACTTTACTTTACAAAATTAGACTATATACTGTAGTTCACCAAATCAAAGTGGCAATAGTGCTAAATTAGACTACACACTATAGTTTACCAAATCTAACTATCAAAATAGTCATAATATATGCTTCCAAAAGTTGAGTTCATAAAGCCATGCTTTTTCCATTATCACTTGGAAGACTTATTCTGAAAATTTTAACCCGTAGGTCCCTTTTTGTGCAATGTCATGCAGTGATATGCAATAACAACTCATGTATATCACTCAACACAACCAGTCTTTTAGTTTTATTCAACCTAGTGATTTGATTCTAGTTGTGGAACTCTCCCTAGTAGAATTCTAGTATCTTACTTAGGGTTCACTTAGGTGAACATCTAGAAGATTAAGTTAGTAATCACTTAACTTCCTCAGTTAGCACAATCATTCGTAAGCACAAATCATCGCCTAACATGGCAACATAGCATTTAAGCCAAGATATAGTTACTATCATTTAAAATTGCCACATCAACATCCACTATAGTAGCATATTAGTTCACCCTTGAATCCCTTATTTAATTAACACGGCATCAAACACCACGTAGTGTTATGAGTAGCAATATATCTATTCCAAGCATGAGTTAGATCCACTTACCTGGACTTAGTAATAGTGTAATATCCTATACTTCATGACGTGATCCTTCCTTACTTATCATACCTAAGAAAATATAATACGGTCTTCAAAATTAAGTATAGGTCGAACACAAACAATTATAAGCTTTCATTTTTACATCTTTAAACTTCATTTAACTGTATTTTACTCATTTTTTATTTGATTTCAGTAAATTTTATATCGTCACGATCGTTATTTTGAGTACTAGTTATGTTTCTTAAGAACCAAGTCTATTATTATTATCAAAATCCAAAAAAAATACCCTTTTCTCTTACAACTCTATCGTACACTACCCTAATTTTGTAATTAACTCAAATAAGCTTTAATATTGAACTAAAAACCTAAAAAATAACACTTTCCAATCTTATCCAATAACCCTTAATACATCCTAATGCATTCATTTTACATGAATTTGATAAGTAACTTACTAGTACTAATTACTATAGTAAATATTGAGCCAATATATAAGCTTATATTAGGAAAATATGTAATAAATAGCATATGAACCCGATTAATTTCATGAAAAATCCTATAGAGTTAAAAAAATATATAGTTTAATTATCGATCATCAATTATACTAAACTAGCTATTATCAATTTCTACAAAAATAGCGGTTTTAGATTGAAATTATGAAAAATTGGAGAAAATAAACAAACTTATGTGTAAGATAAAAAATAAATGTTCTAAGTATCATTATAAACTTCCAAAAGTCAAAACATCTAGGGCTCACTCATTAATTTCATCAAAAATTAATTATTTCAATAATTTAATAAAAATTGGCAATTTTATTCAAAATAATTATAAAAAATAGTAAACATGCTTAATTTCTAAAATTATTGTTTCCAAAATTAAATATATATTTTAGGTGTATTATATGAAAAATTGAGCTTGAAACATCATCTAATATTTATAAAAAATTATTCAATTTCGCCCAAATAGGGCATTTTCTTCAGGAACCCATATTTACACTAATTATTTTATTAAAATAAAATTACTACATTAATCTACACCTAAAATAACCTTATAAAACCAAATTTTATAATTAATTGGCAATATTTAATATTTTTAAAAAATTAAATAAATTACGGACGAAATATTGGTTTACCTAAACTAGCTACCACCTGGCTGCTGAACCTAATCGGAACACCTCCTCTGGCTACCCTTTATTGGACTTCTAAGCTACTCTAAGTCAAGTTATGGTTTGGTAAATGAACCACCCTAGACTCATTCTAACCCTATTTCTTGTGATAGTTTTATTTTAATTTTTCTAAATTGTTTTCTTTTATTTTCAAAGTTCCAAAATATTGAAATTGAAAGTTTGGATCCTACTTATAGTTTTTGAAGTTTGCTTAATTAAATAGAAGTTGGACATATGTATGCTACATGTCAATTTTTCCATTTTCTTAAGTAACATATGTCATCCCCTCATTAATCAAGTGTTGACTCATCATTTCCAATTGATAATAGGTTAACACATCATTTGGTAACTCATCCATTCAATTTTTTTTTTATTAATTTTCTATTATTTTACATTATTTTACCTAATTTTGATAATTTATTATTATTATTATTATTATATGTATATATTTAATAAATATAATGTATATCACATGTAAATCCATGTATATTATGTATAATTCAACTTCATTTATTATTTTTGAAAGTTAATTAACATATCTCTAATATCTCGTTATATCTAAAAGCTTAAATTTTATGATTATTGACTTTATCGATAAATTAATGTTTTTCTCAAATTAATATTTTTAGATTGCTTATTCTGAGAAATTAACTTTACTTAAATTACTTCGTCAAACTTTTCTAACTTTATTGTAAAGTTTGAAATACAACGGATAACTTAGTCTAGTAACCCAAATTTAAGGGCTTGGATTATAGAGTTATTGAACTAGCTTAAAATCCTAGGGTATTACAAGGCCTAACTAATCAGACTAATTATAAAATCAAATGCTCCTAATTGATCTAATATTGCTTTTCTAAAGAGACCTATTAGCAGGAATGGAAAACCAATTGTATAAGGAAACTAGGATGCCAACATCTTTCTCCTCGTCTAGACTGATGTTGCATTGCTAGGCCAAAGCTTTGGATAAATGAGCTACTTCAGGTTCTTGAATACAAGCTGGTACTAGAAAGGTTTGATGGATGTTTGGAAAATCCATATGAACATTGTATAGATGATCTCCTCTCTTGCCTCTATTTTTGGCCTTCATTTCTTAGATTTCTACTTTAGTAGGCTCATATCTAAGCCTAAACGTTCCAATATGTTGCTTAGGTTGTTTTGAATGACCATAAGCACCCTATCTTCACACTTTAATCATGCTAACCTCATAAAAAATCTATAATCCTAATTCCTTCAAATCTTCACTCCCGATATAAGGAATAGCCGTTTCATTGTAAATCTCTTAGTCTTACTCCCCAAGAATAGTGACCAACTATACATCGGCTATGTATTTCACCTTATGATGTAGAATAGATGGAATTGCCCTTGTTGAGTGAATCCATGGCATTCCCAATAGAAGATTGAAAGTTCAAGGTATATCCAAGACTTGAAATGGAGTAGTAAATATCTGTGGATCGATCTTGACCTATAACCTAATTTCTCCAAGTATATCCCTCTTTGACCCATCAAAAGCCCTTACTAAAATTGAGCTAGGCTTTATCTCAATCAAATCTACTCCAAGCAAATTCAATGTTGCCAATGGACATACATTCAATGAAGAACCATTATCAATCAGCACTTGAGTAATAACTTTTTTTTATACATTTGAACACTATGAAAAAGGGGCTTTGTATGCTGGTCTCCTTATTCGCCTAGCTTATCAGGTGAGAATGACATTTAATCTATTGCAAATATTAAATTGACTACCAATCCCAGCTTTTCAGTAGAAATCCATTTAGGTACTTTGAAATCTTTTAGAATTTTGATTAAAGTTTCTCGATAAGTATTTGATGACTATAGTAAGCCTATTAGGTAGATCTAGGTAAGTACTTTGGCTAGATTATCCACAATCTTGTACTCACTATCTTTTACTATCTTCCTTGAAACATTCTAATCTTCCTCATCCGTACTTCAAAGATCCTTCAAGAGGCCTCTTCTATAGTAGTCTTCCTCTTGACCCCCCCATTCTGATCATAGACTCGTCCTAAGTGAGTAAGCCCATTAACCATAGGTAATAAGGACCTGGTTATTGGATTCATCGTTTGGTAGTCCAGAAGGGTTGCTTTCTAATTTTCAAAGGCTAATGGGACATTAAAAGCAATTTTTCTAGGCTTACCCAATTCTTTAACCATCCCATTCTTTTCGTAGTACTAAAAAACTAATGGTTTAGGCCTACCTCCAATCATTTCAACCATCTTAGTTGTCTTCTTGCCTTTTACAATAAGCTTGTCTTCTTCCTTAAATTCAGAACCTCATCCAGTAGATAGTTCATCAGCATATATGGTGAGTGAACCCGCATAATCAACCAAGTACTCATACTTTCCTGATGGTTCTCTTAGGGTATTAACCATCGGATCTCTAACTTCATACCTTTCTCTGATCTCTTTCTGAGTACATCTCTTTCGTGGTTTTGGAACAGTCATAACCGTAATGTCAACTTTCTGTATCTTCTCATCCTTCAACAATTGATATATAATTGGCCTTGTTTGAGTTCTATCTTTGAGATTCATATTTTGTAAGTGTTTGCCTTACCTTAGATTCCAAGCTACCTCTTCAATAGCGATAGGAAGATTATCTAAATCAACTTTTGGTTTAGACACTTTAGCAATGATCATATTGATTGAGCGTCCATGATTCGGTAGAGGATTATTACCCATATTGGGAGTAGGAGTTTAAATAAAGTCTAATTGCACTAATTTAGCATCAATAAGATCCTGGATCTTGTGATTGAGTCTTTAGTACTGGTTTGTAGAATGCCCCTTTTGCCCTAAATGATAACTACAATGGAGCTCTAAGTTGTTGTTCCTTGGTCTTTATCCCTCCTTCGATATTTCAAATGTGAAGAGATTCTCCTTCCTTAATCCTAGAAGAACTTAGCTTAGAGGAATGGGGATTTAGGTAAATTGTCTCCTATGTAGGCAATTATTTTGATTTGAATTCGGTGGAGAATTAGATCCTGTACTAGTTATAGAAAGCTTAGGCTAACTTATCTCATGTATCAATCTCATTCAAGTTTAATTAGGCATGCCAAGTTAAGGCAGGTCCAATCAAGCTATATTGAAAGTTTTGGACCATCATCTTGTCATACTTTGTGTATTTTCCCATCTTTATAATGTACAACCTAGTGTAGAGCTTTGGGCACCTAGTCCCATCATATTTCTTGAACTTTGGAATTTTAAGATTTTCTAGAAAATCATCATCTTCATTCATCAATAGATTGATCATTTATATCTGCTCAAACCCATTAACCATTTCCAAGGTTTTCATCTTCTTAGTTAACTTCTACATAAACTTCCTTTACATCTTTTGGTGTTTTTCCTCAATTTCATTCCTCTATGTCTCAACATTGGGAACTGATTATGTATCTTCCAATTGAGTAGGAGGGATCACTTCTACATTCTGATTCGGGTTAACTTAAGATGCTTACCTATCATTGATAATTCCAATAGCCCAACTGAAAGCCTAAATTTGTTCATGTTTTCTTTTATGGTTACGACTCTAGGATTGGGCTCAGTTTGACTGACGTTTCCATTACCATGAGTTGACATTCTTGCTTTAAAACGAGTGAATATTGGGCTTTTAACTGAGTTTACTCGCTTGGGCGCTATCTTCAAAATCCTACAAAAACTCGAGTTTTAGACATTTTTGTTGTTTTTGTTTTTCTTTCTTTTTATTTGCTTTTTTGTTATTTTGTCATTTTTATTTTATTTTCTTTTTGTTTAAAAGGCAACTAAAAATATATGAGCAAAAGACTACGTAATCAATAAGGACTTTCATTAAGCTATAAATTTATTAATAATCATAAAATCAAACCTATACAATGAACTAATCTTTCTAAAAAAAAAAAAAATCCTATATTTATAAAAGTTGATGGGTCTAGCTAAGACGGGCTTCATCGGGTTAATACTACCTTGACTTTCCATATCTATATTACATAAAATATGAAATGATGCAATTATTTACAACAAAGCTATTAAATTTACAAAAAGGTTGTATATGATATTAATCATTTTACAGTTTCTTCAAATTTTTTCATATTACGTAGCCCTTTACTTATTGAGAGACACTAAAAAAATATATAATATAAGAAATAAAAATAATCACCTAGAAATAAGCATTAGTAAAAATAAAATATATAAAAAATACAGTATGCTCCACATGCATGTAATGTAAGAGGGGTCGGTAATTAATAAATTATAAGAATTATTATGAACTTGTGGTCAAAGAGTACCCTTATATATAAGTGGATCAAAAATAAGATTTAAAATGAAATGAAGCTCATGAATACTTTTATATAAGGGTTATTGATTTTTTAATTTCTCTTTTTTTGAAAAAGATCACCAAACTGACTACAGGTTAATTAGACATTTCTTATAATTTACAACAATGACTACCCCTTTTTCAAAAGGAATGATATAGGAGGGTAGGGTCTATGGGATATAGGCTCTATAGCTCTAAGGATTTCTGAAGAAAAACCTAGTAGGCTATATTGAAGCTTGAGTAGACTTACCTGTCATCACTAGGTAAGGGTAAAGACCTTAGGGACTAGAGAGTTACACAATAGCAGCTCGTTTTAAGTTTCTAAGGTGGCCTAAGTCTGATTACATCTAAGCATACAAAATGATTTCTAAAGAAAGCCCTATCGTGGGTGCTCGTCCCCCTCCCCCATCGCTCCCCATCCTCCCCAAATCCCCGTTATGGGCCTATTGGGTTGGGTTTTTCCTTAAAGGCTTGTATTATTAAAACCCAATTAGTACAACTATATTATAATAAACCTAAAAAATAAAAAAAAATGTAAGCTTATTAATTAATTTTTATGTTTACATGGTTAACTTACTAGGGTCTCTAGCAGAGTTGCCAATTATATTAAGCTTTATTTCAGGTATTTTTAATTTAACCTATATTAAGCTTAACCCACTTAATATTAAATTAAGGAAAAAAATATTTTTCTTTTAAAAAATTGGAGTCGCTAGCCAGTTATATTAGTAAAAAGTGAAATCAAGGTTTCCTAGTGGGAAAACCCTAATTTAGACTTGGAAACCCTAATTTAGCCATTAGTTTGTAAATTTTCTAAAAAAAAATATTTTTAGAAAATTAAACAAAAAAATCTAAGCTTAGGGCCTAACCATTTAAAACAAAGTCACAATGTAAAGATAAAAAAAAAAAACTAATTGGGCTCTATTTTTTATAATTTTTCTAAAAGTTCTAAGATATGTACAAATATGTAAATGTAAGTAAAATGAATTTTTTTAAATTATTTTAATTAAAAAATAAATTTGAAAAAAAATGAAGATTGAAAAAATAATAAAAATAAAGTGCCAAGTCCTATTGAGTCAAGTTGAGTCGTTAAGAGTTCAATTAGATAATAGTATACATTCAATTTAATAAATTCTAAGTTGTTAAAAAATTAGGCTTCATTAAAATATTTTTTAGTCTAGTCTAATATAAAGTGGGCTTTTATCTAATTTACATTGGGTTAAATAGACTAAATATTTATTAAATGGGTTAACATGTATTTTGGGCTAAGTTAAATTGGATTGAGTCGAGCCTTAAAATAGAAAGGCCAAATCAATATAGGGTTTCTAAAAACTAGGTTGAATCTTCAATGAATCTAAATCGGGGATGATCGTATCTTTCATATTTAGATTTGTTAAGATTAAATCTATAACTGAAAAGATCCAATAGATTCAATTATGTAATTTATAAATAGTAATTTGGCGGTAAATTTTTAATACGTTTTCAAGATTCACAACATACAACACGATTACTTACATCCACAATTCCTAACATAGGACATTCATGTCTTCATATTGTTCACAATCTTCTCTAATTACATATAACCAACCATGCTCAACAAGCTTCCATTCCATAATCTACCGATCGATCACCACATAATCACTTAAGATCACTCACTGACCACTTGTAAACATACTAGCATTGCTCATCGATCACTACTACATACCGACTAAACACCCATAGCACTTAATCATTGATCACTCACTTACACACCATTGTCCTGTTGCACACTTGATCACCACACAATCACTCATACCAATCGCTCACACTCTAATCATTACCTCACACGGTAGCACTCACACACTGAGGAAAACATACACACAACATACGGCAACATTCATTTACTAGAGCACTCTCTCATCGATCACTCGTTGCACATTATCCTTACATATACTGATACGTACACTAAACTACGCTCATGTCCCACACACTAATTTGATACACACCCATAGCATCTACACACTGATTTCATTCTAATACACACTCGCTTGCATGTTCATACACTGATGAAACATATGTATAGATCACATTAATGTACACAATCCATGTTGCACACTTAGTTACCAATCTAACATTGATGCACTACTGCTACACGTGATTTACTATTGCACTACCGCACATGACTCACTGTTATTGCACACGATCTACTACTGCATGCGTATGATCAATTCCACACCGAGCACATCAATGTAGTCTAGATAATTACAATATGATCAACACGAACATGTCAATCAAGGACGATTCGACTTATTTAGGTAATAAAAAGTTATTTTTTTTCAATTATTTGTTTTGGTTATTTTAGTTAGCTAATTAATTTATTTTGCTAATGTTTTTTCTTTAGTGCATTTTTTTTATATTTTATAATTACAAAACCATTTTTTAAAGGTAATTTTCAATTTTTTCATAAATTTAGTTAAATTTCATTTTTTGAAAAATCACAAATATTTTCTCTAAGATTCGTACTCGGATGTATGAAATATTAATTAGAGTTTTTTTTCAAAATGATTTAGTTAGTTAGGTTTTCTTTTAAAATAGATTTATGAAATTAGATCTTTTTTTTTAACTTTTAAAAATAAGAAATTATTAAATAAACCTAAATCTAGTTTGATTTTCAAATTTAAAAAAGATTCATCCACTAAATCTTTTTTTAAAAAATATCTACGTTAGTTTAATCCTGACTAGCAGATATGTAGACACCTTTAGGGCAACTGTATAAAAAATAATTTTATTTTATTTTCCATGAAAATTCGTAATTAAAAATGATAAGAAATTCATTTTAATTATATTCTTACATATTTTTATATATTTTGGCACTTTTAGAAAAATTATAAAAAGAAAATCCATTAGTTTTTTTATTTTTACATGATGACTTAGTTTTAATAGGTTTGCTCCTAAACTTAGTTTTTTTCTGATTTAATTTTCTAAAAATTATTTTTAGAATATCTGTAAACAAGTGGCTACCTACTTAATTTAAGTTACTCGCCATAAAATTAAGGAAAAACATTTTATTAAAAAATGTTTTACAAAAATATTTAGAAAAATTGGATTTGCTAGCCAGTTAAATTGGTAAAAATTGAAATTAGGGTTTCCGAGTAGAAAAACTCAAATTTAGCCACTAATTTGTCAATAATCCAAAAATAATATTTAAAAAATTAAACCATAAAAAAACTAAGTTTGAGCGCTAACATATTAAGACTAAGTCACCATGTAAAAATAGAAGAAAAATAATGGGCTTTATTTTTATAATTTTTCTAAAAGTGTTAAGATATATACAAATATGCAAGAATATAATTAAAATGAATTTTTTATATTTTTTATCATGAATTTAAAAAAGGTAATTTTTTAAAATTATTTATATGATTGTCGTGGAGGTATCTATATACTTGGTAGTTAGGATTAAACCAACATAGTTTTTTTCAAGAACAGATTTAGTGGGTAGATCTTTTTTAAATTTAAAAATTAAGCCATATTTATGTTTATTTAACAATTTATTATTTAAAAAAAACCTATAAAGATCTAATTTCACAAATATATTTTAAAAGAAAACACAACTCACTAAATTTTTTTGAAAGAACTCTAATTAAGATTTATATATATATATATATATTTTAAAACATACTATGTGCAAAAAACTATTTTTTTCCCTAAATTCTACATGTAAGATATACTAAGATATGCATTTTCTTCAAAGATACGAATCTTGGAGAAGAGATATGCAATTTTTCAAAACTTGCAATTTAACTAAATTTATCAAAAAAATGAAAATTATCTTAAAAAAAAAACACAATGTATGATGATTAAAAAATATAAAAAAAAATTGCATTAAAAAAATACACATTAATTAGTAAAATAAATTAATTAACTAACTAAAAAACCAAAATAAATAATTAACTAAAATAATTTTTTATTACCTAACTAGGTTGAATTGTGGTGACCAACATGTTCGTGTTGATTGTATCGTGATCATCTAGACTATGTTCATGTACTTGGTGTAGAATTGATCATGTATGTGCTGTAGTGGATCGTATGCAACAGTGAAGGAAGTGTAGTGCATGATCGTATATAGTAGTGAATCATGTGTAGCAATGTAATAGTGAATCATGTGCGACAGTAGTGCATCAATCAACGATCGGCGACTGGGTGTGTAATGTAGATCATGTGCATCAGTGTGATCAATACGTGTGTTTCATTAGTGTATGAACATGTAAGCAAGTATGTATTAGCATGAAATTAGTGTGTGGATGTTGCAGGTGCATATCAAATTAGTGTGTAGGACATGAGCATGGTGTAGTATGCATATTAGTGTATGTAAGGATAATGTACAGTGAGTGATTGGTGAGTGAGTGTTCTAGTGAGTGAATGCTGTCGTATGCTGCATGTGTGTTGACTTTAGTGAGGGAATGTTGCCATGTGAGGCAGTGGTCAGGGTATGAGTGATCAGTGTGAGTGATTGTGTGGTGATCAAGCATACAGTTGGACAATGGCGTGTAGGCGAGTGATTAGTGAGTGAGTGCTATGGATGTTCGGTTGGTGTGTAGCAATGATCGATGAGTAGTCCTAACATATGTGCGAGTGGTCATTAAGTGATCTTACATGATTGTGTGGTGATTGGTCAGTAAAGTGTAGGCATGGAGGCCGGTTGAGCGTGTTTAGTTGTATGTAATTAGAGAAGATTATGAACAGTATAAGGACATGAATGTGCTATGTTGGGAGTTGTGGGTGTAGACAATGGTGTTATATGTTGTGAATTCTAAAAATGTGTCAAAAATTTATCGCCAAATTACTATTTATAAGCTACACAATTGAATCTTCTGAATCTTTTTGGTCATAGATTTAATCTTAACAAATCTAGATACGAAAGATACAATCATCCCCGATTTAGATTCGTTGAAGATTCAACCTAGTTTCTAGAAACCCTAATTGATTTGGGCTTTCTATTTTAAGGCCTTACTAAGTTTAACTAGACTTAGCCTAAAATATACGTTAACTTATTTAATAAACTCTAAGTCTATTTAACTCAATGTAAACTAAATAAAAACTCACTTTATATTAGACTGGACTAAAAAATATTTTAATAAAGCTTGATTCTTTAATGACTTAGAATTTATTAAATTGAACGTACACTATTATCTAATTCGACCCTCAATGACATAACACTTTATTTTTATTATTTTTTTAATTTTCATTTTTATTCATTCATTTTTTATTATTTATTTTTAATTTTTTTATTCTTTAAAACTTAGCTTAATAAAAATACTAAAATAACAACAACAAAAATGAGCTGTTTGCAATTACTCCTCTTTATAGTGAAGTTCGATTAGAACTTCGCTACAAAGATGAAAGAGATATCTATTTTTGCTAAACTCTACTTTAAACTGATAGAATAAGGATTACTAACTTAAATGGTCGGGATACCAACTTGAAGGTTGATGTAAAAAATAAATAGCCTATCTAGAAAAGATGGGGTAAAGGAATGGGAAACTCGTTTTGAAAGGATGAGGTAAAGAAATAAGAAGCTTGTCCTAAAAGGATACGGTAAAGAAATAAGAGGGCCTATCTTAAAAGGATAGGACGAAGGAATAGGAGGACTATCTTGAAAGGATGGGGTAAAAGGGGTAGGGGTCCTATCTTAAAAGGATAGGGCTAAAGGATTAAGGGGCTTATCTTGAAAGGATGGAGTAAGTGATTAAGAGGCTTGTCTTGAAAGGATGGGGCAAAAGGGAGCCTATTTTGAAAGGATAGGGTAAAAGAATAGGGTGTGGCTAAAGGTTTAAAGTACCTATCCTAAAGCGATAGGGCTAAAGATTAGGGGGCTCGTCTTGAAAGGATAAGGCAAAGGAATAGGAGGTATGTTTTGAAAGAACAGGGCAAAAGAGAACCTGTCTTGAAAAGACAAGGCAAAATATAAGGGGCCTATCTTAAAAGAATGGGGCAAAAGATAGAGTGCCTATCTTAAAAGGATATGGCAAAAATTAGGGTGGCTGTCTTAAAAGGACAAGGAAAAAGGATAGGGAGTCCATCTTAAAAGGATAGGGAAAAAGATTAGGGTAACTATCTTGAAAGGATAGGGAAAAAAATTAAAGTGCCTGTCTTGAAAAGATAAGATAAAGAATAGGAAGACATATCTTGAAAAGATAGGGGCTTATCTTAAAAGGATAAGGATAAAGGATAGGGGCTGGCCGAGAAAGGATAGGGGCTGGCCATGAAAGGATAGGACAAAAAGATTAAGGGCTCATCATGAAAGGACATGGCAAAAAAATTAGCTTGTCTTAAAAGGATAGGGGCTGGTCATGAAAGGACAGGACAAAAAGATTAAGGGCTCGTCTTGAAAGGACATGGCAAAAAAATTAGCTTGTCTTGGAAGGATAGGGGCTTATCTTAAAAGGACAAGGAGAAAGGATAGGGGCTTATCTTGAAAGGACATGGCAAAAAGATTAAAGGTTCGTCTTGAAAGGACGTGGCAAAAAAATTAGCTTGTCTTAAAAGGATAGGGGAAAAAGAATATAGGGCCCATCTTGAAAGGATGGGGAAAAAGGATAGGAGGCTCATCTTAAAAGTACATGGCAAAGGAATAGGAGGCTCATGTTGAAAGGACA
This sequence comes from Lumnitzera racemosa, assembly GCA_024138005.1. Classification (NCBI taxonomy): domain Eukaryota; kingdom Viridiplantae; phylum Streptophyta; class Magnoliopsida; order Myrtales; family Combretaceae; genus Lumnitzera; species Lumnitzera racemosa. The sequence continues at coordinate 44,148,669 of JAMXBC010000004.1, read as the reverse complement.
AGGCAAAAGGAAGAGCTTGTCTTAAAAGGATAGGGCAAAGAGAATAAAGGTAGGCATTATGCCAAAAAATTGATGTTCTTAAAAGAAAAATTAGCTTCTCAAATGGGCAAATCTTTTGATGAAGAAAACTTAACAAAAGGGTTTGAAGGTATAACTAATTTTTTGTAATCTTCAGATAAGTAAAGTTCCTTAATGTAGGATGACAAAGACTCCTGGATTAGATAACCAAAGTTCATAAGGAAAGATGGCTAAGGTTCTTGAATCGTTTGGTAAGGATAACTAAGGCTCCTGTTAAGATGACCAAAGTTCTAAAATGATCACTAAGATTCTTCAAATTTCTTAAAGGGATTACTGAAGTTCTTGATTAGAGGATGACTAAAGTTCACATTGACAATTCTCAAATTTTTCACTTTTTAAATGTTGAAGGAAAAAACTATTCATCATTTTCTTGCTAACATGTAACAAAATTATACTGATTATAAATGTCACAAATAAGTGGTATGCTCGTTCTTTTAGCCCATTGTACATTCATTCTTCATCTTTGATTATTTGTCCACTATGATGAGGGAATAGGAAAAAACTTCAAATGAAAACCTTGTTCTTCTTGCCATAGGGAATTCTCATTCGAATTTAGGATGAATTGCTTCTTGTGCCCCCAAGTCATGCTTGACTTTTGCATCCATAAGTTTCATATTAGAAAAAGTATCCTAATTATCTGAATTGTTTAGTTAAAGAGGACTTATTCACACTCTCAAATGTTTTATTTTTACTCTCGACTATGATTCCAAAAATTATAGTCAGTCTTGTATGTGATACATCTTGATTGGTTTGATAGGCCTTTTCATCAAGGCTATAACATAGGCTTTTAGTCATTAGCTTAACCAAAAAGGGATATAGATGTGTTCGAGCAATTTTGAAAAATTAATATCTCAACATAAGTCATCAAGTCAAGAACCTTGATTGGAAATGCTAAGATGGGCTTGCCCAAGTTTTACGAGCAATGATTACTTAGGATAAATCAATTTCTTCAGTCAAAAGAGTTTCATCAAGGGTTATATAGTAGGTAGGGCCATAGAATTAGAGTTTTATTCCTTTAGGCTCGGAATCTCTTGCTTAGATTTGTGCTTTGAAGGATATTGAAGGAAAACCCGAGTCTTTAATTTTAAAATTCAAAGGTTCAGCTTTTCTAAGAGAATTAGGCTTTGGGCTCTTTAAGAGCTTTTATGCTGCACTTTAGGATGTGATCACCTTGCTTTTATTTTCTCTTTACTTTTTCTCCTTTTTTTTTCTTCTTTTTTCTTTTTTCCTTTTTCCTTTTTCTCTTCTTTTCTTTCCTTTTCCCTTTTTTTCATTTGTTTTGCCAAGGTGATCACCCTAAAACCAAAAGTTTGAAGTATATAAACCTAATGAAGTACTTATGACTTTGGAGGAGTATTGAAGACAAATTCATGGCTTTATGATGTTTGAATGAATGTATGGATTTGACTGAAGTGTATAGTTTGAAGCTCTTCTTCTTATTAAATAAATGAATTATTTGTGACAATCAATGCTCATGAATTGATACAACTAAAGCAAGCATAAGTTAACTTATCCCTTTTCTCCAAAATCAATGGCCCTAACCTCTCGATTGTCTTAATATGGGATGATTCTTGACGAGGTTTATTTTTTGAAAAACTTCCCTCAAATGGCTCAAAGGAGGTAACAAAAATGTTTAGGGAGTGAAATAAATGCCTATCATCCTTTTAATTCAAGTATTACATGCAAAATAGACTTCCTTTGAGGAATGGGTCTTATTCTCACTTTCTTATCTCTCAACTCTCATAAGTATTTTAAGGTCAGTATTTAGGATTAGGGCTTGCCTCTTATCATTTAAACACTTGAAATAATGTGATACTTTCATTAGTTTGATAATGAAATGTTTTATGTTTTGTTTGCGCTTATCTACTCCAGTCTCACTTGATGTGATTAGCTATTCTATTATGCCTTAGTGAGTCATATGCCCCTTTGTCTTTAAAGGATTACCCCATTTGCTACCTACTTAGCCCAAGCTCATTAGATTTGTTAGTGGAATAATTCATAGTAGAGACAAAATTCATGCTTTGCTTCAGTGTTAAAGTGGGTGGGCTAGTTTTATGGAGCGAGTGTTTCGGTCCTTTTCAGCTTGGAAAGGATTAGTGCGTAGACAAAGTTCCAAGGAAGTTAATAGGCCATAGGTTTGGGTTTTTCCTAACATATCGTAGGTTGAAATTGGTAAGGTTGCCTGTGGTTTGTGTTTGAGTTTTTATGTTTAGGGCTTTTGAAAAAGTCTATTAGTGAGCTTCTCCTCAAGGATTGTGCTTGGGTTAGGCTTTCCCTAGAGATGGGCTATGTCTCCACCATTTTCATTTTTTAATTTCCAATGTACTTTCCCCTTTTGACCCTTAGTATCAAGTTTAACTCATAGGCCACAATGCTTTGGGCTCAAAATGAGTGACTACTAGGATTAGGCTTGGTTTAGGATTGTTGTTGTTATTTATCGTCTTACTTTAGAATGAATGGCTATAGGCTTCAACAATGGGTTTAATCACTTAAAAGCATAAACTCAAAGCCCATAAATTTTGTACTTGTTAGCATATTTTTTTTCTTTGAAATATTTCTGATTTAAAAAAAAAAACATTATTCTAATAAAAAGCGTTTGAAAGCACTTATATTACAAAAACTTATGTTACAAATAGGGTTACTGACATCTCCTAACTTATTGGAATGACTAAAAAAGTTAGAGAGTTGACAAGAAGTAGTGGCTATTTTACAAAGTTAACAACTGAGTGTAATGACTTATTTACAAATAAAAATTCTTAAAAACCTTAAAGGATGCTAAAGAGAACCTATGCTATAGGTGACTAGATTGTTAACATTTCCTAAAGAATAGAAAAACCCAATTAGAAGACAATTCAATAAGGATGATAAAACTATAAAAGGACAACTGACAATTAAAAGGTGATGATTTTATTAAAGAGGTGCCTAATGTTACAAAAACATGAGCAATAGATAATTTAGAGATAACTGTTATTTATAGATCATTGATAACAAATATTCACAACTCTAAGGATTTTCATTTATTCTTTTTTAATTCATACATAAGAATGTTATTGTACAAGAAAAAAAAATTAATCGAAATAACCAACACTAAACAATAGAGTAACAAAATAAACAAGTAATTAACATATAGTAAAAGCACATACATGCAAATGTTGAGTTAGCGATTGAATAATAGTGCAATAATTTATTATTGTAAAAATTTTCGAGTTGTAACTTTATTATAATGCCATGATTATATTAATTTGAGTATAAATATGCTAGACCCTTGTTGGGTATAAAATTTTTCTATGAATACAGATGTAGACAAAGTGTAGAGATTTTAATAGTTTACAGGAGAAATTTTTTTTTACATGAAAAGAAAATACATGGAAAAAAAATGTACAACTGATATGTCAAATGGGAAAACAATAAAACTGCAACTTGCCTATAAAAATTTTAATGCAATTTAGTGGGTTTGATCTTAAATTTGATTTTGCCACTTTTTATTTGTAAAATGAATAAAAAAAGAAATACATAATACCTATATTACAAAATAATACATGAGCAACCATATAATACATAGAAAAAAAAATTAGATAACAATATATATACAACAAAGTATAGTATAAAATTAATGCAATATGTTACAAACACATGCCATGTAATAAGGGTCAGTTAATATTAAATTGTAGGAATGGAATTATTATGAACCGACGGTTAAGGAATAGAGTTATATATAAGTGGATTAAAATAAAAAAAATGAAGCTCATGGATACTTATATATAAGTGTATTAATTCTTTTAATTTCCTTTTTTTTTGAAAAAAAAAGCCCAACTAATTGTATATTATCAAATTTTCCTATAATTTAACAATGATTAACCTTTATTTATTTATTTAATTTTTCAAAAAATGATGCAAGAAGGTAGGGTTTATGAGCCTTAGGCTTTGTAATTCTAAGCATTTTTGGAGAAAAACTTAGTAAGCTACATCGAAGTATGAGTAGGCTTGTCTTTTACCACTAGGTAGGGGTAAAGACTCTAGTGACCTAAAGGTTACACAATGGCGGCCCATCCTTAGTTCCTAAGATAGCTCAAGTTCGACCACATTTAAGCATACAAATGATTTATTTTTTTTAAAAAAATCACCCCTAAATCCTTAGTAACGGGCCCATTGGGCCAAGTTTTTCACAAAGGCCTACATCATTGAAACTCAATTAATACACTATATTACAATTTATAGATAAAAAGAAATAAAATAAAATTCCATTAATTAATTTTTATTTTTACATGGCTAGCCTACTAGGGTCCTTAGTAGAGTTGCCATTTCTATTTAACCCTATTTCGATTTTCCTTAATTTAACCTATAGTAAGCCTAGCCTATTTAATATAAATTACTCGATATTAAATTAAAGAAAAATATTTTTCTTTTACAAAATTTTTTAAAAATACTTTTCAAAATTAGAGTCGCCAACCAGTTAAACTGGTAAAAAATAAAATTAGGGTTTCCAAGTGGGAAACCCCTAATTCTGTCACTGGTTTGCAGATTTTCTAAAAAAATTATTTTTTAGAAAATTAACCATAAAATTTAAGTTGAAGAGTTAACCTATTAAGACTAAGTCATTATGTAAAAATAAAAAAATAAACTAATAAGCTTTTATTTTTATAATTTTTCAAAAAATGATAAAATATGTATAGATATGCATAAGTATAATCAAGATGATTTTTTAATAATTTTTATCATGAATTTTAACAAAAAGAAAAAAAAATGATTATTGTTATTTTTTTATGGTTGTCTTGAAGGTACTTATGTACTTGTTAGTTGGGATTAAACTAATATAGTTCTATTTTAAAAATTTTTAATATATGGATAAATTTTAATTTTTTGAAAAGTAGCCAGGTTTACATTTTTAGCTAATTTATTTTTATTAAGAAAAATTCTGAAAAATGTAATTTTTATTGTCTAGTTTTGGAAGTCCATGACTAAAAAAAAAAGTTCAAATTTTTATTTAGGGAATAACGTTTTCTATGTGATAAATTTTTTTACAAAAATCTTAAAGTTTCTAAATGCAATTTTTCATGAAATATGCAATTTATGTAGAAAAAATACCTAGACCATAGAAAAGATATCTAATTATGGAAAAAATATTTAAACCATAGAACATATACGTAAATCTTTAAATAGATATGTAAACCATTGAATAGATGTCTAAACCATGGAAAAAATGTATAAACCATAGAATATATATCTAAATCATGGAATAAATGTTTAAACTATGATAAAAATCTTAAACCATGGAAAAGATGTCCAACTATAGAAAAATATCTATTAAACATTTTTTTTTTATTTTATGAAAAACTAACTAAGTGTCAAAAAATAGTTTTTATTGAAAATCCCTAAATGTCTAATGAAAAAATGCAAATGAGAAATAATGCAATTTTTTAGTCAAATCTCCCAAGGTGTGTAATCTACATGTAATTTTTATCCTAAAGATATGCAATTGTACCTTAAAATACAATTTTATAAAAATTGTGATTTATTCTAAAAAGATGCAATTTTATTTGAAAAAAAAAATATGATTTAATCTAAAAGACATGACTTTATCTAAAAGATATGATTTTATTTAACAAATGTGATTTAATCTAAAAGATACGATTTTATCTAAAATATGCGATTTAATATAAAAAATGCAATTTTATCTAAAAGATGCAATTTAATCTCAAAAATGTGATTTTTATGAAAAGGATGCAATTTCTATGGAAATGCAATTTATTTATAAAAATTGATTTTTTTAAGAAAATGCAAATCTACCTATGAAGATGCATGACATATAATTTATGTTAGGATTATTCTAAAAAGAAATAACTAAACCAACAAGCTACACTAAGAATAATAAAGTTAGTAAGATATAACTATAAAAAAAGTAGAAAATAAACTAATAAAACTATTAACAAAAAAAAAAGAGAAAATAAACTAATGAAACTATTATTAGAAAAAAAAAAAAACTAGCTTACCCAATGGTCAGATCTAAGGGGGATAATCACGTGGATTGAATTGGATCATGTAGATGTTAACTGTGTACTATAGTGTATGAGTGATTTGTGCGTAGAATGTGTTAGAATTGATTGTGGATTAGATGTGATGAAATGTGCTGCACTCAGATTGGGTTACATCATGCATGCATTCATGCAGTGTGGAATTAAACCATGTAGCATGGTTGGCGACGGTGTACAACTGCTGTTTGTATGTAGCGTTGGACTATGTGATGTGAATTGTGAGTGCATACTGTGTTTTGTAAGTATATGCAAGATAGTATCATATGAGTGTGAGTAGGAGTGTAGGTTGTGCGTGACATGGGTGAAGGCTGTATGTGATTTAGCAAGAAGTATGTAGGTTTGTTGTGTATGTGTGAGGATAGTGGGACATGAATTGCAAGGTACGTAGCTTGTATGGAAATTATATGTTGAATGGATTGTAGAAATATGAACTTTGAAAGCGTATAAGAGATGTTTGGAGTTTGTGACTGAAAAAACTTAAAATTTTTCACAGCCAAAAACAACTATTTATAAGCCATTCACTTGAATCTTTTGGATCTCTTTGTTGTGAAGTTGATTCTTAGCAAATCCAATATTAATAAGATACGATGATACCCAATTTAGATTTATTAAATTCATTTAAGATTTAATCCAATTTCTAAAAACTCCATACTTATTTAAGCTTTTTATCTTGGGCTCGATTCAATCCATCTTAATTTAGCCCAAAATATATGTTAACTTATTTAATAATTCCTACGTCTATTTAGTCTAATATAAATTAGATAGAAAAAAAAATCCTCTTTGTATTGGACTAGACTAAAAATATTTTAATGAAGCCCAACCAACGACTCAGAATTTATTAAATCAAATGTATATTTTCAACCATTATCTAATTTGACCTTAAAATGACTCTATTCGACTTGACTTGACACTTTATATTTTGTATTTTTCTTTCAATTTTTCTTTTTATTTTATTTATTTATTTATTCATTTTTTTACATATCTTAATAAAGAAGAATCATAATGGTGGCAAAAATGAGGTATTTACACCTGAAATATGCAAGTAGCAACCCCTTTGCTATAGCCAAGGCTTTGTTCTCATCTACATAATTTGCTAAAGAGGATAAACTTAAGCCAACAAAAAAATTACCATAGCTATCCTCAGCAATAACCCTAAGTCTAACTTTTCCATCCTACTTTGACTAAGCAACATCTGTATTGATCTTGATAAAACCAACATTAGGAATAGTCCAAGCATCCTTATTCATGTTACTATTCATGACAAATTGATTTGAAAAGGATGTGAGTGCTAAATTTGCAAATTTACCGATATGTGTTGGAATTCAACAAATTTTAGGATACAAATTAGATATTAGGTTGTTAAATAGTCCTTCACATTTGGCTTTCCAAATAAGCATGTAGAAGATGCAAATTTCATTGGAAAACTCCTTGACTTATATTTATTTTAAGTGAGTCCTCTTAGGATTTGCACAAACCACTCGCCTAGACTTATTGTCAATGAATCATCCACACACCACTTTCATATGATAAAAAAAGATGTCTCACTATTTTCTCCTTATTACAGAAACCACAGCTTAGATCATGTCTAACATTTGTTAAAAATAAATTATTATTAGTGCTTATAGAGTATGTGTAGCATTTCTACAATAAATACTTCATTTTAGCCAATGGACCAAATATACTTCCAAGTACAACGATCAAAAGAGGATAAAGATGTACTCAAACCTGGTACATGTTACGTCTTTGCTGTCATTCTTCTATAAGCACTCCAAATTGAAGAATTTCCATCTCTTTCCCAAGGCTAGATAATTCTATCCTCATAATCAACTCTTGATAAAGAAATTTTAGGAATGGTAGTTGTTGTATTATTGTCAAAATAATCTCTCATCAAATCCTCATTCCATCGTTTGGTTCCTTGATGAATCAATGCTTCCACCTTATTAAACTTGTAGAAAACTCCTCTAGAATTAAGCAATTGTACTTTTGATTTTGAACCTTGGATCTTTGGGCGAAGAAAGCATCTAATTTTTCTTCCATTCCTTACTTGTCATAATAGATCATCCTTAACAACTTCCCTTCTAGATAGGATACTTTACCAAACCCAAGAAGCCTCTTGACCGTTTATGGATCGAGAAACTCACAATTTAGGAAATAAAGACTCTATAAAGTATATATTAAAGTTGGTCAAGATTCTTAATTATCCTCCATGCTAGCTTACTTAAGAGGGAATTGTTAAATCTCTCTAAGTCTCTAAACCCCATACCTCCTTGTCATTTTTGTTATTGCAAAAATGACCATTGCTTCCAATGAATTTGTCTCCCTTTGTTGTCACCTACACATATGCATGGTTCTTTAATTCTTCTCAGCCTTTTTATTAGGACTTATTAGAACTGAACACTTTCTTCACATATTAGAGGAGCATAAGCCTAAGTTATTCTCACTCAATCATTGCTCTCATCCAGTCTTATCAAAGTATAAATAACATTTGAGGTATGATTAACAGTATGAGCATCTATATCATGATCCCACCAAATTGTAAGCCTACCCAATAAGCCTTCTAGCTTTACATAAGTTGCTTGATACACTGTGCTAAGGACATCTAAGGATGGCCATATCTAGGGGATGGGTCTAAGCTTACAAAAAGCTCGAAAAGAAAGGTGGAATGTACGAAAAATAAGCAAAACCCTTGAATAAATCTAAAGATATGGTGCACCAAGGAACTTCATGGACTTATGAACTAGCTCGATATGATACGTAAGTAGTTCATAGAGGTCACTTGCCACCTAGTATTGCTTAAAGGTTAGGATAAGAGTTAGACAAGTAAGCGAAAATAGCTTATAAGAAGAAGAATCTGTTTATTTAATGATTTAAAAGATGATTGAGGCTACATAACATAAGAGTATTTATACCCAAAATTCTAGAGCAACCTACTAAATATGGAAAAGACACAAAGGGGTATTCTCTAAATAAGTATTGTACAAGGAACATTAAAAGGGTACAAAATGGAAATAAGAAATAAAATCTTTGTGCAGCAAATTCCATCATATTTGAGGCTAAGACAAATGGCTAGTAGATACTAGCAGCATTTTAGTAGAAACAGATAAGAGAATACAGTCATGATAGTTGATGCTAAGCTGACTTGTAGGCTTTCTTAGGATGACTTCAACTCAGATGTTATTTATGTAGCTTGGAATAAGGTTTATTGATTTGTTGGGTAAGTACACTGAACCATTTAGTGAACATTCTTTAGGTCAACATTTAGTGATTAGCCATAGGCATAGAAGAGCTTGGCTTGGTAATTGTAGTAAACTGATGGATAGAAGTAACTTGGATTCTTGAGGTATAGCTTAGAAAGGAGAATATACCTCACTAAGCTCTTGAGTCCTTATGCTCGAGCTCGAGTTAATGGTCCTGTAGGTTAATCCCTATCATAACCTCCTAATTGATTTGGATTTGGTATGAAATCAAGTTAGTCATTTTGTTGTGCTTTGTTTGAGTAGTATGGGATAAGGTTGACAATGTTAAATACATCAGATACTTTGAAGTCTTCTAGTAATATTACTCTATAGGCATTATCATTGATCTTGTAAAGTATCTTGAATAGGTCTTCATCTCACGTGGACAATTTGTTCTTCCTCTTGCTTGGGAACCTCTTTTTTGCTCAAGTGTAACCATATTAGATTGTCGAGCTAAAATTACTTCGTCTTCCTTCCTCTTCTTTTTTTCTCTATCTTCTTGCTAACTCGGTTGATCTACTAGGCAACTTTTTGGTAAATCTATTAGAAGGACTAAGCTTTGGTTCTTACTTCTTGGTCTTCTTGGTTGAGTGATGGCATTAGTATGTGATCAAAGGGAAGGTTAGGATTAAAGCCATAGATGAACTCAAATAGTGTAGGCCTAGTGGTGTCTTGTGTTGTCCTATTGTAAGCAAATCTTACTACAAGCAAACTTACATCCTACCTAACCAAGTTCTTTCCCACTACAGCTTAGAGTAGTAAACCCAAAGTGAGGTTGACTACCTCTATCTAGCCATAAATTTAAGTTGGTAGGAAGTGTTGAATAGTAACTTGGTTCCCATCTGATGCTAGAGGGTTCTTTAGAAATGGCTTAAGAACTTTGGATCCCATTCTGACACCATACTTCTTGGTACTCCATGTAAGCAGGCGATCTCTTGCAAAAGGAGAAAAGCAACAGTCGAAGCATCATTAGTTTTAGTACAGGTTACAAAGTATTCCATCTTATTGAATTTATCTATGATGACCATCACTAAGTTTTTGCCTTAGACAATTTAAGCTAAATTGAGGACAAAATCCATGCTCAAATCAACCCATGGCTTAGTCAGGATAGGTAGAGGCATAGATCTTCGATGTTTATCTCGACTTTTTGCCTTTTTATAGATCATACGGTTCTCAACTACATAGTGCACATAGTCACCTCATCTTAGACAAAAAACCTTGCATTTAATAGCTTGTAGGTCCTCCTTTCTCTAAAATGTCTAGAAAGCCCACCACTATGAGTTTCTCTTACTAATATTTCCTTGAGAGAACAGGTCGGCACACATAACTTACTACCTCAAAATAGGTATCATTCCTTTACATGGTAGTCAGCTATTGTCCATCCTTTTCCACAGCATCCATATATGGGATTAAAATTAGGGTCTTAGGAATATTGCTCCTTAATGCTTGCAAATCCTAACAGTTTGGTATGCGACTCGGTAAGAAGACCACGTCTCCTTGATTAGGCATTAGTAACCACATTGGTTTTGCCTTACTTATACTTAATCATCAAAAGTGAATCCTTCTAGAAATTCAACCCATAGGGCTTGTCTCTTAGAAAGCTTGGTCTAACTTCGAAGGTATCTTAAGGACAAACATCCTTAGTAAAAGGTAATGTTCCTACACTTAAAGTGCTCAAATTAGTGTGAAGAGTTCTTTTTCATATATAGAGTAATTTAATTGGGCTCCTTTAAACTTCTAGGTTAGCCTTTTTGCATCAACACAGCTCCTATACCAATACCTAATGTATCATACTTAAGCTTAAACACCATTTTGAAGTTAGGTAAAGCCAGCATAAGTGTAAAGGTTAACCTCTCCTTTACTTCGAAAAAACTTTTTTCTTCTCTTTTTCCTTACTTGAACTTAACATTCTTCTTCGTTAGCTCACTAAGGGGTGCAACAATGGTACTAAATTTAATAAAGCAATAGTAAAAAGAAAATCCATGGAAGTTTCTTACTTCAACACAAGTGGTCAGGGTCGGCCATTCAACATTGGCTTAGATTTTCTCTATATCAACAAAAGAAGTTCATCATCTCAAGCTTGCTTAATGCAAAAAGAACCAAAGCTATAGCTAAAGAAGATTCTTTAAACAACCAAATTTCCTTTTCTTGTAGAGAATGTGTTTCCTCCTCAAATGGCTTATCAACGGGAAGGTTAGGGGTAATAGATTTATGACACAATGAAGGATCAATGATGTGGAGGGTATTTGAGGTATTGGAAAGGAAACAATAGGTAGCATAGGGGTGAAGAAGTTGCTATGAAAAGAGGGATTAGGTAGTGTATTGGTCATTCTAAGGTTTGGACTGAAAATAATGGGTAGGTCTAAAAAGCTTATTTTTGGGAGGAACACGTAGAGGTAAAGTTGATTGTGATTCATGCTAGTTTGATTTTGATGGAGAGGGTTTAGTACTCCAAGATGGGTTTGGGTTTGAAAGGGTATCCAAGATTAAGGGTTTGGAAATTGCAGTATAGAGTTCTATTGATGGGATCTTAGGGGGTATTGAAAATTCAAAAGCTTTGGTGACTAGAGCATTAGGACTTACACATGTATATTAGTCCATCGAGCCCTTTAATGGCCCATTTACAAAGTCACATCTCACTTTGAGAAACTTATTTAACTTTAAATTTGGAAAACTCCTTTCTATATGTTATTTAATGTTTCCAAAATAGAAATTGACTTGTCTCCATTGAATTCAAATACCATTATATATATGATTACTTAGAGTCCATAAAAATAAAATTATCACTTTCTTCATAGTCCAACGGTTGCGTAGTCAGTTCATGAGATGATGAAGCCATAACCTATCAATGAAATGAAGATGAAAAAACCAATCAATAAAGATGCAAACAAAAGAGCAATACGTGATGGACTCAGATGAACAAATATTAGACAATGGTAATAAAAGACATAAATAGAAATAGAGAAAACCTAGAAAAGAAATAAACTCAGCAAAGGAAGAAATCGAAAGAGATCAAAAGCTAATCACGATAATTAATCTAATACAAGAGACGTTTCTAAGTTACCTTGTACAATACAAATAGCTATTATTTGAGGATGTCAGACAGATTACACTAAAGATAGTGTGGTAATATCCTACGAAGGGAAAAAGAACTCTCATGATGAGAGACTATGGAGAGAAGAGAAAAAAGTTTTGGTGATGACATGGAAAATCGAAATAATAACATGATAAAATTGGATACCAAGTGGCATAATCCTCTTGAGCCAAGCTGGTTTGAACTTTGTTCAATTGAATTAAACTGCTTCAAGCTTTATTTATTCAAACAAACCGGTTTTCAATCTAAATTGGAATAATTAGCTAATAAAACAAGTTAGTTTGATACTTTTAGGGCCAAAACTCTATAAAATTGAATCAAATCTAAATTAACCTAAACCGATTTGATCTACTCCTAATCGGTTCAATACCTTTGGACTAGTTCGATTAATTAAGCTAATTCATTAAATAATAAATAATAAAAAGACTTTATAATTAATAATTGTGCTAATATTAGTGGGCCAATTCAATTATAAAACTAAGTGGGCCTACTAGCTAAATGGACCACATTTGGTTAATAGGCTATGTTAAATGCCCTTTAAATTTAATAAATGAATTAAGCTAATAACTAGTAATGTAATAAAGTTAAATCGTTTATCTAAGCTTAAAATAATAGAATAATAACTTCTATCTTTTACTTGTACATTTATCTTAACTTGATCTTTTGTTTTACGTTATTAGTTCCAATTTTGTTGTTTAGGATTCTAGGTATAGAAAGCCTTGCATGTTGTACACTAGAAAATAAGTCACTAAACTAATTTGTAAGCTTAGTTAATGATAATGAATGTACACTACTTATATATGGTTAGTTGATCTAAAAGTTATTAACCGTAGATGTAGTTTTACCTGTCTACAGTAGTTTAGCACGTAGGCCACTAAGGGTAGCTTGGTAAGTAGTTGATAGGAGCAAGCTTGTGCCAATAATGACACAAGAACATAGATGGAAGTTATATCGAGCATAATCTAAGGTTATGGGACCTAAGTAAAGTATATGGTATGTATGGACTACAATTTTCAATGGCTAGATAATGGAAGTGACATTTGCACAAGAATAGTTCTTAGAGATTAATAATTGACAACAACTTTGGTAGAGGCATGTAGTTGGATACGCATGGCAACCCTCAAACTTGCTTTAGTGAGATGGGCCTCTATATACAATATATGTTCTTAATAGCAAGATAATGAGTGTGTTTTATGGTTGATTTAACAATGCTTTTATAAGATTTTTTGGGTGTTTTATTGAATTTGATGCTTAATTTTTATATATTTTGACTTCAAGCTTTACTTAAGGTGTTGATAGTCAGTTTTCATCCACTCGGTTTTATAAGCATTGATATAACTTCACTTACTCATCCATTCAGTTGTCGATAGGACGGGTAATCTATACTCTCGGCATCTTGCCAAGTAATTGACATTTTTAGCTTTTTGTCGAGTAACATAGATCCATTCCTAATTTGAATTCAAGTTTATGGCATGAGTAGATATCATAAGCACGGTTATATTACATAACTGTCTACTCTCCCTACATTTCAAGGAAGGTATCTAAGTAAGAAACTTCAATGTATCCTAACAGTTATTCAAATAATTGTTACTTTAGACATGAAAATCTCCTATGAATACAGAAGGAAACTCTGTAAGAGACATCTGATAATTTTTTACCACTCACTTTATTTTTCTCATTTCTGCTTACTGATTTAGGCATCAAAGTGGCTACGTCGAACTAGCCCCAGTACAAAGCAATTTTCTTTTCTTTGCGGGACATTTTCAACTCCTAAAATCCATTAACAACATTTGGTGCCATTTGTTTTTCCCTAAACACAACAACATGGTTAAAACTAGGATGACTAAGAGTACAGCTACTGACACTTCCTCTTAACACCTTAAGGGGGGGAGGGGGGGAGTCAGCATATTAATGAGCAACGTCTGGCTAGATTCGAGTAACTTAGCCTCGATTTGGCTAAGGAAAACTAGTAATTAAAAAAAAAACATGAACAGATCCTTAACCTCCTTCATTATAGTATTGATCTAAATCAAATCAAAGAGTATGGCTGTTACGATGCCGAGAATAGCGATGATTCAATTTATTCACTTTAGTTGTTGAAAAAGCAAGCAAAGGTTGTGGTAAGATCCTTAACCCCTACATTAAAAAAGAATGACAAAAGCAAGCAACCACAGCTGGCGTACCATACGGGACCTTCGCATATAGTACCCTTGCTTCAATGAGCAAGCAATTCTAAATCAAGAAGAGTCCCTTTGTTCTTGAGATTTCGGAGGAAGTGATACCTTAATACATCAAGTTGTCACAATTTGAAACTTATGATGGGACAAAAGACCCTAAAGACCATTTAGAGTACTACCATACATTGCCTAAGTTGCATGGTTTAAGTGATGTAGTGGCTTGTCAAGCTTTTCCCTCAACATTGAGGAATGCAGCCAACACATGGTTCAAATACTTGAAACCAAACACCATTTCTTGGTTTGATGAACTAGCAAAAGTGTTTGTTCAACACTTCCTTAAAAGTAAACTTCCTATTGAGGATTCCTCAATCCTTAACACTCTCAAACAAAGATCAGATGAGTTAATTAGAGACCACTTGGCTAGGTCTATGGCTAAGATGGTTCAAATATCAAAATTGGATATGAGTGTGGCCCTCAACATTGTAATCGATGGAGATAAGCCTATGGATACCTTTTCAAGTCTCTTGCAAAGAATAAGCCAAGAACTTTCATTGAGTTCAATGCTAAGGCCACCCCATACATTTGCTAGGAGGATAACATAAAGGCCCAACGAAAAGCCGATCAGAATAGAGGGGATAGAAAAAATGACAAGGGGAAAAGTAAAAAGGACAGACTCCACATAGATTATGATTAAAGTTCAAATGTTAAGAGAAAGAGACCAAGGATTTCGGCATTTTCATCACATATTCTTGTCAATTGTCTAATTTTAGACATATTGATGGAGGTATGTAGGCAGAGAGGCATTCTGCAGTGGCCCAAAAGAATGAGAGGAAATCCCTTAAGGAGAAATTCTATAAGTGCTATGATTTTCACTGTGACAAAGGTTATAACATAGATGAATGCATCTAACTCAAGAATGCAATTGAGGATGTGATTCAATGTAGGCATTTGCGAAAGTTCCTAGGGTATGATGTCGAGAATATTAAGAGACCATCTTAGAGGAGACATGAGGAACATAAGAATGACACTTGGCTAGCTATTGCTTGGAGAGATGCAAGGGATGCGAATTCTAGCAAAGCACCCAATGGAGTGATTAATACTAGTGTCGGCAGACCTATTATAGGTTAGTTAAGCTCTTTGAGCCTAACTAACGTTAGAAATTATGTTTGCAACATCTAAGGCAAGAAGCTCAAGATCGATAACATAATCTCTTTCATGAAGGAAGACTTTGCGGGCACCCAAAGACCACATGATGATGTACTTGTTATTGGTGCAAGAGTTGCCAACTTTAAGGTCAAGAAAATTTTTAATGATAGAAGAAGTTCGATAGATATCATTATTCAGCATGCTTTCGACCAGATGAGACCCAAGATCAAAGCACAACTAAGATCTTATATGTATGATTTATATGCCTTCAACAATCAACCTGTCTAAGTAGTTAGAGTAATTTCTTTGCTAATATAGATCAGTGACGAGGAGCATGTTGTAGAGGATAAAGTGGACTTCCACATTGTCAAATGTTGGTCCCCATATAACATGATTATAGGATGGCCGTATTAGCATCTATTTGGCATTATCCCTTCAACTGCACATTTTAAAGCCAAGTTCCCTATTCTTATGGGAGTCAGCATGTGCAAAGGGGATTAGCAATTGGCTAGGTCCTTATACATGAGGGCCTTAACACGAGAAGAGGTGTTTTAGGTAGAAATCTGTTTGAAAGGCAAGTTGGTCAGCATAGAAATTGCCAAGTGTGATATTGAGGAAATTTCTTTGGAAGATGACCTTGGGAAAACAACAAGGATAGGGAAACCCTTATCAGTAGATAGTCGACAAAGTTTGGTCAACTTCTTATGAGCTAATGTTGACGTATTTACATGGTCCCCTTTGGACATGCTGGATATCTCGAGAGAAGTTATGGTACATAAGCTCCAAATTGATTTGAGTGTGAAGGTGATCTAACAAAAGAAAAGGAATTTTGCACCAAAGAGATAAGTAGCAATAGAAGAAAAAGTCCAAAAGTAATTAATGGCAAGATTTAATCGGGAAGAGCCTTATCTAACTTTGCTAGTCAATTTTGTGTTATTCAAGAAGTCTAATGACAAGTGGTGAATGTGCATAGACCTTATGGATCTCAACAAGGCCTATCCCAAGGATTGTTTCCCACTGCCAAAAATTGATCAAATAGTGGATTCACCTACTAGACATATGTTCCTTTCTTTTATGGATGCTTTCTTTGGTTACAACCAAATTAAGATGGATAAGGATGATGAAGTCCATATGTTATTTGTTACTAATTTTGGAACATTTTGTTACATAGTGATGCCCTTTGGACTAAAAAATGCCAATGCAACTTACTAAAGACTTGTTACCAAGATGTTTAAACCTTAGACCCACAAAAACGTTGAAGTATATGCCAACAACATTATTGTGGAAAGCGTAAAGGAGGGTCGGCATCTTGGCCATCTTGAGGAGACATTTGCTACACTAAGGAGACACAATATGTAACTTAACGTACAGACACAATTTCAAGAAAATTTTTAGGATACATGGTCATTTGGCATAGCATTGAGGCCAACTCGAGAAAATTGAGATGATAATAAACATGAAATCCCCTTGTATGGTCAAGGAAGTATAGGAACTAATTGGGTAAATAGTTTCCTTTTATAGGTTTGTGTCGAGAAGCGTAGATAGGTGCACAAAATTCATTAAAATCTTAAAGAATAAAAAAGAATTCAGATGGTCCAACAATTACAAGAGAGCTTTTAATGATCTTAAAAAATTCCTTGTGTTACCCTCAATACTCTTGACACCCATATCAGGAGAGAGTTTATATTGGTATCTATTGGTCAGTTGTCAAGCTCCTTCTTTTGTATTGGTCTGAATTGATAGTAAAGAGCATCGACCCATTTATTATGTAAGTCATGTTTTATAAGGGTTAGTATCACGAACAGAGGACAGCCTAGTCGAAGCAGACGCCGTATACTGTACAATGAACCCCTGATTGGTTACCCTTCCAATCAAGAACTCTTCATACAATATATAAGGCTCTACAACCACTAGTTTCCCAAGAACACATAGATTCACATGATATCATCACATTAACATATTTATATAAAATTTGAACTACAAAGCTTATATCATATAGTAAGAGAGTACATCTAAGTCTACGATACTAAGAAAACAAAAGTACATGAGTAAAGATCGACATTAACTGTTCTCTCAATACACATGATAGCTTTCTCCTACCCAAGTCCCTAAGCTAACCTATGGCATCCCTCGACCAACCTTTATATAACGACCCAACAGTATCGTTATAGTGATAGGTCACCGTGTACCATATAAAGGTCTATTATCAACCCCCTTGCTGATCATAAGCCTTTCATACGACACACAAGGCTCCTTCCACTCTACGTTACCACTAGGCCATAGACAAGTAATATAGAGCAATTTAACTAAAATTACTTATATGTTATAAATTAACTAATTGTGTAGGCTCGTGAGACTTGCACCAAAACAATATTACGAACAAATGCAATTCATAACGGAACTGCATAAAATCTAAGTTATGCATAAATATATAACAGTATCTAAATATCTATAATCTATTACAAAATGTCCTCTTCGCTCTCTGATTACTCCAGCCCGTCTCTACCCGAGACTTACCACAGGCATGCCTCGGCCCGGATTGACGAAGAGGTTCTCCTGCACCAACAAAAATCTATAAGGGTGTAAGCTTACGCTTAGTGAGATAAATGCCCTCATCAGTACCACACGATAAAAATTTATTAGATGCACAATCATATGAATACATGAACAAACAGTATGCCAAACAAATCATGCAGTGACCTAGGAACTGCATAAGACTCAGAATTTCTCCCCTTGAAGTCGGGGTTTGGAGATAATTAATCGACCCAAACCAAAATCCGGGTTCCAGATCTTGGGTTTTATTTCATTTGCACTATCGTACTCATAACAAAACAAAACTCTACATATATATATATATACTTCTTTTACCAAAATCAAATCGTATCCTTTAAAAATCCTAAGTTTAGCAGTGTGGTAGCCCCCGTAATCCACAAACATACACCTCAAGCAGAAGCTACAAGACTCGGCCCCTCGTCGACTGCTGGCGTCTCCCAATGCCTAGTAAGCCCATCAGCTTAAGATAGAGACTCAATATATATGATGACATAGCTAGTACCCAATCCTGCAGGAAACTCGTATTCCTGTGAGTCCCTTCCCTTCTTCTGCATGAAGCAGCAGTCGGTGTTACCCATATGCAATATGGGGAATGTATGATTCATTTTGAATTCTTAATCATATAAGTGATTAACTTGATTTTTAGGGTGATCAACCAATTTCATTCTATACAATTCACATGTATATATTCATACAAACAATTCCCATTATTATATATAATTAAAAAGTCATCACATTCATCCATAAATTCATACACATGCATCTCCCATATCTCATAATCATCCAAATTTATAAATATAAGATTAGGTGCATCTACTTTACAAGCACAATCAAGTAAAGAGTCCTCGGGAATTTACTCACTCTACCATGTGGTTCAATCAAAGTAATATGGAGGCAAGTTATCTCTGTAAACAGTGTCCCTTGGTCATTGAAATAATTTTTATAAGGAATTGAAGCAAACTTAAGAAACTATGTAAATTTTCCTTAAGTTATATTCTTAATTAGTTTTCGTAATTTTTCCCGGTTTTTACCTAAAGTTCAATCGCGTATAACTTTTTCGTTTTAAATCCGATTTTTATGATCTTATAGTCAATCTTAATCGTTTTCGAGTGTAATTTAATGTGGGAAGGTTAGATTTTCGAAATGAGGTATACAATTCTGTCCATGGGTCAGAACAGTAGCGTTTCTCATGTATTAGAGTGTTTTTGGGCCTTGTTTGGTAAATGGGCTTTTGATAACTTGAGGAATCCTTTGAGCTTGGTCTTTAGATTTTATTATAAGCTTAAAATATTCCTTGAGATCAGATTTACAACCTTGATTTATATTCCTAAGGCTAACAGCCACTTCTTGGGCCTTTTAGTGATCTTAAGTTGTCAAATGGGCTTGTTTTTAGTTCAAACTAAGGTTAATGACTTTGGTAGGCTTATGGCGCCTTAGGTGGATTTCTTACGAGCTTCAAAACAACCTTTCTTGGTACTTTAAGGTGCTGATCAGATTTTTATTGAAAGCCCATCTTAGAGTTCTAGGCTTGTTTTGGGAGTTTTAAGCTCGGTTTTGAGTTTTAGGCTTTATATGCTCACTATACTTGCTTTAGTTAATCTTTTCACTTTGTTCTTTCACTTTTATCATATTTTTAGGCCTCATTTCCCATGTTCCAAATCTTTTCATGTTGGTCCTAAGGGGTTCTTACTTGGTTTTTCAACTTGTTTCATCATTTCCTTAAGTTTAAGTAGTAGATTATGCACTTAACTACTTGTGTACAAATCTTAACTTAAGTTTCCTTCCATCAAATGATCCTTTAAGTCATGTTCCTCATAAAGAAATAAAAGATCTTATACTTAATACAACTCCCATATCATAGCTCATGTCATACAAAGTTGGTTTCTTCATAAAACTTCATGTGATGGATTTTTCCTTAACTTAAGTTTAGATTTGAGCATGTTTAACTTAATGGAAACAAAATCAACATTCAAATGACCATGGAACCCTCACGTCTAGCATGCTTATCCTCCATTAAAGTTCTCATTTCAAGATTTCCTTAGCTTAAAATCTTCCATTCAAAGCATTAAACAAATGTCTTCACAAAACACCAACTTTACATGCTCATATTTCAACTTCATGCAAGGGTTTTATGGTTTGTTTTTTAAAACGAATTTTGATGTTCTAACAACTTAAAACTTACTCACATCTTCAAGAAATCCTAGTATCCTAACATAAATACTAATCCACACATCACAAGAAACACTTACTTGTCCTTAACGCAAAGTTTGGTGGTTGTGCACTAAGGTTCCTCTTAAGCCTTTAACTTTGCTTCCTCCTTTTTGCTTACCCTTTGAAACCCGAATCTTTTGGTCTTTTGAAATGGGGTTTATGGAAGATTCTAATGGTCTTAAATGATGAAAGAAAATGGCACAAGAGCAAAGGAAAAAAATGCCGTGAGTGAAGCTTCAAAATGGAAGAAAAATTGATTTTGTAGGGTAAGATTGTTTCCCCTTTTTATGTTTGTTTCAATAGAGAGAAAGATAAAGTGAAAGTGAAATTGAAAGTGAGAGCAATGGGGAAGAGTATGGCCAGTTGGAAATGGAGAGAGAAGGAGTGATTAAATGCCTTGGAAGTGTTGCCTTGTAGCTTACATAAAGTCAACAATTGCAACTTTTGATGATGTAAGCATTAAGGGGTGAATAGTGATGTGTAAGAAAAAGTGATTGATGGGTGAATGACCAATGCATGCCCCCCCCCCCCCCCCTTTCTCCCCTTTTTAGATCTGCCATTTATAGTCTTTGCATGCCATGGAGTGGTCTTGTCTCCTTTATTAAAGTTAAGCTTATGAATTCTTGTGAAAAATTGTCTATATGTTGTATAAGTGAAGAGGTGATAAGGAAATTGTCTTATCACTAGATTTTGATAAGTTATCAATTGATAAATGATTCCAACTCTCAATTGATAAGTTATCTAAGGTGATTGGTTGGTCTACTTATTTATGTATAAGGCTTATACATGAAGATAAGGACATAGTCTTATAGAAAATTGTTGTAGGATTTTTATCTTACATTGTTTTGTAATTTAAGATTTGATTTTTGTAGAATTGGGAAAATTTCTAAAGTTGGATGAAATTATTCAAATTAAATTATCGATTAATTATTTAGGGTTAAAATTCCTTAATGGTTTTAAGGTTTAGGGTTTTAAGTAGCTTTAGAGCTTGTAGTTTTCAAGCTCGGGTTTTATCGATAATTGGCTTTTGAATTGTAAAAATTTAATTCGTTTCTAAATATAAACTTAAGTTTTTAGTTTAGTTGATCTTTAGGAACATTTGGAGGGTACTCTTAATTGAGTCTTAGGCCCACTAAAAGTAGGGTTTACACTCTATGAACAGGCTATCTTGCAGCAAAAGTTGAAAGGGGTGTAAGCCTAAGCTTAGTGAGCAAAACCCTCAGTCACACCACAAGAAAGTTATAAGTATATTATATTCATGCATATGAATGAATGATCAAACAGAATGCCAAACAATACGTATACTTAACTAGTTCATATATGTAACTCGGATTTAACGCACTTCGAAGTCAGGGTTGGAGTATATATGGCACCAATCAGATTCGGGTATTATACTAGAACTTATTTACTACGGAACTCCATGCTCCGTATTCAAATCAAATAAGTTTTTTATTTTCATAAAAATTAAGTTCTAGTATAATTATGAGTGGGCCCTCGCAGTCCACACTCACCCCTAAATAGAGGCCTCTAGACTTGACCCTTAACTAGGCGGTTGGCGCCTCCTACACCTAGTGTTCCCGTGGGCTACAGTAAGGTCATTTTGTATGAGTGCACCGTATAGAACCAATAAATGAAGATTAACAACCCTTGAATGGCCTCTTTTTACCTCCATGTGATGTGACGGCCAGATTATATTTATGCAATGCATGTTCCAATTTCTTTTTATAAGCCAAGTATACTTAAGTTCAAATTATACTGTGACCATCTAACAGTACACACAATCACATTCTATACTACCATGCAACAAACAAAGCATTCTCTATACTTAAGATAATTTTACAATTCAACATACCAGATCATATACAAGTGTTTCCCAAACCCTTCACAGTAGTCAATTAACAATAATATTTAAGTTCACTATCTATAATCACAAACAAGCATGGAATCATAGGGTAAATACTCACTTGGCCATAGTGATTCGCCCTAATTGTAGTAATCGATCGAGAGGTCTTCGCTTACCTTAGGGTCACCTGATCATTATGTGATAATAACGCTAGTAAGTAACTGAACTAACTAATAATTCTAGTTCCCTACTTCTACTCCATTACCTCAATTTTTATTCGGTTGGACTTTATTCTTAACCATTTGTATCTTTTTCATTTTATTTCTAATATTTATGAATTTATAGTCATTTTTCATTATTTTCAGACATACGTTTACACGATAATGTCCGTTTTGGATGTTATGACCCGTGTTTTACAATATGAACTAAATTTAGAGAAATTTTAACTATGAACTCTTAATTGCTCTTATTACTTATATTTATATCTTTTGCTTGTACTTAATGAGTTAGTTAACCCTTCAATCCTTATACTTAGAGGCTTTTAGTTTGCTCTTGTTAATTCATGTACTCAACTAAGTATAATCCAATTTAGAAAGAGTATTAGGGTTTACTAATTTAGGTTCCTAATTATGATACACTTTTCTTATTTTCTTAGTTTCTAATCTATGCTTATGTCATCGCTTACATCATCATTTGCTTAGGTCATTGCTTATGTCATGGCTTATGTCATGGCTTATGTCATCATATGCTTACCTCATCACTTACTTCATTATGTGATTACATAAGCCTCTCCTCATGCTTATGTCATATGTACATGTCTTATGTACATTTGATTCCTTCCCTTATACTTATGTACATATACCTTATACATATATATACTTATACATCTACTTAAGTTTATACAGTATTTATCCATATATACATACTCATATACCTATGCGGTTAGATACGTATTTTTATACAAAAATTCGTATGCCTAATCTTTTCCTTAAGGAAAGCTTCCTAATTCCATTCTTTTGTGTTTTTAAGTGTATAATTATTGTAGTATAAGTAGGTATAGTGAGGTATTATTTGAATTTGGGTATGCACATGGTTAATCCTCATGTACAAAGGTTCTCATACAAGTATTCCTTTGGTATTTCTTTATGTACACATACTTAAGAGCACATACACTTAAAGATGAGGACTTTATGCCCTCTTCTTCATGATCATAATTAACACAAGCCTACTTCTCTAATCTACCTAATTACCTAACTAATGAAGAAGATAAAACAACATAAAGTAACTTAGATACATACCTTTGCTTATGTTGGAATTAAGGAGACAAAAGGAGAAGTTGTGAAAGTGAAAGAGGAAGAAGAAGCTCACGGCATTGAAAGGGGAATTTTGGCTTATTTCTTTTGTTTTTTTTTTCATAATGAAAGGAAGAAAATGGTAGGGTCTAGAAGAGGAAGATGTGGACGGCAATTGAGGAGAAAAAGGAGAAGAGAAAAATCAAAAAGAAAGAAAAGAAAAGCCATCATTAAGTGTTAGATATTTTCTTTATCTCTTAGTGTCTTTTATTGACTTTTTAAATAGTTGACTTTAGTCAACATGTGTTGACTTGGTCAACCCTTTGACCTTAGTCAATATGTGTTGACTTGGTCAACTCTCCTTAAGCATATGTAAATTTGTGCACATAATGTAGTAATTAAGGGAAATTAAGGGAAAAATGAAGAAAATGAGAGGAAATGAGGTAGTTGGTGAATTAATTAGTAACCATGGTTGATGAGGTCTTACTTTAGGTCCTTATAGCCTATATATCTCATTTGATAAACTACTTTGGATGATAAGTGTAAAAAGTACTAATTGAGTATTAAAGTTCACTACTTGTAACCTAATCTTCAATTATGTCCCTAACTCTAAGTAAGACTATCTTAATCATATACTTAAGAAATAAATGTAATCTATGATTCATTATCTTAGTTTCTAAAGGACTACTTGAGGATTCAACACATATATGTATGATTAAAAGTCATGTCTAATCCTTTTCTAATGATTTGGCAAAATATGAGTGTTATATTATCAATTTATGGTTTATTATGTTGAATTAGTGCACATATGTCTTTAAAGTGATCATTTTAGGGTTTATGTCACTTTTGAATGAAATCTTTAACATTTAGATGCATTTAGGGTAGTAAAGTTTCTTACTCGATTAATGAATTTTTTTAGGGTTTTTCTCTTGGTTTTCTCTTTCACTAGCCTAGTTGTCTCCTAAATTGTCTAACATAATTGAGTCTATTTCAAAAACTAGATCGAACATTGTAGGGGTTTACATCCTTCCCCCCTTCAAATAAGTTTTTTCCTCAAAACTTGAAATGTATACCTGGTTTATCAAATAAATGTGAATATCGACGCTTCACCTCATCTTCCGCTTCCTAGGTAGTAGATTCTTGCTCATGATTCCTCCAAATGACTTTAACAAATGTAATCTCCTTATTCCTCAACTTTTGCACCTTTCTATCTATAATCTCAACTGGATGTTCTTCATAAGTCAAATTCCCTTTCAATCTTACTGGTTCTAATTCAATGATTCAATTAAGATCAGGAATATGTTTTCTTAAAACCGACACATGAAAGACATTATGGATTCTAGACAGATTAGGTGGTAAAGCTAACCGATAAGCTAACTTCCCAACTCATTCCAGAACTTCAAATGGTCCAATATATCTCGGACTTAGTTTACCTCGTATCCTCATATAATGAATACTCTTGATTGTTTTCACTTTGAGGTACATATGATCTCCTTCTTGAAACTCCAACTCTCTTCTTTTCAAGTCTGCCCAACTTTTCTGTCTATCTTGTGCTTCCTTCATTTTCTGTTTGATGATAGTAATTTTCTCAACTGTTTCCTGTACTAGCTCTGGACCCAACATTACTTTTTCCACATCATCCCAAAATAAAAGGAGATCTACACCTCCTTCCATATAGAGCTTCATATGGAGGCATCTGAATGGTTGAGTGATAACTGTTGTTGTAAGCAAACTCAATCAAAGGTAGATGAGAATCCTAATTTCCTTTAAATTCCATGACACAGGCTCTTAACATATCTTCCAGCGTCTATATGGTTCTCTCTGTCTGTCCATCGGTTTGTGGATGGTATGCCGTACTGAACTGCAACTTTGTTCCCATAACCTTTAGTAGACTGGTCCAAAACTTAGATACAAATCGAGGATCTCTATCTGACATGATTCTTGCTGGTACTCCATGTAATCTTACTATCTCCCTTATATAGATTCGAGCCAACTTTTCTAAAGAAAAAGTTATGTTGATCGATAGAAAATGTGCTGATTTAGTAAGTCGATCAACAACGACCCAAATCGCATCATGCCCAGCTGTTGTTCTTGGTAAACTGCTCACAAAATCCATAGATATATGATCCCATTTCCATTCAAGAATAGGTAAGGGTTGCAATAATCCACCCTTCTTTTTTTAAAAAAAAATTGTATAATCAATTTTAAAAGGATAAAAATGTTTATTTTTTTTATACTTATTAAATGCAGCAGAATGATCGTACTTTGAATCAGATCAAAGAAGAAATATCATTTGGAAGGTATACTGATTTCAGAGTGGATGAACATGGAGCATTAAGGATGAATGATAAATTATGTGTACCTGATAATTTGGAGCTTCGAAAGGAGATCTTAAGTGAAGCTCATTCTTTTGGTTATTCTGTTCATCCGAGGGAAACAAAAATGTATCAAGATTTGAAAAAGAACTTTTGGTGGAATAGAATGAAACAAGATGTTACGGATTTGAAAAATGTATAATTGTATTCATTGATGACATTTTGGTTTATTCTACAACTCTTGAGCAGCATGAGAAGTATTTGAGGACAGCATTACAAACTTTGCGAGAGCATAAGTTGTATGCAAAATTAACTAAGTGTGACTTCTGCCTAAAGGAGATATCTTTCCTTGGACATGTGATTACGGGAGAAGGTATTTCTATCAATCTAGAAAAGATTAAGGCCATTGTGGAATGGAAAAGGCCGGAAACAATAACTGAAATCTGAAGTTTTTTGGGATTGGCAGGATATTACAAAAAGTTTATTAAAGACTTTTCAAAAATCTCAAGGCCTCTTACTCAGTTGACTCAAAAGAATGTGAAGTATGACTGGATAGAAAAGCAAGAAAAGAGTTTTCAAGAACTAAAAAAGAGGTTAGTATTTGCTCCTATTCTTGTGTTGCTTAACAGTGAAGAATCTTTCACTATATACAACGATGCATCTAAGAATGGTTTGGGGTATGTGCTAATGCAAAATGGGAAAGTGATTGCTTATGCTTCTAGGCAATTGAGACCACATGAGCATAATTACCCATAGTGACTTAAACATACGGTTCATTAAATCTATAAAAGCAGTAGGTGCATTTGTCAAATCGAAAGGCATGACAAGGAACTCATAATGACCATATCGTGTTTGAAATGCTATCTTCAGCACATCTTCAGGTCTTCAGGTTTAACCCTCAGTTGATGATATCCTGATCTCAAATCAATTCGAGAGAATACACTTGCACCATGCAGCTGATCAAATAAATCATCAATTCGTAGAGGTGGGTATTTATTCTTAATGGTCACTTTATTCAGCTCCCGATAATCAATACAGAACCGCAATGATCTATCCTTTTTCTTAGCAAATAACACTAGCGCACCCTATGGGGAAACACTTGGTCTTATGAAACCTTGATCTAAGAATTCTTCCAACTGCTTCTTCAACTCCTTCAATTCAATTGGTGCCATTCTATAAGGAGGCTTTGAGATAGGCTTAGTTCCTAGTACTACATCAATAACAAAATCAATTTCTCTCTTCGGTAGTAATCTAGGTAACTCTTCAGGAAATACATCAAAAAATTCATTCACTACTCGTATTTCCTCCAATGTTGGCTTCCTTTGATAAACTTCTATTGCATTTACCCAACTATCATCACTAATTATCTCCATAATATTTAACTCCTGTACATTTGCTACAATTGAATCTCCTTTAAATTCTGCTTGTGCTCCATCAGAAACTTCAAATATTATTTTCTTTTCTTGACAATCAACATTAGCTTTGACTTGAGTCATCTAATTTATCCCCATTATTGCATCATATTTTCCCATATCCCAGAGAATCATATCAATCTTACTATTGACATCTTGAATCTGAAATGAACATCCTTTCACCATCTCTGTTGCAATCGTAACACTTCCTGTAGGACTTCTCACACCAAAGTTGGATTCGGTAGCATTGGTAGTCAAGCTTACTCTTTTCACCACTTCAGGTGATATAAAGGAATGCGTAGCTCCCGTATCGAACAAAGTATAAACATAATGTCCATCTATCTTAACATACCCTGAATCATGATAAAAAGTTTTCTCCTTATTCTTTTATTATCATAATCCTTATCTTTTACTTATTTTTTAATTCTACATACCTATTATCATCCTACTATAACTATACTTTAAATACTCAAATTTCAATACGTCATGAGGAAATACTTAAAAACACACGTAGCAGCAATAAGCTCAGTTCTTACCATCTCTTTAGGTTCACCATTATCTTCCAGTTCTTCTCTGGGGATGTCTTCATAGATCCATTCTCCCTCCAAATTATATACCCGAGCGGTATTAGAGCTGAATGAGTATTTCCCAAAGTTGGTCCTCCAACTGTTTTCCCTATACCCGGACGTCCAACAACTGGTAGTGGTTGTTTAGCTGCTTGAGTAGTGATAGTAGTACGTTGTGGACATGCAATAGAGAAATGTCATACTTTGTTACAAATGTAACATGTAACAGCATTTTTCTTTGGACAGTTTGTCACCTAATGTGAACTATCACCATAGAAGAAACATTTTCCTTGGAGTTGTGGACATTCTCTAGGATAATGATTTCCTTTGCATCTCTAGCATTTAACAACTCCACCAATGGATTCCCTTTAAATAGGAACTTGGGGTTTTATAATCCTTCTGAATTTGCTACAGCTACTACTTCCAGGTCATTTCTTATAAACAAAAGGAGTTTACATCCATATATAACTTTACACCTAAAGGACATATTTTACACATAACATAACTTGAGTCAAACCTAACTTATCCACTCCTTCAAGTTTTCATACATATCATCCTTACTACAAGTAACACTTAGAGTACAAAATGATCACATACGATCCTAATATTTACAACAAAAGTGATATGTATGATCGCTCTAAAGTTACGTAGCCACTACATACTTGAACTATCAAGTCCTCTACTCTATCTATCTTGGGTAAGATGATAGTCCAGCACCAGGATCACCTCGGGGTATATAATCAGGAACTCTGAAGACAGAGCCAACGCTAGAATTCACTCCTGATTCTTCACTAGGAGCTTATCGAGCCCATTTCCGTAGTAACCAAAAATCTAAGGGATCCGGCTGAATCATCAACATCTGCTTAGGATCTCCTCCCACAACAACTTTAGGTGGAAGCCCTAGATCCATCTAGTAGTACTCAAACTCAGGAGTAGGATCTGAAGCAGGGGAAAAATTTTGAGAAGGCTTAGGATATAAAGCTAAGGCATCTGATTTGATCTCTGGTTCAGGCTCATTCTCCAGTAGTAGTGGATTGAAATTCCCCACTTCATTCATTCCAACCTCTGCCACTGTACCAACATGTCTCGACGTATAAATCCTCGGGTGATCAACTTACCTATCAATGGTTAAGGTAACTCTACAACTAACATCTTCCCAGAGAGCAAATGAACGGGGTGATGGTCGAGGCTCTCCATAAACCAGAAAAACCAATCCAAGAGGATAAGCAGGGTGTTCTTTAGATTCAAGTAGGTACATTATCTCCTCATTCTCTGGTATGTCACCAGGAATCTGCAGGCTCCAAAAATTTCTTCTTTCTTGCCAATAGCTATTCAACCTATGACCTAAAGCAGCAAATACCTCCGGTAACATACTAGGTCTACCTACTAAAGCCAAATCCTCATAGAGGATCTACAAGCGTCGCAGATAACTAAACAATGACTCACCCCAATGCTGCTTGAAATTGACCCATCTAGTCATAAGTTGGAGTGTCGATTCCTAAATCAACAAGGCTTATATTAGCTCTTAAAATAGAGTTAAGATACTTCATATAATTTAAGTGTAAAAGCTTAAATACTTAACTCGATTCTACCCCCACTCAAACTCACTAGGTAGGTTATCTAAATATTTAGGGTTAGTGTTTTAATTGCCCTAGTTGTATTCATGCTCTGATACCACTAAATCTGTTACGAACTGAGGATGATCTAGTCGTGGCAGACGCCGTATACTGTACAAAGAATCCCTGATTGGTTACCCTTCCAATCAAGAACTCTTCATACAATATACAAGGCTCTACAACCACTAGTTTCCCAAGAACACATAGATTCACATGATATCATCACATTAACATATTTATATAAAATTTGAACTACAAAGCTTATATCATACAGTAAGAGAGTACATCTAAGTCTACGATACTAAGAAAACAAAAGTACATGAGTAAAGATCTACATTAACTGTTCTCTCAATATACAGGATAGCTTGCTCTTGCCCAAGTCCCCAAGCTAACCTATGGCATCCTTCGGCTAGCCTCTACGAATAGGTTATCCTGCAGCAAAAGTCTAAAGAGGTGTAAGCCCAATCTTAATGAGCAAAACCCTTAGCTACACTACAAGAAAGTTACAAGTACATTATATTCACATATATGAATGAATGATCAAACAGAATGCCAAACAATACGTATACTTAACTAGTTCATATACGTAACTCGAATTTAATGCCCTTCGAAGTCAGGGTTGTAGTATATACGGCACCAATTAGATCTGGGTATTATACTAGAACTTATTTACTACGGAACTCCAGGCTCCATATTCAAATCAAATAAGTCTTTTATTTTCATAAAAATTAAGTTCTTGTATAATCGTGAGTGGGCCCCCGTAGTCTACACTCACCCCTAAACAGAGGCCTTTAGACTCGACCCTTAACTAGGCGGTTAGCGCCTCCAACGCCTAGTGTTCCCACGGGCCAGGGTAAGGTCATTTTGTACGAGTGCACCATACAGAACCAATAAATGAAGATTAACAACCCTCAAATGGCCTCTCTTTACCACCGTGTGATGTGATGGCCGGAATTATATTTATGCGATGCATGTTAATGCATGTTCCAATTTCTTTTTATAAGCTGAGTATACTTAAGTTCAAATTATGCTATGACCATCCAACAGTATACACAATCACTTTCTATACTACCATGCAACAAACAAAGCATTCTCTGTACTTAAGATAATTTCACAATTCAACACACAAGATCATACACAAGCGTTTTCTAAACCCCACATAATAGTCAATTAACAATAATATTTAAGTTCACTATCTACAATCACAAACAAGCATGGAATCATTGGGTAAATACTTACTCAGCCATAGTGATTCGCCCTAATTGTAGTATTTGATTGGGAGGTCCTTACTCACCTGATCATTATGTGATAATAACGCTAGTAAGTAACTGAATTAACTAATAATTCTAGTTCTCTACTTCTACTCCATTACCTCAATTTTTATCTAGTTAGACTTTATTCTTAACCATTTATATCTTTTTCGTTTTATTTTTGATATTTATGAATTTATAGTCGTTTTTCATTATTTTCGGACATACGTTTACACGGTAATGTTCGTTTTGGATGTTATGACTCGTGTTTTACAATATGAACTAAATTTGGAGAAATTTTAACTATGAACTCTTAATTGGTCTTATTACTTATATTTATATCTTTTGCTTGTACTTAATGAGTTAGTTAACCCTTCAATCCTTATAGTCAAAGCTTTGGTATATGAAAATTAAGAAATTTGTTTTAGCAATGGTCTTCTTAGCCAAGAAGATGAAGCCATATTTTGAGGCTTAATAGATCATAATGCTCACCGATTAACCATTATAGTAGGCGTTATAGTGGCTTGACTCCTCTAGGAGGATGATGAAATATGCCCTAGAGCTAAGTACCTATGGTGTACAGTATAAACCTAGAATAGTACTAAGAGCATAAGTGTTGGTAGATTTTGTGGTTAAGTTTACTAGTGAGGAAGATAGTGTAGAGGTTGTTAAGAAACCTATTTGGTACCTAATACAGACTAGGCTAAGTATATATAAGGCTGGCTTTTGGGGTGGGTTCAATCCTGTTGAAGATACGAAAGATAGAGTGGATTTAGTGAGGGTTTTAGCGAATTTGTAAGTCACCTAACCGAATATGATGCACCAGTTAGATTTGACATGGACTTAAGAATCCTCGGATGTGACGTATCGATTCAAGTGATAGGGTTGCTTGTCACAATCCTTGCTAAAGGGATTGATAAGAGCTGGTAAGAAAGAGAGATCTTTTCTAGAGAAAAGACTCAAAAAGGGGCTTTTTTTTATTAATCTTCTATCTATCTATGCATTGTTACAAAACTGATATTTATAGTACGTCTTAGACCTTAGTGGCAAAACTGTAAATAATGTACAAGGTCTTAAACCCTAAAGAATTGGGCCTATAAATAAATAAAGACAAACATGTACAAAAATATAAATTATAGATTTTATAGGGAGAAGTTGGCATGTAGTCATTTAGCATGCCCTGGGGGTAGTCTCATAGTACTTGCCGAGACACTAGAGAGGTCGGCTCATAATTGCTAAGTTTTGAAGTTAGTCGGCAATAGTTGCTTCGAGCTATACTGAGTAGATCTAACACTCAATAAAGTGATCTCTTAGCCACTAATTCGATGATAGACTTTAGCCGAGTGAATCAAACTCTTGGAAACATGATACCTTGGCTTATTGGCAAGCATAATGCCGAGTAAGTGATTAGTTAGGCATAGGTGAGGATCAGTTTTTGTCTTAGCCTTATGCCTTTTAGTACTCTATCTACAAGAGATAGTGTTATTTGGCTCAGTAGACAAAATGAGTCGGTATGTAGATGATCTTGATTTTGGCAAGCAGGTTGGGTTAGTACCCCAAAGCCTATCATTTCCTCTCCTTTAGAGAAGTTTCGACCCGAAACTTGGTAATTGGTGACTTCAAATCCCCTCAAGGTCAAACACTAATCAACAAAATTTAAATTTAAACATTGCACACTACAGTTCTTGCAACAAGGGCATTACTAGCCGATGCCCCCTCCATTTGTCATAGGTTCTATCAATCACATCTTTTATCTCGGATCTTTCCTTCTACTCATCATGGATTTGATTAACTACATCTTGGTAATCCTAACAACCATCAATTATGTCAAGCAACAAGATCTTAGGGTCATACAAAGAATTAGTGGCTTACAGATCTTATGTCAGCGGGATATAAGATGGTTCTTCAATAGTGAGTGTTTTGCCTCTTCAAGCTCAGCTAGCTTGGATATCATGATCTCCTCATCAATTGTAATTAGTATTCTGTTTGCTTCCTCATAATTTGACTCTTCCTTCTCTTTCCACCTACATACCTTAACTCTTTCCAATAAGAGAGTCCCAAGGGTTAACATGATGTATCCCCAGTATATGTATCCATTACCCCGGCTTTGATAAATTCTAATCTACAGTTGATAATAGCTCACAAGTGCAATGCTATATTTGCTCTTTTCAGTTCTACGTAAACTTATTAGATGACTAGGCTATAGGATTTCGATATGAGGAAGGTAAACATAATAATTCTTTGAGCTACCATCTATAGCATTTATAGTGGGTAATGGGATCAATTCAGGAACATGGGGGTTTAACCACAATTTAGCTTAGTCTTTCTCGCCTCTACTGCTCGTCTCTCTAACAACCTTCACTTCGCCTACTTTCTCTTCTCAACCTTCTCTTTCATTAGTCTTCCTTATTTGAGTATCCCATTGACTCATTTCCTCTTAGAGCTTCTCAAGCTAATGAAGTATATCCTATAGTTGTTCCTTACTCCCAAGGGGTGACCACATCGAGCAATCTTCAATCTTAGCCCTCTCATGAATCGCGAGATAGTACATGAAAGAGATTCATACAATTTACATCGCCATAGGAGTGCCTTGTACTCTTAGGAAAATTCTTGGACACTCATTTGCCCTTACCTTAAGGTAGAAAACTCCTTATTCAACTCATCTTGATATGATGCAAGTACAAATTTTTCTCTCATTGTAGATCTCATTGAGCTCCATGTAGAACTCACTCCTTTGAGGATCCTTCGCCTTAACTCATTCTTCCACTAAGTCCTCGTAAGACCTTGAAGTTGATCTTCTATAATATATTCCTCGTCACGTTCAAGATATGGGTACTTTTCAAAGACTTTATTGACTTGGAACTCCTAATCTAAGTATTCATCTTGGGGTCCATAGCCATCAAACATAGGTATTCTCGACCTTATATCTTCATAGTCACAGTCATAGTCATAATCGTATCTTCATCAATGGTCACAAGTAATGTTGAATGGAGGTATTAATTTGGTAGACTAGCTCGGCTTACAAGAAGTTTCATCGATAATGATTAGAACTATCCAACATAGCGATTACAAGGATACAATAGCTCAAATAAATTCTACAATTGCAGTTCATCCGCCTTCAAATAGCATAGCTCAACCACTTACACGCTAGGAGCTTAGATAACTCTGGCTCTTATTTAGAGTACAATAACTCGGCACATAGGAAACAGTAGCTCACAATATAATAGTTCGACACATGGCGACAATGGTACGACAAGTATAATAGTAACACGTTACAGCAGCTTGATACAATAGCAAACTTCAAAACATACAACACTACCTTAGAAAAATTTTAATTAAATAGCTCAAAAGTATTTTTAGCTCGGAAAAAAAAAAAACTCACAATAGCTCGATTTGGGCACTTCAATTTGATATCTCTGACTCCTTCACTCAATTAAGCTCGATACGTCACATGAGCTTAATAAACTTTAAGTACAGCTTGGTAAGTGTTTGAATAAGACATCTAATTACTCAGTCGACATACTAACTAGTACGGCACAACTTCAGATACAAAATAGAATGGATAGAATACCTAAAACTCTTGGCCCTATTTGGAACCTTAAGCTTTGATACCAAGATGATACAAACTAGGTCAAAGATAGATAAAGCTAGCCATTAGGATAAGTCCAATCCTGCCGAAGGAACAAAAGATAGAATGGATTTAGCGTAGGTTTTAGCAAATCCGTGAGCTACCTAATTTGATATGATGCACTAGATAGATTCTATACTAACCTAAGACTAACCGAATGTGATGCAATGTTTGAGTGATAGGGTTACCCGCCACAATCCTTGCTAAAGGGATTGATAAGAGTTGATAAGGGAGAGAGAGCTTTCCAAGAGAAGAGACTCAAAAGGGAAGGGGGGAGGAGTTATTAATCTTCTGTCTATCTATGCATTATTACAAAAGCTGTTATTTTTAGTATATCCTAAACCCTAGTGGCAAAATTGTAAATAATGTATAAGGCCTTAAACCATAAAGAATTGAGCCCATAAATAAAACAAAAACAAACATATACAAAAACATAAAATTGTACGTTTTATAGGGTGAAGCCGGCATGTAGTCATTCGGCATGCCCAGGGGATAGTCTCATAATGCTTGCCAAGACCCTAGAGAGGTCAGCCCATAATTGCTGAGTTTTGAAGTTACTCGGCAATAGTTTCTCCAAGTTGTACCAAGTAGATCCAACACTCGATAAATTGATCTCTTGGCCACTAAGCTGATGATAGACTTTAGCTAAGTGAATCAAACTCTTGGAAACATGATAACATGTCCTATTAACAAGCATAATGTTAAGTAAGTGATTAGTTAGGCATATGTGAGGATCAATTGTTGTCTTGGCCATATGCCTCTCGGTACTCTATCTGTAAGAGATAGTGTTATTTGGCTCGGTAGACAAAATGAGTTGGTAAGTAGATGATCTCAGCTTTGGCAATCAAGTTGGGTCAATACCCTAAAGCCTATCAGTACCTTTATGTAAACGGTTTTCTGATGAGAGAAGGAAGTGGTGCAAGCCTTATCCTTCAAGGCCCTCATAATGTCAAAGTTCATTATGCTTTAAAATTTGGATTCCCAACCAATAACAATGAAGTAGGGTATGAAGCTTTGATTACTAGACTGAAACTAACAAAAGAGATTGGTACCGAGAAACTTGATGTGTTCTTTGATTAACAATTGGTGGTAAATCAGGTCATGGGAAGTTATGCAATAAGGGAAGAAGAGATAAGCAAGTATTTGTTAATGGTATGAACACTCATAGAAGAATTTCAATATTTTTCCATCTACAAGGTTCCAAGAAGTAAGAATATTGTTATCGATAAGTTGTCAAAATTAGCCAGTATGGCATTCCTCGACTTGAGCAAAAAACTTTTTGTCGAATTTCTTCCATAGAGAAGTTTATTTACTTTTTTGTAGAGCTGTGAATTGGCTTCGTACTCGAAAGAAGCACCTTGGATCGATATCTTAATAGATTATTTGAGAGACGGTACTCTCCTTGACAACAAGAAAGGAGCGAAGATTGGTTTACTAAGCCATAAATTACACGTTGATTGATAGTTAGCTGTATAAACGCGGCATATCATAACCCTATCTTCAATGCCTTCCTCTGGAAGATGCTTAGAAGGTATTATTCGAACTGCATGGTGGTGTTTATAGTAACCACGTAAAAGTGCTGACATTATATGTTCGAGTACTACGATTGGGCAGTTATTAGCCGACCATAAGAGAAGATGTAAAGGAAGTTGTTCAACATTATTCACAATGTTAGAAGCACAAGGCGTCGAGTTAAGTGCCTATAATGAAATTATACAACCTATCCAGTCCTTAACCTTTCGCCCAATAGGGGTTAGATATTCTTAAACCCCTTTCGAAATCTACTACCTAGCGACAATTCGTCATTGCTACCGCGGATTACTTTACCAAATGGGTAGAGGCTAAGGCAGTAATGAAAATCACTAAGCAGAAAATGGAAGCATTTGTTTTCAATTCCATAATATCAAGATTTGGAGTTCCTTACATGGTAATCATAAATAATGGCTTGTATTTTGACAACAACAAGTTTTGAGCATTTTGCAAGAAGTATGGCACACCTTCAAACGAATGGACAAATTAAAGCTATGAATAAGATCATCTTGCATGGCTTAAGAAGGAAAGTAGACTAAGTTAGAGGGAGATGTATAGATGAACTACCAAATGTCTTATGGGGGTACCAAACCACCCACAGAATTGCTGCAGGGGAGACTCCCTTTAAGTTAGCATACAACACAGAAGCAGTCTTGTTGATTGAGTTAGAGTTGCCTAATCTGTAGACATAGAACTTCAACATGATGGTTAATCAAGTTAGATTAACGTCAAATTTGGACACCATTGATGAAATTAGAGATATTACAAGAGCTAAGGTTACGGTGTACCAACATAGAATGACTAAGTATTACAATCAAAATAGCCTTGTAAAATTTTCATAGTACATGTGCTCCGATGATAAGAAAATAGCCTTGTAAGTTAGAAATTACAAGACTCTAAATAGTTATTTGCTAGAGTCTTCAATTTTAATTCATTAACTCATTATATAATATAAATAATTATGGATATCCATTTTTTTTCCACAGTTCCTCAGAACCATAAAGAATCAGTATCCCCTACCAAAATAGTGAAATAAGATAGACAATTCTGAAAAATTCTAAACTTACTAAAGATACTAAACTTAATTGAGACATTAGTAATTTTTCGGGGCATTCCGAATTAACTACATAAGCTTTTCATCATACTAATTCAATGGTAGCACTCTACACACGATTCCTATCCCATTCCCAACTATTGATCAACCTGTAAGGAAAAGAACTGTTGGGGTATAAGCTTATGCTTAGTGAGATAATTACCTTCATCAATACTACATGACAGAAATTTGTTAGATGCACAATCATATGAATGCATGAACAATCAATATGCCAAACAATGCATGCAATGACCTAGGAACTGCATACGACTCAGAATTATACCCCTTGTAGTCGAGGTTTGGAGATAATTAACCGACCTAAACTAAAATCTAGGTTCTAAACCTTGGGTTTTATTTCATTTGCACTAGTGTGCTTAGCCAAGACAAAACTATATATATATATGTAGGTGTATGTGTATGTGTGTATGTGCATACTTTCTTTACCGAATAAAGAATCATATTTTTAAAATCCTAAGTCTAGCAGTGTGGTGGCTTCCGCAATCCACAAACACATGCCTTAAGCAGAAGCCACAAGACTCGGCTCCTTGCCGACGGTTGGCATCTCCCGATGCCTAGTAAGCCCATTAGCTTAGGACAAAGACTCACTATATATAATAACATAGCTAGTGCCCAATTCTGTAGGAGACACATCCTCTTGTGAGTCCCTTTCCATCTTCTGTATGAAGTGGCAATTGGTGTTATCCGTATGCAATATGGGGAATGCATGATTCATTTTGATTTCTTAATCATATAAGTGATTAACTCGGTTTTCAAGGTAATCAAACAATTTCATTCCATACGATTCGCATATATATATATTAGTACAAACAATTCCCATTATTATATATAATTAACAAGTCATCGCATTCATCCACAAATTTATACACATGTGTTTCCCATATCCCATAAGCATTTAATTATATATATATAAGTTTAGGTACATCTATTCTATAAGAAAAATCAAGTAAAGAGTCATCGAGAATTTATTCACTCAACCATGTGGATCAATCAAACTAATCCAGGATAGGTCGTCTCCCCAAAGCCGGGTCCCCTAGACATCGCAAATATGATACTATAAGGATTTGAAATAAAACCTAGAAAACTAAGCTAAAACCCTTTAAGTTATATTTTTGACTTAGTTTCATAATTTTTTCCTAGTTTTACTTAAAAGTTCAATTGCGTATAACTTCTTCGTTTTAAATCAGATTTTTATGATATTATAGTCAATCTTCATCATTTTCAAGTATGCTTTAACGTGGTGAGGATATATTTTCAAAATGAGCCATGCAAATCTATCCATGGATCAGAACAGTAGCGATCTTCATGTTTTGGAGTACTTTTGGGCCTTGTTTGGTAAATGGGCTTTTTGATAACTTGAGAAATCCTTTGGGCTTGGTCTTAAGATTTTATCTTAAGCTCAAAATACTCCTTAAGATCAGATTTACAACTTTGATTTATACTCCTAAGGCTAACAACCACTTCATAGGCTCTTTAGTGGGCTTAAGATGTTAAATTGGCTGGTTTTTTGTTCAAACTAAAGTTAGTGACTTTGGTGGGCTTATGGAGCCTTAGGTGGATTTCTTATGGGCTTCAAAACAACCTCTCTTAATGTTTTAAAGTGCTGGTCAAAATTTTATTGAAGGCCCAACTTAGAGTTCTAGGCTCGTTTTGAGAGTTTTAGGCTTTATATACTTACTATACTTGCTTTAGTTGATCATTTCACTTTGTTCACTTACTCTTATCATATTTTTAAGTGTCTTTTACCCATGTTCCAAATTTGGTCGTGATGATTCCAAGGGGTTCTCACTTGGTTTTTCAACCTGTTTCATCATTTCCTTAAGTTTAGGTGTTAAGTCATGCACTTAAACTACTTGTATTTAAATCTTAACTTAACTTTTCTTTCATAGAATAATTCTTTAACTCATGCTTCACACAAAGAAATAGGAGATCTTACACTTATTACAACTTCCATATTATAGCTCATGTCATACAAGTTGATTTCTTCATAAAAGCTTCATGTAATGGATTTTCCTTTACCTAAGGCTAAGTTTGAGCATCTTTAACTTAATAGAATTGGAAATAACATCTAAATGGCTCACATGTACTCCATGTTCAGCATGATGTCGCCTTATCCATGTACACATTTAATGATTTTCTTAACTTAAAATCTTCCATTCTAAGTGTTAAACATATATCTTTACATAATACCAACTTAGCATGCTCATAATTCAACTTTCATGTAAAAGGGTTCACAAGCTTACTTCTTAAGGTGGTCTAGCTATTTTATCATCTTCTGATCATGCTAATATCTTCATGAAAACATGGTCCCCTAACATGTAACACTAAACCACTAACATAAAGAAACAACTTACTCGTCCTAAAAACGTAGAAACGGTGGTTGTGCAACTAAGTACCCTCTTATGTTCCTTGTTTTTCCTCTCTTCTTGCAAGCTTCTTTGGAACTAGAGTCTTAATCTTTGAAGTGGGGCTTTGAGGATATTTTAAAGTTCCTTAAAGTAGTTTTTGAAGTTGACAAATAGAGAGCACAAAATAAAGCTTGGTGCCGTAAGTATGGAAGCAAAAATGGTAGCGACAATGTTGGGATTTTGTGGAGTTGGATTTCTTCTTTTGATTTGTGTTTAAAGTGAGAGAAAAGAAAGTGAAAATGGGATTGAAAGAGGGAGAGAGTGGTATATTTTTGAATGAGAAAAGAAGTGTATGCAAGAAGCTTTAATTGATTGTCTTGTAGCTTACACAAAAGTAAACAATTGCAACTATTGATGATGTAAGCATTAAGGGGTAAATAGTGGTATGTAAGAGAAAGTGATTGATGATTGAAAGACAAGAGTATGCCCCCCCCCCCCCCCCCCCCCCCCCTTTCTCCTTGTTCAAATTTTCCATTTAATGTCCTTTAGGGTGATGGAATGGTCTTTTCTCATTTAATGAAGTTAAGCATGTCAAATCTTGTGAAAAATTATCTATATGTAGTATAAGTGAAGGGATGATAAGGAAAATGTATTATCAATAGATTTTGATAAATTATCAATTGATAAATGATTCCAACTCTCAATTGATAAGTTATCTAAAGTGATTGGTTGGTCTACTTACGGATGTATAAGGCTTAGGCATGAAGATAAGGGCATAGTTTTATAGGAAATTGTTTTAGGGTTTTCATCTTGCATTGTTTTGTAATTTATGATTCGATTCCTATAAAATTGTGAAATTTTCTAAACTTGAATGAAATTATTCAAATTAAATTATTGATTAATTACTTAGGGTTAAAATATCTTAATTATTTTAGGGTTTAGTGTTTTAAGTGACTTTAGAGGTCGTAGTTCTTCAAGTTCGGGTTTTATTGATAATTGGTTTTTGAATTGAAAAAATTTGATTTGTTTCTAAATGTAAACTTAAATTCTTACTTTTTTTTTTATCTTTGGGAACATTCGGACGGTACTTTTAATTGAATCATGGGCCCACTAAAAGTAGGGTTTATATTTATCAATTAATAAGTTATTAACAATGATTGGTTGATTTGCTTATTCCTGTGCACAAATCTTATGTAAGAAGATAAGGAGATTGTTTTATATAAAATTCTTTTGGAGTTTGTCTCTTAAATTGATTTGTAAGTTATGATTTAATTCTTATAAAATTATGAAAATTTCTAGAGTTGAATAAAATTATTCAAATTAAATTCTTAATTAGTCACTTAGGCTTATAAGTCCTCAATTGTTTTAGTGTCTTTGGTTTAGAGTTTATGGTTCTCATATTCGAGTTTTATCGATAATAAGGTTTCAAATTGGAAAATTAAATTCGTTTTTTTTTTTAAATGTAAACTTGAATTCTTAGCTTAAGTTATCCTTGGGAATATTTGGGTAGTATTCGGGAAGTATTCTTAATTGGATCACAAGTTCGCTAAAAAGTAGGGTTTACAACTTATCTATATATAACATGACTTATAAGTGAAAATAAGGGAATTGTCTTATATGAAATTCTTTTTTAGAGCTTGATTCTCAAATTAATTTATAAGTTATGATTTTCCTCTTGAGAAATTTTAGAGTTTTCTAGAGTTGAATAAAACTTATTAAAATTATATTTTTAATTATTTATTTAGGGCTATAAGTCCTTGATTATCATAAGGTTTGGGTTCAAATGAGTTTAAGTATGTTTTAGAGTTTGAGTAAGATTATGTATGTTTTAGGTTTTTTTTTTTTACCAACTTAGGAATAATATACTTATACTTGGGAGCTTAAGGTTTAATTGGCTTAATTATTTAGGAACATTGCTTTATTATGCAACATATATATATATATATATATATGTGATAATTTAGGAAAAGAGAAGGAAATTGCTTATTAATATATTTATATCTATATACGTATTGTGGGGCTGCTTATGTACATAAGTAAAATAATTTTTGTAAATTTATTAATTTATTCCTTTAACTAGCTTAGTTTTGTTGTTTATTATTACTTAAAATAATCCCTGATTCGTTTATTATTAGTTTTAGACTATCTCACAAAATTATTGATAATTTTATTGATTTATGGCTTTTTAAGCATTAAGACAATTTTATTGATTTAAAAATTTTTATGATTTGATATTTACGGTTCCTATTAAGTTTAGGTTTACATTTTTAAAAGTATGCGCATATAGTGATTGGGGTTTTCTTGCATGATTAAGGTTTCTAAATCGTATAATAGTGCCTTTCAAGTTCGTTTTATGTTCTGAGTTTAAAACTTTAGTCGGTTTTCATTTTATGTGGTCTTGTCGACATAGGGAAATGTCTACGATACTTGAGTCCGACACTATGTTTAGAAGGTTAAATTTGCAGAGTCTACATGTACGTTGTAGCCTATTGCGGTTAATGAACTATAAAAATTAATCTTACAGTTAAATAATGTAGTTAGTCTACATTTCAAATGGTTAACGGACAATGTCTATAAAGACATACGAATTGGGCATGTGAAATAAAATATGCCAAAATAATTAGGCAAGTGAACTAAAACATGTTGAGAAATAATTAGGTATGTCAAATAAAACATATTGAGAAATACTTAGCATGTGAAATAAAACATGCTACTGAATAAGAACATGTGAAATAAAACACATATATCATACATGCCAGGAAAACGTGGTGCATGAAATAAAATGTATTGAGAAATACTTAGCATGTGAAATAAAACATGCTAACAAATGAGAACATGTGAAATAAAGCACATATATCATACATTCCGGGAAAAGTAGTGCGTAAAATAAAACGTATTGGAAACAATTATATGAAAGATACTTTTCATTCAATAATGCATTATTACAAATACTCGGCCTATTTATAGAATGTAATGTACAAGAAATACAACGAAAATCCTACAGCCTATTCTCAGAGTTAGCAAAAGTAATTTTTGGATCAGAAGTTGGGGCTTTCTTTGAGTAAACTTCTTTCTTGATACTTGGGGTCTCAAAACTGGTTGATTTCCCTTTCCACATATAGGGGATTTCTTTTGATAAACATTCTTTGTCTTCCCTTGCATCTTCAACATGAGCTACATTATTACCCTTTATAACCATCTCGGCACTTGATTCATCATTGTCAGCCTCATCACAACTACTGACTTCATCACAATCTCTATGTCCTTTGGAAGAGTAAATCCTTCCATTAGGGCCAAAGATTTTGTCCTGTCTCCTAGGGTTGAATCGATATCTAAGATGTTATAGCTCCAATATGGGATGAAGTACTCATCGACCTCATTGCTGGTGAAGAATTCGGTACTGTTGATGTCGAGAGCATTAGACCACATTCCTTCCTTCATCCTTTCATCTAAATCTTTAGACCATTTGGCAGGTGGTTGCCCAGTAAGTTCCTTCCCTAGTCTCTTACCAGCACTTGGTGCTACCTTTACCATTAACAATGACCCTTCAACGACAGTAGCAGCTTCGGCCTCATTGCGGGGTTGGGTCTCTTGACTAACCTTTCTTGGCTCGACAGCAGGTTGAATATTCTCGATCAAAGGCTCCCCAAAATGTGCAATCTCAGCTAGCACAGTCTTCTCACCCTCCATTCTCTTCTCAGTCGATTAGCAGGCTTTCTTCTATATTGCCGCCTACTTTGCTATGTCCTCACTTACCACTTTCTTTATAGTAGTCGGTTGAGTAGTAGTGGCTATAGTAGCTACCTACATATTAGCTTTCAATTTCTTGGCCTTGGCTTAGGCTAATAGCTTAGCAAGATTAAGCTTGCTAGCACCCTTATCTATAATATGAGTAAATGTGTTAATATTAACGTGAGGAAAAAGAATGAACTTACATTATCCATGCTAAGCAATGCTTAAAGGCAACAATTCTCCCCCCAAGTCATAAGAACGACTTTCCCCTTGCAACTATTCTCAGCACGACGGTTACCCTTTATCGTACCTTCCTTTTCGGAAAAGAACGGCTCTCTACTTTTATAATGCCTTATAATTTTCTTAATATCCCAAAAGAACATTTTGTTCCTCTTCCTCTCTTGAATTTTCTTCACTGCTGCTGTAAACCCCGTGAATCTAGCTTCTAAGTATAGAATCAAACAACCAAACTGTAGATAATTTCCTAAAGTTAATAAAGCTAGTGAGATTTAAAACCAATTAAAATCTCAATTCAAAACCTAAAGCGGATATGAAAAACCTTAAATTATCAGTTGAATCTCTGATCATATACGAAGACCCTAAAACCTCAAGTA
This sequence comes from Lumnitzera racemosa, assembly GCA_024138005.1. Lineage (NCBI taxonomy): Eukaryota > Viridiplantae > Streptophyta > Magnoliopsida > Myrtales > Combretaceae > Lumnitzera > Lumnitzera racemosa. The sequence continues at coordinate 44,104,885 of JAMXBC010000004.1, read as the reverse complement.
TATGTAACTGCAAAAGTTAACCTCAAACCTCATCAAAACCCTAAGATAATAATTGAAAACTTAATCTTGTATAAATATATTAAACCCTAAATGTATAAAAACATTAGAGATTGTACTCATAAGTAATAAAAACCCTAAAACTATAAATTTAAGGATATAAAAGCACTAATTCATCATAATTTACCCTAAAACCTTAATTGAAAATATAACCTTAGTATTATACTAAATCAATAGTAAATGATTACAGATAACCTTCAATCATTCACTAATATTTGTAGCACTAAAGTAATCCTTTAGAAATTAAGATATTACATCATAGATCACATTCATCTTTTAAGAATATAATTAGGATAGTATTACATAGAGTTAGGGGTTTAGTTGATGCTTAGGTTACATGTAGTAAATCTTAATACCCTAATTGATACTTTTCATACTAGTTATACTAAATAGCCTACCAAATGATGTATATAATATAAATACCTAAAGTAAGATCTCATCATCTATTTTTACTAATCAATTCACCAAATGTCTCATTTCCTTTTATTTCCTTAATTATTCTCTTGATTTCCTTAATGACTACATTATGTATACTAAATGGCATATGCTTTTGGAAAGTTGACCAAGTCAACACAACTTGACCAAGGTCAAAAGGTTGACTAAGTCAATACATGTTGACTGAAGTTAACATGTAGAAAAGTCAACAAAATATTACTTTCACTTTAGAAAATATCTTTTCCTTCTAATGATTTCTTTTCTTTTCTTTTCTTTTAGATATTTCCTCCTTTCCCCAACTTCTTTGCCGTCCACAACTTCTCCACTTTAAACCCCATTTGTTTTCATTTTCAAAACACAAAACAACACAAAACCAAGTTCTTTTCTTCCTCTTCCCAACCGTGATTCCATTTGCTTCCAAAATTCCAAATATTTTCTTACATACTTTCACACTTTCTACTAACATAAATCAAGGAGAAAGAGGTATGTTATTATTTGATTATCTATTTTATGTAATAGTTAATTGTGTAAGCTAAGTTCGTATAGAAAGTTGATATGATATGTGTACGTATGTTGTTAGAAGTGGAAGCTCCATATACATGTGTAGAAGAGAAGGAATCTTTATAAAATGAAAGAAGATGAATGTGTATATATCTTTAAGTATGTGTACATAAGGGTATACTAGAGAAATACAAGTATAAAGACCTTTGTACATAAGTATTAATTATGTACATAACCTAAATTAAGACATATACTAACCATACGTACCTATACCATGCTAAATACACCCTTAAAACACAAAAAGAATGAAATTAGAGAAGCTTTCTTAAGAGGAATTTTAGGCATACGAAAATATGTATAAAAATACGTATGTGACCGTATATATATATGGGTATATGTAAAAGAATAAATATGGTATAAGTATAAATATACATATAAGTATACTAGTATACATACAAGTATAGTAAATGTATAAGTATATAGTTAACATATGTAAAGTGTACGTAAGACACTTAAGTATGACTTAAGCATGAGGTAAGGGCTTATGCAATTAAATGATGATATAAGTAATGATGCAATTAAAAGATAACATAAGCAAATGATGACATAAGTGATGACACAAATGATTGATGACATAAGTGATAGTTTATAAAAGAAGAAATGAGAAGAGTACATAAAAATTAGGTACATGAATTAGTAAACCTTAATACACTTCCTAAATTGGATTAAACTTAATTAAGTATGTGGATTAGTAATACCAATATAAAATTCCCTAAGTGTAAGAATCTAATGGTTAATTAAATCATTAAATACTAGAATAGGATATAAACATAAGCAATGAGAATAATTAAGCTTCAATAAGTTAAAATTTTAATAAGTTTAGTCCATATCGTAAAGTACGGATCTTAATGTCCAAAACGGACATCACTATTTGAACGTGTATCAAAAAACGATGAAAAATGACTATAAGTTTGTAAATATCTGAATTAGAATGAAAAGTTACTAAATATATAAAGGAAGTCTCGTAACTTACAAATATAAGAAAATAGTTACTATTAATCCCATTCAATATGGCAAACCCTATAACATTATACTTGGGTTATAGTAAGGGAACTAAATAAACTACAATAAACTTTTAGTTAACTAAGGATTCTGACTTCTTAGAATACTTATAAGTGTTATTATTTTAATTTAGGCATTTAATATCAAGTTCTAGAAAGCCCAAAGGCTTAGAGAATGAGCAATAATCCAAGTGAGGGAGTTCTAATGACCTATTACTTACTTGTATATGTTACTTGCATGAGGTTTTGCTACTTACTGTTGCTTGTATGTCTAAATGACTTCTTTGCTTGTTTACTATCATTTGTGTGATCAACTTTTTAAATTTATAAATATAAGTATCAGACCAGAATAATCAATTATACTCGTCGCATGTCTATGACTTGGTAAATGTTTGAACAGAGAGTGCTAGCTTTACGAAAATCTTGAGAAAAGTGTTTTTGGAAAAAGCTTTTCTACTCTTAAACATATTTTTGTATGATCTCTATAAGGGCTCATGGAGCCATAAATAATATTTAGCATTAAGGCAAAGCCAGTAGGGGATCTCCAATTGATAGCGAGAGGACTCGCTTTATTGTGCCTGTAAGTCCTTAGATAATTTTGGTTGTGAGATGACTTGCATATTTATGTCTAAGGGGCCTTGGATGGTGGATAATCTTAGTTTGCGATCCACTTGTTTAGATTGGAACTCTTTTTTCAACTAGGGTAATAGTTGAGTGTTGCCTAGGGGGTGGTACCCCTAGGTAGTCTCATACAGGTAAATTAAGGTGCCTTGTACGGGTAAGTACAGGGGATAATCGATGTGTAGACGATGCAATTCTACACCGTTCATTATTCCGGACTCCTATGGATGTGTTGTTTATATTCATCGCACCTGCATCCATTTTGTATGTAGATATCTTGCTTATATGTGTGATAATAATGTATGATAAGTTGCTTAAATGGTAGTGGTAAGGGATGAACTCATTGAGTTGTTTTATACTCATTCCCCCTTAGTTTCTCTTACAAGTTTACTTACGATGGGATTGGGATAAATCTCGAGTGCTGAGTGCAAGATGAAGATATGTATATTAGTATTAGAATTAGCTGAGATATTTATAGGTGATACATAAACGTTCTTTGTAGAAAATATCTATATGTTAGAATTTAATATAATTTAATTTTTCTTACAGTTTTTTAACGTTGGTATATCCTCTCTTATTATTTGGTAGGGGATACAGATTCTCGATTCTGAGGAACTGTGGGATATCGGATATCTATAGTTATTTATATTTATATGTTATGTTATGTTACAATAAATTAATTACTTGAAAATTGGTAATCTTAGGGATTTATCATTTATAGTCTTACAATATCTAATTTGCAAGGTGGTTTTTATATCATGGGTATACACATGTCATGGAAATTTTAGGTAATCTTACTAGGCCCCTTCTAGGGTCTTGATAGTTGCGACATTAGTCGCATCAATTCTATACCTCTTATGTGGATTGGTTTAGTCCATTGAGTCCTTATTCCTGCTTACTAACTTAATCATTAAAGTGGTGTACCGGATAACTCCCAGTACCCTCTCAACCAAATCTTTGGACCATTTGGAAGGTAGTTGCCTAGTAAGTTCCTTCTTTAGTCTCTTACTAGCACTCGGTGTTGCCTCCACCATCAATGACAACCCTTCAACTAGAAGCTTTTGCCTCACTGCATGGATGGGTCTCTTAACCGACCTTTCTTAGCTTGGTGGCAGGTTGAATATTTTCAATTAGAAGCTCCTTAGAATGGGTGATCTCAGCCAGCATAGTCTTCTTACCATCCTTCCACTTCTTGGCCGGTCGAGAGGCTTTCTTGTGTGTTACTACCTACTCTGCTGTGTCTTCCTTTGCCGCTTTCTTCATAGCAACCAATCGAGTAGTAGTGGCTATAGTGGCTACCCACTTATTAGCCTTCGATTTCTTAGCCTTGGCTTAGGCCAATAGCTTGGTAGGATTAACCTCCCCGGTACCCATCTTTGCAATATGAGTAAACGTATTAATATTAATGTGAGGAAAAAGAATGAACTTATATTATCCATATCGAGCAATGCTCAAAGGGAACGATTCTCCTCCTAAGCCACGAGAATGACTTTCCTCTGGCAGCTATACTTGGTACTGTGATTACTCTTTATCAGGACCCTATAAGGGGCCTAGTAGGATTACCTAAAATATCCATAACATGTATGTACCCATGGTATGAAAACCGCCTTACAAGTCAAAGATTGCAAGACTTTAAATGATCAATCACTGAGGTTACTAATTTTTAAGTAATTAATTTACTGTAGAATATAAATATAAATGACTCTGGGTGTCTGATATCCCACAGTTCCTCAGAACCGTAGAGAATCGGTATCTCCTACCAAATAATGAGACAGGATATACTAACATTATATATATAAGAAAAATAGATACAAGAAAAAATTATATTATAGTTAGTTTTAATATATAAATATTTTCTACAAAGGTTGTTTATGTATCATCTAAAAAGTACTTAGCTACTTCTAATACTAATATATATATCTTCATCTTGCACTCAATACTTGAGACATATCCCAATCCCATCGTAAGTAAACCTGCAAAGGAAACTAAGGGGAATGAGCATAAAACAGCCCAGTGAGTTCGTCCCTCACTACCACCATTCAAGCAAGTTATCACACATCATTATCATACATGCAAGCAAGCTATCTGCATACATAATGAATGCAAGCGTAATGAATGTAAGCAATATATCCATAAGAGTTTGGAACTATGGAAGGTATAGAATTACGTCGTCGACACTTCGATTATCCCCTGTACTTACCTGTACAGGGCACCTCAGCTTACCCGCATAAGGCTACCTAAGGGCACCATCCCTCTAGGCAAAACTCAACTATTACCCTAGCCGAGAAAAGAGTTTTAATCTAAATAGGGGGATTCCAAATTAGGACTATCTACCCTCGAAGGCCCCTGGGGCATAAACATGCGAGTCATCTTACAACGAAAATTAACCAAGGCCTTACGGCACAATAAAGTGAGTTCTCTCGCTATCAAGTGGAGAACCTATGTTAGCTTTGTCTTAACGATAAAATATCATGCACTACGACCCTTATTGAAATCGTATAAAATACATTTAAGATTTGGAAATTTTTTTCCAGAAATACCCTTTTCAACATTTTGCAAAGTTAGCACTCTCTATCCATACATTTGCTAGGTCATAGACATGCGACAAATAAAACCGGTTATTTGGGTTAGATATTTATATTTATCAAGTTAAAAAAAGTGATTACATAGATGATGACATACAAGCAGAACAGTCATTCAAATATATAAGCAACAGCAAGCAGCAAAACATCATACAAGTAATATGTACAAGCAAATAGCAGGTCATTAGAATTCCCTCACCTAGATTATTGCTCATTTTCTAAGCCTTTGGGGTTTCTAAGACTCTATATTGAACACCTAAAATATAGTAACACTTATAAGTATTTTGAGAAGTCGAACTCCTTAGTTAAATAAAAGTCTATTCTAATTTATCTAGTTTCCTCTAATATAACCCAAGTATAATGTGTATAGGGTTTATCATATTCAATGGGGTTAATAGTAAATATTTTCTTATATTTGTAAGTTATGAGACTTCCTTTATGTATTTTGTAATTTTTTCATTCTAATTCCGATATTTGTGAACTTATAGTCATTTTTCATCGTTTTCGAACACAAGTTCATACGGTGATGTCCGTTTTGGATGTTAAGACCCGTGTTGCAAGTTAAGACCTGTGTTTTATGATATGGGCTAAATTTATTAAAATTTTTTCTTATTAAAGTTTAATTATTCTTATTGCTTATATTTATGCCCTAGTTTAGGACTTAATGATTGAATTAGCTATTTGATTCTTACACTTAGGAAATTTTACATTAGTATTACTAATTTATGTACTCAATTAAATTTCATTCAATTTAGGAAGTATCTTAGGGTTTAAGAGATTTTCAGCTTCTAAGTACATATGTATATACCTATGTTATATGCTTATGTAATCTTATTTTTTCTTTCTTTTATAAACCTATGCTTATATCATCGCTTATGTAATCACTTGATGATGTCATGGCTTATTTAATCCCTTTGATGACATCATTGCTTACATCATTAGTCCATTATTATCCTTATACATTTATACACTTTATACATATGTAATATACATACCTATACTTCTAATATACTAATATGTATACTTGTGTACTTAATAAGTACTTATACATTTGTACTTATACATATACTAATACACATAACCATATATGCATACGGTGACATGTATTTTTATATGTATTTTCATATGTATTTTCGTATGCCTTATCTACCCCCTTAAGAAAGCTTCATAATTTCATTCTTTTTGTATTTTAAGGGTGTATTTGGCATGACATATGTATGTATGACTAGTATAAACCTCCTTTTAGGTTATGTACATAATGAATACTTATGTACAAAGGTATTTATATATGTATATCTCTAGCATACCCTTAGGTACACATGCTTAAAGACATGTACACATACATCTTCTTCCATTGCCTAAAAAAATTCCACACTTCCATATGTAAAGATTGAAACTCTAAGCCTAAATCAACATATATGTACACAACACATAACCAAACCTTTTCTCCTTCTAACTAGTAAAGAGGATGAAGAAAGACATAAGAACATAATAGCATACCTTAAGTTGCCCTTGACTATGGATGAAATAGTTGAAAAGTTGAAAAGGAAAGAAGAGTGAAAGGGGAAGGGGAAGATATGGTTGGGAAGGAGAAGAAGAAAGGGAATTTGTTGTGTTATTTTGTTTTTGAAAAGGAAAAGATGTAGGGTCTAGGAGGAGGAAGTAGTGGATGGCACAAAAAGAAAAAGAAAGGAAAAACCAAAAGAAAAGAAAAGAAATCATGAGAAGGAAGACATTTTTTTCAAATGAAAGAGACACTTTTGTTGACTTTTCTAAATGTTGACTTGGTTAACTTTCAAAAAAATAAATATCCTTTTGTGTACATAATGAACTCATTAGGAAAAATTTGAAGAAAGATTAAGAAAATGAAGCATTTTGGTGAATTGACTGGTAAAAATAAATGATGAGATCTTACTTTAGGTATTTATATCATATATCCATTATTTGGTAAGCTACTTAGTATAATTAAGATGAAAAATATCATTTAGGATATTAAGGTTTACTACATTTAACCTAAGCCTCAACTAAACCTTTAACTCTATATAATACTAACCTAGTTATATAATTAGAAGATGAATGTGAACTAGAATGCAATATGTTAGTTTCTAAGGGATCACTTAAGTATTTTAAATATTTCTGCATGATTGAAAGTTATCTTTAGTTGTTTATCGATGAAATGGCATAATATGGAGGATATATTATCACTTAGGGTTTTAGGATAAATTATGGTGAATTAGTGCTTTTATATCCTTAAAGTTATAGTTTTAGGGCTTTTATTATTTTAGGGCACAATCTCTAATGTTTTTACACATTTAAGGTTTAATATATTCATACGCGATTAAGTCTTCGATTGTTATCTTAGGGTTTTGTTATGGTTTGAGGTTAACTTTGCCAGTTACATATACTCGAGGTTTTAGGGTCTTCGTATGTGGTTAGAGGTTCAATTGATGGTTTAAGGTTTTTCATATTCACTTTAGGTTTTGGATTGAGATTTTAATCAGTTTTAAATCTCACTGGCTCTATTGAGTTCAAGAAATCATCTACAATTTGGACGTTTGTTTCTATATTTAGAAAGCTAAATTCGCAGGGTTTACACTCTTTATGATACCTTTCTTTTAAGAAAAGATCAACTCTCCACTTTCATAACGCCTTATATTTCTCTTGGGGTTCTAGAAGAACATTTTGTTCCTCCTCCTCTCTTGAATTTTCTTCATTGCTGTAGCATCATTCAGCATTTATTCTATATCTCTTGTATGAATTGATTTAGTCCATTGAGTCCAAAAATCTAATTGCTCATCCAATACTATTGACATGAATTTATCATGCTACTTGTAGATCTTGAACTCCAACCCATCCATGAATTTACACCCATGCCTTGCAGTAGTAAAGTACAACCCATTAGGTTGCCTCCTAATTGTGAAGAAATATTGAAATAGTTGAGGCATAGCCCTGACTTCGACTTCTTTACAGATTATCTTCAAAGCTGTCAAAAGCCGATATTTATTTGGTGAGAACATACTTTACATGACTCAAAAGTAGTTGAAGAAGCCCATCACAAATGCTGAGAAAGGGAAGTGCAACATAAAATCAAAATATTTTAGATATATGTGGAATTTGCGCTCCCTTGGGAAGCATACCCTTTCTTCCTCTCTTGGCCTCCTAAGATTTTATCGACAGCGGTGGCAGTTCCATCTAGAGAGTTACGAAAGTAAACTATATTGTTGTAAAGATACTTCTTTAGGGATCTCCCTTGTTTATCTTCAGGATAATTATCTACTACAAGAGCATTAACCTAAGTGAGTTTATCACACCTTTCCTCAATGCTGTTGGTTGAGCTATTAGAAGAACATGCTACCTCTCTCCTCTTTTAAGGGGGCGAAGTAACCTCAAACCCAACCGCTTCTAAATTCGAAAGAATGAGTCGATAGATTATGTTATGGACCATACCTGAATGGTTATAAGGAACAATGTTATAAAAATTCAAAGAATTTGAGAGTGAAGACGAGATGTCGAAAGGAAATGAAAGTTTATAGGTGTAATTTGAAGACAAGTATTTTGATTTTGAACAATCCTTTAAATATGGAAAATTCACCTTAGTAACTACAAACTCATTTCTAATGGTAATGGTACACTGATTTGATAGTAGCACAGACTGCTGATGAATGTTTCAAGACAGAAATCTGACGGTTGATAGCTCTTTAATAGTTACTAGGCTTACAGTATAATGATGACTGAGGTGATAGGTGTCATGCCTCTTACATTTGGTCTCTTAGACAGGCGAGAAATTGAAAATTGCAACTTTTTGATTAGGATGTAATCCATCTTTCTTCCTACCTCGTTTGGCATCTAAAGAATTGCTCCCTACTTGGCCTCTAGTATATAATATATTACTCCCTTCATTGAATTCTTGAACATAAGAGTTGGAGGCAAATGTTGATAGTTAGTTTTCATCTACTTGGTCTGACAAGCGTTGATATAACCTTACTTACTTGTCCATTCAATTGTTGACAAGCCGGGTAATCTATACTCTCAGCATCTCATCGAGTAATTGACATTTTCAGTGTTTCGCCTAGTAACACAAATTCGTTCTTGATTTGAATTCAAGTTCATGGTACAAGCATTTATCACAAGTATGGTTATATTACATAACCGCTTACTTTCCCTACATTTTAGAGAAGGTGTTTAACCAAGAAACTTCTACATATCTCGACAGTTATTTCGATGGCTATTACTTCAGATACGATAGTCTCCTATAAATATAGGAAAGAAACTTTATAAAAGACACCTGATAACTCTTAACCACTTACTTTACGTTCCTCATTCTTACTTATTGACTTAAGTATCGGAGTGACTGTACTGGACTGGCCCCAATACCAATCAAACTTCTTTTCTTTGCAGGACATTTTTTACTCCCAAAATGTATCGACAACATGAGGAGTTTAACAATTTTAAACAAAGTTTTAGAAGATTTGGAGAGGATTTGGAAGAGTTTCAAAGCATAAGAAAGGATTGCATCCATGAATAATGATTATGAACTGAAATTGCAAGCAAAAGAGCAAAGAATTAAGAAAAAATTTATCTATCGAGAATAATATGGGTAGGAACATAGCCATGTTTTTGGTTATGTTTCTCATATTGCAATTATTTTGTGATATTTAAAGTAGCGAAATACCATGGGAAGGGTTTACAGCCATGACCTAGGGCATAAATATGCCATTCCTTACAAATCTTCTTATTTTTGGAAAGAATTGAAGCCTTAGAAGTTGCCCTACACTTGTACTTTTATAAAATGCCATGTAAACACAATTAAAAGAAAAGAAAAAAGAACCTTGATTGTTATAATTCTTTCTTATTCATCTCATTAAACTAGAATTAGGTTTTAAGAACAACTTTTAGAGTGGTTTTCGGAATTCAACATCGAGAATAATGGGAAATGGAATTTGATCTTGAATTAGAGATTAGAACTCGTTATAGGTTATTTTCATTCTCTTTTTATAAATTCTTAATTTGGATATTGTTTTCCTTATTATTTATCTTGTGTACTTTATGGATATTGTTAATTGGAATCTGTGTTAATTGGAATTGAGTTGTGAGACCTTTTTTGATTGATTATTGTGAACCAGATAATTTTGATTAAAGAAGAACATAACGATGTGTTCCTTAATTCAATTAAGGTTTAGGAACTAGAAAGAATTCATTTAGGTTATCATTAGAGATGAATTAGTTAATCTTGAGTAATTATTCACTTTAGAAGAAGGAATTCCACCTAAAGCATAATTTCTTTAAAACTAAAACCGTTAAAGACTCTATGTTAACGTGAACTGATTGTCTAATCATTTAGTTTTCAACTAAACCCTTTAAAGATGCTGAATATCCCAATGTATTTACTTTGTCAATTTAGTATTTTAGAATTTAATTATTTAATAAATCTTTGATTTCATTTCTCTACATCTAGATAGGACTAATGCTAATAAAAGTCAGTAACCATTCCTTATGGGTTTTACCTAGTTCTCATCAATTTATTACTGCATATATGACTTGGTGCACTTGTTAGTAAATGTATGCCTTTAGTATAAAAAGTAGAGTTAGGTTTAACATAGCAAGTTTTGGTACCGTTACTAGGGAATGTTTTGTGCTAATTTAAGTTTTTAGGACTTGTTCGAGCTAGGTGCTTTATTTATTTTTGTTTTTATTGTTTATTTTCTTATCGTTTCTTTTTATTGTTAGATTTCTACTACCTTTTTGTTTTATTTTATACCCACTTCTTTGGAAGATCATTTGGGTACGAGGTGGTTATGGATTATCAATGTGTACAATCTTTTCCATTATGTTCTACTATAGAGATTCAACTATAAATTCTATCTTTCAAGGAGTATGAGTGATGGGAATCAGACAACTAGACCCTTAACCTAAGCTCGAGCTTGAGGGCTTAAAGAACTGATGAAGTGATTTCTCTCATTTTATCATGATCCAATAGTATCGTTGTCGTGGTAGGTCACCGTATACCGTATAAAGGTTTATTATCAACCCCCTTGCCATACGACATACAAGGCTCCTTCTACTATACGTTACCACTAGGCCCATAGACAAGTAATATAGAGCAATTTAACTAAAATTACTTCCATGGTATAAATTAGCTAATTGTGTAAGCTTGTGTGACCTACAACAAAAGAATATTACAACGGATGCAGTTTATAAGGGAATTGTATTAGAAATTTTAATTTATGTTGTGAAAAAAATAAAAAAGGAACTAAATATCTGTAAATCTATTACAAAATGTCCTCTTCGCTCTCTGATTGCTCCAACCTATCCCTATACAAGACTTAACACAGGCATGCCACGGCTCGAAGTAGTAAAGAGGTTATTCTGTAAGAACAAAAATCTATAGGAGTGTAAGCTTAAGCTTAGCAAGATAAATATCCTCGTCAGTACCACATAATAGAAATTTATTAGATTCACAATCATATGAATGCAGGAACAATTAGTATGCCAAAATGCATGCAGTGACCTAGGAACTGCATACGACTTAGAATTATGCCCCCTGTAATCAGGGTTTAGAGATGATTAACCGTCCCAAACCAAAATCTGGGTTATAGACCTTAGGTTTAATTCCATTTGCACTAATGTACTTAAGCCAAAACAAAACTATATATATATATATATATATGTATGTATATACTTCTTTTAATAAATCATATTTTTAAAATTCCAAGTCTAGTAGTGTGGTGGCTTCTGCAATCCACAAATACATGCCCTAAGCAGAAGCCACAAGACTTGGCCCCTTGTTGACGGTTGGTGTCTCTCAGTGCCTAGTAAGCTCATCAGCTTAAGATAAAGACTCAATATATATGATGATATAGCTAGTGTCCAATCCTGTAGGAGGCCCGTCCTCCTGTGAGTCCCTTCCCATCTTCTACGTGAAGCGGCAATCAGTCTTATCCGTATGCAATATAGGAATGCATGATTCATTTTAATTTCTTAATTGTATAAGTGGTTAACTCGATTTTCAAGGTGATCAGACAATTCCATTCTATACAATTACACGTATAAATTAGTACAAACAATTCCTATTATTATATATAATTGCAAGCCATCGTATTCATCCACAAATTTATACACATGCATTTCCCATATCCTATAAGCATTTGAATTTATATATAAATGTTTAGGTGCATTTATTCTACAAGCAAAATCAAATAAAGAGTTATCGAGAATTTATTCACTCTGCCATGTGGTCAGTTAAAGTAGTTTAGAGGCAAGTTGTATTCGTACATAGTGTCCCCTAGTCATTGAAATAATATTTATAAGGGATTGAAATAAACTTAGAAAACTAAGTTAAATTCCCTTACGTTATACTCTTGACTAGTTTTCATAACTTTTCCTCGTTTTTACTTAAAAGTTTAATCGCGCATAACTTTTTCGTTTTAAATCCGATTTTTATGATCTTATAGTCAATATTCATCATTTTTTAGTGTAATTTAATAAGGTAAGGTTATATTTTGAAATGAGGCACACAAATCTATCCATGGAACAGAACAGTAGCAATCCTCATGTTTTGGAGTACTTTTGGGCTTTATTTGGTAATTAGGCCTTTTGATAACTTGAGAAATCCTTTGGGCTTGGTCTTAAGATTTTATCTTAAGCTCAAAATACTCCTTGAGATTAGATTTACAAGTTTGATTTATACTCCTAAGGCTAACAACCACTTCATGGCCTCTTTAATGGGCTTAAGTTGTCAAATGGGCTTGTTTTTTGTTCAAACTAAAGTTAGTGACTTTGTTGGGCTTATGGAGTCTTAGGAGGATTTGTTGTGGGCTTCAAAACAACCTCTCTTAATATTTTAAAGTGCTGGTTAGAATTTTAATGAAGGCTTAACTTAGAGTTCTAGGCTCGTTTCGAGAGTTTTAGGCTCAGTTTTGAGTTTTAGGCTTTATATACTTGCTATACTTGCTTTAGTTGATTTTTTCACTTGGTTTTATCATATTTTTAAGTGGCTTTTACTTATGTTCTAGATCTGGTCGTGATGATTCCAAGGGGTTCTCACTTGGTTTTTCAACTTGTCTCATCATTTCCTTAAGTTTATGTATTAGATCATGCACTTAAACTACTTGTATCCAAATCTTGACTTAACTTTTCTTTCATAAGATGATTCTTTAACTTATGCTTCACACAAAGAAATAGGAGATCTTACACTTATTACAACTTCCATATCATAGCTCATGACATACAAAGTTGGTTTCTTCATAAAACTTCATGTGATGAATTTTTCCTTAACTTAAGGCTAGATTTGAGCATGTTTAACTTAATGGAAATAAAATTAACATCTAAAGGACTTTTGAATCCTCATGTACAGTATGCTTATCTTCCATTCAAGTTCTTGTTTCAATATTTTCTCAACTTAAAATCTTCCATTCAAAGTGTTAAACAAGTGTCTTTACAAAACACTAACTTTAAATGCTTATGTTTCAACTTCATGTAAGGGTTTCATGAGTTTGTTTCTTGGATGGTCTTTGGTGCTATAACAACTTAAATCATACTTATATCTTCAAGAAATCAAAGTCTCCTAATATAAACACCAACCCACTAATTACAAGAAACACTTACTCGTCCTTAAAGCAAAATATAATGGTTATGCATAAAGGTTCCACTTAAGCTCTTAACTTTGCTTCCTCCTTTTGCAACATTTTGGAAACCTAAGTTGTTTGATCCATTGTAGTGGGTTTTATGGAAGGTTATAATGGTTCTAACTGAGCTTAGATGTTGGAAGAAAATGACATAACACAAGGAAATGGAATTGCCGGGAGTAGGACTTAGAAGTGGATGCCAAATAAAGGATTTTGTGAGGTAAGGTTGTTTCCTCTTTTATGTTTGTTTCAAGTGAGAGAAAGAGGAAATGAAAATGAAATTGAAAGTGAGAGAAATGAAGGAAAGAGTGGCTGGTTGGGAATGACGGAAAATGGGTGTTTAAGATATCTTGAAGTTGTTGTCTTGTAGCTTACACAAAAGTCAACAATTGCAACTATTGATGATGTAAGCATTAAGGAGTGAATAGTGGTGTGTAAGAGAAAGTGATTGATGGTTAAAAGAAAAGAACATGGCCCCCCTCTTCTCCTTATTCAAATCTGCCATTTAGTGTCCTTTGGGGTCATGGAATTGTCTTGTCTGATTTAATGAAGTTAAGCATGTGAAATCTTGTGAAAAATTGTTCATATGTAGTATAAGTGAAGGGGTGAGAAGGAAAATGTCTTATCACTAGATTTTGATAAGTTATCAATTGATAAATGATTCCAACTCTCAATTGATAAGTCATCTAAGGTGATTGGTTGGTCTACTTATTTATGTGTAAGGCTTAGACATGAAGATAAGGGCATGGTCTTATAGGAAATTGTTTTAAGGTTTTCATCTTGCATTGCTTTGTAATTTATGATTTGATTTTTATAAAATTGTGAAATTTTCTAAAGTTGAATGAAATTATTCGAATTAAATTATTGATTAATTACTTAGGGTTAAAATTCCTTTATTGTTTTAGGGTTTAGGGTTTTACGTGACTTTAGAGCTCGTAGTTCTTCAAGCTCAGGTTTTATCGATAATTGGTTTTTGGATCTGAAAAATTTTATTTGTTTCTAAATGTAAGCTTAAATTCTTAGTTTCATTGATGCTTGGGAACATTCGGATAGTACTTTTAATTAAATCATAGACCAACTAAAAGTAGGGTTTACACGTTTTGTCCAACTTCGATCAAAGCCGAGTTGATCCTCATTACTAAATAACTTCATATGCCATGCCGAGCTACTTCAGCTCTATCAACCATTATATGTTGACTTGATTCATATTGCTCAAATTGCTTAGCTAGCCTTAGTACCTACTTTACTCTACCTAAGTTGACCACTGGCTTAATAGTACATATACCGAGAACCCTAAGACGCATTTGAGCTAACATCTCCTTAGAAGAACCCTTAGGTCTTCTTGGCACCTCTACTTAACAACCTCTAACTTGACTGTATAGCTTTATTTGTTTCAACCAAAAGTGTCTCGATGACTAACCACCACGTACCTAGCCCCCACATGAAGGGATTTGTTACACCAATAAAAAATTTCTCTGATTTTTCATTTGTACCCTTTATTGTTCCGTCTACATTACTTCCTTTAGATAATACCCTTTTTTTTGTTTTCTTCATTTAAGGTAAGTTACCTTAACATTTAAAGTATAAATACCCTTACAATAAGTAGATGCAATGATCAGAATCTAGATATTAACTATAGTACACTATTCTTTTCATAAGCTACTGTGATTGCTCCTTTTCCTACTCTTATCCTAACCCTTAAGCAAGACTAGGTGGCAAATAACCTCACCAAGTTGCTCGTCATGGTCATTATGAGTGGATGGTAATGCCTTTTGGCTTATCAAATACCCCGAGCCATTCTAGTATACAGTGCTATCCACCAAGCCATTCTAGCCATCTTTAAGCCGTATTTAATGTACTCCCTATCGAGAAATTATTCAATAACATGAAGAAGTCTTTTTTTTTTTTTTTTGCGAGGAGGAAGTGGTTATTCTAGATTATGTTGTTGGAGGAAGAGGCTTAGGAGTTGATGATGAAAAGATCCGAGCAATTTTTGAGTTGTCAAGCCCAACTACTTGTGTAGAGGTGAGAAGTTTCCAAAGATTGGCATCCTTTTATTGATGATTCATTAAGGGTTTTAGTACCATTGTTGCAGCCCTTACTTATTTGACAAAGAACAACATAGATTTTTAAGTGGGGAGGGAAAGAAGAGAGAGGTTTCACTAAGATTAAGGAGAGATTGACCTTTGCCCATGTATTAGCTTTGCTTGATTTCAAGAAGATTTTTTAGCTTAAGTGTAATGCAACTAGTGTAGGCATATGCATTGTCTTGATGTAAGAAGGTTGACATATTGTATACCATAGTGAGAAGCTAAGAGGACCTTAGTTGAACTATTCTGTATTAGACAAAGAACTTCTAGCCCTTATTCAAACACTCCAAGTGTAGTAACATTATCTACTACCGAGGGAGTTTATCATTTACACAAATTATGAGCCCTTGAGGCACCTTAGAGGTTAGGCCAAGTTATCGAAGAGACAAGCGTGATGAGTTGAATTCTTGGAAGGATTTAACTTTGTGATCAAGTACAAATAAGGTAAGGCCAATGTGATTGCTGATACCTTATCAAGACAACATGTTCTTCTTACTAAGCTATAGATGTGACTCTTGGGATTTAAGAGCATTACAGAGAAATATCCTTAAGATCCCCATTTTAGTCCAATATTTGGACGACGTATTAAGGGAAGAATAGTAAGTAACTATCATGTGGAGGATCGATACCTATTTCAAGGTGGCAAATTATATGTGCCAACTTATTCGATAAGAGAGTTGTTAGTGAAAGAAGCTTATGGTAGAGGACTCTCTAGACATTTTGGAGATAAGAGGACATATGAGTTATTGAATGTGAGGTTCTTTTAGCTTAAGTTGAGAGGAGATGTACATTAGGTTGTTGATAATTTTGTTACTAGTAAGAGGCCCAAATGTTGAACCGCGAAAGAGAAAGTAATGCCTCTATCCATTTTGACTAAGCCTTAGTTTGAGTTGAGCATAGACTTTGTCCTCGGATTACCACGAACTACCAAAGGCAAAGATGCAATACTGGTCATTGTAGATAGGTTTAGCAAAATGGTACGTTTTGTGCCCTACTCAAAAACTAACAATGCTCTAGTTATTGTTTTTCTCTTTTTATGGGAGATTGTTTGTTTGCGTAGCATGTGGAGAAGTGTGGTATTCGATAAGGATTCAAAGTTCTTAAGCCATTTTTGAAGAACTCTTTGGTAGCGTATGAGGACTAAACTACTCTTTAGCACTACCTGTCATCCCTAAACTGATGGCAAAATGGAGGTAGTCAACTACACTTTAGGATTGTTACTCCAAGTTGTACTAGGGAAGAACCTAACTAATTGGGATGTCTATTTGCTTGTGGTAAAATATGCTTACAATCACATGGTACACAATATTACCAAACAAATACCCTTTGAAGTTTTCTATGGCTTTAACCTAGAGCTATCCCTTGATTACACTCTAGTACCTATGCCCAAGTAAGAATACCCTAAAGCAAGAGGCTGAACACAGTTTATTGAGCAGATTTATCAAAAGGTTACTTGGCAAATTAACCAAACTACCAAGAAGTTGAGAGATAAGAGTATACGAAGGAAGATAGTACAATTTCATCTTAGCAAATTTGTATGGCTATACATAAGCAAGGAGAGGTTTCCAAGCAAGAGAAAAATTATATTGTCAACTTGTGCTGAAGTTCCTTTTAGAATACTCTAAAGGATTGATGATAATGCTTATCAAATGGAATTACCTGAAGATTATGGAGTTTCTAATACTTTCAATATTGCTAACCTCAATCCCTACCAACCAAAAGGAGAATTGAGTAAAGACTAGCTGGATTTGATCCTAAATCCAAATAACCTTAGAAGGGATGATAAGAATCAAACAATTGTACCTTAGACTTCAGCCTAAGCACAAGGACTTGAAGGACTGACGAAGTGGATTCTCTCATTTCGGCTATCTCTAGTCGAGACCAAGTTGATCTACATTACTAAATAACTTCATATGTTGAGCCGAACTACTTTAGCTTTGTTAACCATTGTATGCCGACCTGATTTATATTCCCCTAACAACTTGGCCATCCTTGTTATCTACTCTACTCTACCTATAACGACCACTGGCTCGACAGTACTTATACTGAGAACCCCAAAACACATTCGAGCTAACACCTCCTTCAAGTAACCCCTAGGTCTACTCGATAACCTCTAGCTTAACCATACGACTTTGTTTGTTTCCACCAAAAGCACTTTAGTGACTAACTGTCATGTGTCCAGACCCCACATAAAGGGATTTAATACACTAAGTACTAATTTATTTCATTTTTCAATTGTACCCTTTATTATTTTTTGTACATTACTTCTTTTAGACAACACCCTTTTAGCCTTTTCCATTTTAGGTAGGTTACCTTAACATTTCGGGTATAAATTGCCTTGTAATATGTAGTCACAATGATTAGAATCCACTTATTGACTATACTACACTATTCTTTTTGTAAGTTAGTATGCTTCCTCCTTTCCCTACTATTATTCTAAACCTTAAGCAAGGTTAAGTGGTGAGTGACCTCACCGAGTTGCTTGTACATGAGCTAGTTTTGTGAGTCCAAGGATTTTCTTAATGCGTCATATCCTTAGAAAGTGTTCATGGGGTTTTGCTTGTTTCACCTAATTTTCTTGCATGTCCTCACCTTCCATTTTAAGCTTTCTATAAGCTTAGACCTACCCAGATACGATTACCTTTGTTCACTCTTGGTACGACCTATTAATGAGGCCAAATCGTTATATGTAGCATGGTTGAGATTTTGCAATTTGATTAACAGATGCCCACATCATGATACTCTTACTCAAAATCAATCATTGACATTTTATGATGGGATTAGATATCATGATTAATTAAGGATTGAAACTATGGTTAGAGAACCCTTGACAACAATGCCAGTGATACAAGTAATTAATTTAATTAACAATTTGGCATACTTTGAATAGGACAAACGGCCTCCCTCTTTAAATTCTATAATCCTAACTCTAAAAAAAGAGAAGAGGATTGAAACTATATTGAGGAATTTTAAGCAGAAGTGGGAAAAAAAAATTGAAAGATAGAGTTTAATTATCTGAAAAATAGAGACACAATTAGCCCAATGATGCATCTCCAGCATCGGACATACGAAGAGGCACCATAACGAAGCGAATAAAAAAGAAATAAAGAAAAGGCTAGCAAAGTTCGGGCAGATACTAAATGGATATGACATACCAATCAATCCTACTTAGCCAACAATCCATCGGATATGATGCACTGGTCCAAATTGAAGGATTATTTACCACTACTCCTTGCTAAAGGAAATAGATAATAGTTAAATGACAATGAGAAAACTAAAGTTGCTCAAGGTGAGTAATTCTCTATTAAAAGTTGAATGATCCTTGTATATAAGAAAGTAGGGGTTTATATACCTGTTCACTAAGGTTGCTTTACATTTATGAAAAGACAAAAGGGTATTCTATACTAGGTTACAAAAGACAAACTAAAAGGGGTAAAAGAGATAAAGAATATTTAATATAGAAAAGAAAGAATCATTCTAGAACATTATGTTAGAAGACATGTATCGCTTGGTGGCTAGACATTAAGGATATGACACAATGTAGGAGGAAGCAGGAATGTGTTACAATTAGGGGCTAATCTAATTTGGATCAAGTTAGGAGCCAATTAGTCTGGTCAGGAAGTCAGCTAAATTGGAGTTAGGTACTAATGGTTAGTTGGAGAGCTTAGCTCGAGTAGCCTTTCCTGGGTTACCTTTTGGTTCAAGACTTAGTAGTTGGGTAGGAGTATATTAGATACACCTGAAGATTTAACAAACAAGTCGGCTAAAGGTTGGATCAGGATAGGAGTCCCCATTTAGGCTACAACTTAGAGTTAATATTTTCCGTACAAGCCTTTAAAGTCTTCGAGCTTGACTTCTTGTGATCGGTTCAGGGGGTTAATTCTTATCATCTTCCTAGGGATTGGAAAGATTTGTTCTCAAATCTAAAGCGGTTTTTGCTTGTTCTTTTAGAGCACTTGTAAGGTCTTCTTTTGTTGGTTGATGGAGAATCAAATCGGATATATTAAAGGTAGAGGAGACACCATAGTCGTTAGGTAACTTAATTTAGTAGGTGTTGCAGTTGATCTTCTTTAAGACCTTGAATGGGCCATTAGCTCGAGGAGATAGTTTGTTCTATCTTAAGTGCAGGAATCACTCTCGGTTGAGGTAAATCCATACTAAGTCTCTTAGATGGAAAGAAATAGTTCGATGGCCTCAGCTACTAATCTCTTACTGTCTCTAATTGAATTTAGTGATATTCTTTGTTACGGATTGGTGCGGTTCATGTAATTCTTGAGCTCGATCAACTCTGGATCGACTCTCTTCAATAGTTACTGGGGTAATGATCATGTCTAGGGGAATGGTTAGGTTAAGATCATAAATGACCTCGAATGGGGTTTCCCCATAGTGTTGTGGATAGTTTAGTTGTACACGAAGTCCAGGACTGGTAGGCATAGATCCCAATCCCTTAAGTTCTTCCCTACAACAGCTTTAAGTAGATTGCCTAGCATCTAATTCACAACCTCAGTCTAGCCATCAATCTGAGGGTAGCTACTAGAGCTAAACACTGGTTTCGTCTTGAGTCTCTTCTAAAGAGTCTTCTAGAAATAGCTTAAAAATTTTATGTCCTGATTTGAGATAATCTCCATGTAATCGGACTACCTCCTATAAAATCAAATTAGCAATATATAAAGCATCATTAGTCTGATGACACGAAATGAAGTGCACCATCTTATTGAAATAGTCCAATACAACAAAAATAGAATCTTTCCCTCTAGATATCTAGGGTAACCCTAGGACAAAGTCCATGCTGAGGTAGGGTTCTCTCTTCCCCTTAGCGCACTTATACAATTCATTACAATCGATTACCTTATGGACATCTTAGCTAGTAAAAATTCTCTTGCAATAGATTAGCTATCTTGACTTCTATAAAATGGCCTGAAAGTCTGTTGTTGTAAGCTTCCTAGCACAATAGTTCATAAGTAGAGTAGTTTGGAAACACAACGTACGGTCTTTGAATAGATAGCCATCCTTAAAATAATATCCTTCAACAACTAGTCCTTCAAGACACTGTTAAACAATGGAACAGAAGTGAGGATCATTAGCATATTGCTCAATAATGAGTGAGAATCCTAATAGCTTTGTTTGCAAAGTGGTCAGCAAGGTTTGCCATCATAACAGAGTGTCGATGACCACATTTGCACTTCCATTCTTGTGTTGAATGACGTACGAGAAACCTTCCATGAACTTTAAACACTTGGATTGTCTCTTCAAAAGCTTATCCTAACTCCCAAGATGCTTTAATGATTTGTAGTTAGTGTAAATAACAAACTCTTGTGGTAGTAGGTAGTGTTACCAAATGATAAGGGCTCGGAAAAGGGAGTACATCTGGTATAGAATAATTCACGGCTAAGCCACTTAGTTTCTTACTGTAGTAAGTGATGGGTCATCGTTCTTGCATCAAGACAACACCAATTCTAACTCCCAATGCGTTGAACTCCTATTCGAAGTGCTTATCAAAATCTAGTAGTGAAAGGACAAGTACTGAAGTGAGCTTCTCCTTGATTTCCCTGAAGCATCGCTTAGCTCGATTGTTCCACTTGAACCCTTCATTCGTCTTTGTCAGCTTAGTCAATAGGTCGGCTATTGTACTAAAGTCCTTAATAAATTATCTATAGAAAGAAGTTAAGCCATGGAAACTGCAGACTTTAGTAATGTTCTTTGGCATCGGCCATTCCAGAACAACTCAGATCTTCTCCTCATTTGCTTGGATTCCTTCCCCTAACATTATGAACCTCAAGAACATCACCTCTTTTCAATAGAACGTGGATTTCTTCACATTCCTACACAACTTAGCTCGCAGAATACCAAATACTTCGTGAAGATGTTAAACATATTTGTTCAGGCTAGCACTATACATCAATATGTCATCAAAGTATACGACCATACATCTTCCAAGACGAGAGCGCATCACATGGTTTATTAACCTCATGAATGTGTACGGTGCATTAGTAAGTCCGAATGGCATAACCAACCATTGGTAGAGCCCATGCTTAGTCTTAAAGGTAGTCTTTCATTCATCGCCCAACCTCATGTGAATTTGGTGGTAGCCACTGCATAGATCTATCTTTGAAAATATCTTTGCACCATAACACTCATCTAACAAGTTATCAAGCCTTAATATTAGGTATCTACACTTGATAGTAATTCGATTGATCACTCAGCTATCAATGCACATGGAACAAGCAGAGCTAGTACAACAGAAGGGCTCATGCTCTCTTTCACATATCCTAGCTCAATGAGTTCGTCTACCTATCTTTTCAGCTCAATAGCCTGCTCAGGTTTATCCTATTTGTAGGTTAGTTAGGTAGGGCGATGTCCGGCTGCAAATCAATACAGTGCTCTATGCCTCGAACTAATAGTAGTCTTCTAGGTAGTTCATCAGGAAATAGGCTAGAAAACTCAGTTATTAAGCATCAAATTTCTTTCAGGACTTCCTGCAATTCCCTCATCTCCATCAATCATCTAACCAACAAGAACATCAGTTCACTAGCTTCCTTAATAGATTGGAGCTTCTTATGGCTCATTACTAAGGCCTTTTTCTTACTAGCTTGGATGAGTTGATTATGGGTTTCATTTACTTAAGACGAGGTTAGGGGTTGCAATATTATCCTCCTTCCTTCCTTAGCAAAGGCATAGGTGTTCTTACACCCATCATGCATAATACATCGGTCGAATAACCAAGGTTGTCTAAGCGGTAGGTGTGAAGCTCCCATAGGGACGACATCACATACTTCTTCGTCCCTGTATACATTTCCGATACTAAACAACATTGTTACTTGTTTAGTTACGTGTAAAGGACCCTTATCATGATGCTAATGTAGCTTGTAGGGTCGGGGATGCCTTGAGGTTAGTAGACCCATCCTTTGTACAAAGATTGCATAACCACATTAATGCAACTTCCTCCATTCACTATGATCGTGCATAATTGGCCTTTGACAGTACACTTGGTATGGAACAAATTCTCCCTTTGGTCTTCCCCAGGGTTTGGCAAGGAACTTAAGACTTAAATTAAGACTAGGGTCATCACTTCTCCTTAGTTGGCATAGATACAGGTCTCCTCTTCCTCCTCGGCTTCTACCTTTCGAACATACTTCTCTTCCTCAAACTCACTTTTGTTGGTGCTAACCACTACATCTCCTTGGAGCACCATGATACATCAGTTTGGACACTCAGTAGCCATGTGTTCAAAGCCTAAGCATTTAAAGAATTTTACCTTGTTAGACTTCCATTTGAAGGTTTATCCTTTCTTGTACATTATTGGAGGTAACCTAACCTCGGATTAACCTAGCTACCCTACTCGACCATGTTGACCTGCTTGGCTATCGTCAAGTTAGTCATTCTTTCGCTTGGCCCAGTATGGTCTCTTAGGCTTGGCTTGAATAGGTTGGTGTGGTACCGGGGCTCAGGAGAATGTTGGCTTAAGTTGGATTAGAACATTTCTTTTCTACTTTTCGACCCTCTATGCTATCTTGATATCCTCTTCCAAATTATAAAGCCTTTGTACTTCTAGGATATTGCGAATCTTATACCTAAGCCCAGAAATGAACCTCGATACCATACGGGCCTTTGGCTCTTTTACATTAGCTCAGATCATTAACATCTGGAACTCCTTAACAAAGTCATGAATAAATTGGCTTCCTTAGTAGAGCTTTTGTAACTTTATAAACGTATCTTATAGATAAGACTCGAGCATAAATCTGCCTCTTAACAATCTTTTCATCTCATCCTAAGTTCTAACACCTCATATTCCTTCTCTTGCCTTAGCTGCATTCATATTCTTCCACTGCATGATACCATACCCAGTAAACTCCAATGCAGCAAGTTAGACTTTGACTGCATCTTCATACCCATAACATTCAAATACTTTCTTAACCTTCTCTTCCCACTCTAAGTATTCATCTATATCTCTACTTCCACCAAAGAGTAAGATTTGCACCTTAAAATTGTCTAACCCTCGAGTGACTTGGCATCCTTATCCCTATGCTCAGTAATAATCAACTTCTTCTTCTTCACAAAACCCTTCAACACCGAGCTCGTCGTCATCTTCCCTAATCTCCTCCAACTACAGTCTTCTTTTATTAGCTCATTCTGCTACTCCTCCAGCTTATAGTAGTCGAATTGGGCGATTAGTTTGATTGCCTTAGCCATAGCGTCTCTCAAGGGTATCTTCCTATGGTTTTTGTTGCTATGTACCTTAGGGGTATTATCTGTTAACTCGCATTGTAGTGATTAGACTCTTAATAAGGTTTGTGAGTTTGTTAAGCTTCTCATCAACTGATTCTAGGGTGTTACTACCATTAAGACTACGATCAAGTTGGGCATCACTACTCTAGTAACCAATAATACCCTTAGCACTTGAATCAGACATGGTACAGTACTTCTCAAACAAATTAACAACATGCTAATAGCTTCAATACCTAATAGTCACCCAAGTAAGATAGAAACAAGCTTGCTCTGTTTTCATAATGAAAATCAAAGTAAAACTTAGTAACAATAAAACTACTCTTACTATCACACCAACATACTGCAATAACTACAAAAGGAACACAACAACCACTTATAGTAAAGCAAAAGAAAAACTTCACTGTAACTTCACACACTCCCTCGCGGGACCGTAGTCTGATAACAGTGAAGTTGATGAGTATCCACGGTCGAATACACGGAAAGGCACCACAATGAAGCGAACCAAAAAGAAACAAAGAAAAAGTTAGCAAAGTTTGGGTCTCTATTGAATGGATATGATACACCAATCGATCTTACTTGGCCAATAATCCATCGGATATGACACATCAGTCCAAATTGAAGGGTCACTTGCTACTACTCCTTGCTAAAGGGAATAGTTAAGAGTTGAATGACAACGAGAACACTAAGGTTGCTCAATGTAAATAATTCTTTATTGAAAGTTGAATGATCCTTGTATACAAGAAAGTGGGGGTTTATATACCTGTTCACTAGGGTTGCTTTAAATGTAAGAAAAGACAAAAGGGTATTCCACACCGGGTTACATAAGACATGCTAGAAAAGGTAAAAGAGACAGGAATATTCAGTACATAATAGAAAGAATCATTTTAGAACATTATGTTAGAAGACATGTATCGCTTGGTGGCTAGACAATAGGGATATGATACAACTTAGGCGGAAGCAGGAATACGTTATAGTTAGGGGCCAACTTGATCTAGATCAGGTTGGGAGCCAATAAGTCTGGTTAGGAAGTCAGCTGAATTGGAGTTAGGCACCAGTAGTTGGTTGGAGAGCTTGACTTAGCTAGCCTTTCCTAGGTTACCTTTTAGGTCAGGGCTTTGCAGTTAAGTAGAAGCATGTTAAACATACGTGAGGATTTGACAAACGAGTTGGCTAGAGGTCAGATCGGGATAGGAGTCCCCTTTTGAGCTATAGCTTAGAGGTAGTATTTTCATGCGAGCCTTTGAAGTCCTTAAGCTTGGCTTCTTGTGATCCGTCCAGGAGGTTGATTCCTCTTACCTAAACACTAGACATTTTTTACCACAACATTAATGGTTATTAAGGTAAATCTATTACATGAAGATTCCTATCAAGAGTAGAAGGAATTAAATCCTTTTAAGTCTACTAAGTTTCAGGAAAAACAGAAATTGCTAGTAACTGTGCCTAAAGATTTACAAGCTGATTACAATTTGCAAACAACAAGAGAGGTTAAAACATAAGATAAACCTACTTGGGAAGCAGCAGTTGAGAAGCTTACCAATGTGACCATAAAGGGGTTAAATGATTAGATAGACAATTTCAAGGTGTTAAGAAGACTTTCATCCCTATTGAGCTAGTGAATGTACTAAATTTGAGGTTAGGTAAGGAAATTGAAACTAACGAATCACCATCTTTTGTAGCAAAATCAAGGCAAGTAGTATAGGGACATCGTACTCTTGATGTGCGTAAGCTTAACACCTAACAAGGTACACTACCTATAGCCTTTTTAGAACACCTATTTAAATGAAAACTTAACAAGATTTTGAGTTGTTTTTGGAGATGTTCAAGACATTGATTATTAATATTCCTGAGGAGGATTTATTAGAGCAAACACCTCATTATAGATGTTATTTGAAAGAATTAATGGATAAGAAAAGGAAAATAAGTAGACAAGAAACAGTTATGTTATCTTAAGCATGTATTGAAAAATTAAAGGACACCCTTCCCTTAAATTGAATGATCTAGGGAAATTCACTTTGGATTGCACTATAGGAGATCAAAATCTGATGAATGTGTTTTGTGATATAGGTGCAAGTATAAATGCGATGCCCTTATTTGTAGCAAAAACTAGGATTAGGGGATGTGATAAGAAGAATTGAGATGACAATTCAATTAGCCAATAGTTCCCTTAAAATACCTAAAAGGGTGATTGAGAATGTATTCTTAAAAGTGGAAAAAACATATATTTTTTTTTATATACTTTATAGCCTTGGATATTAAAAAAGATTTAGAAATTCCTATCATCCTTGGGTATCCATTCATAGTTGTAGCTAGAGCTATAATTAACGTGGAAAATAGTAAAATGGTATTAGTAGTTAGGAATAGTTGATTGTATTACTTCTACTTTTCTTCAATGGAAGATAGGTCTATTTTAGGCAATCTATATGTGAACATTATAAAGAAATGGAAAAAGAAAGATCTTCAAGCTACTAAATCACATATAACATTAGATACTCTACTCAGAATAGTAATTTACTCTAACGATGATTAATAAGATTTGAAAATAGAAGAGGAATTAATAAAAAGTTGCCTCAAGGATTTGAACCATCTTAGCAAGGGAAAGTAGAAAGCATTGAGCCAATAATGCTAAACAAAAGTGCTTACTGGGAGGCAACCAAGGTTTTTAATCTTTAGTGTCCTTTATTTTGATTATCTTTGCTTTATTTTATTTCCTAGCATTAAAAAAAAAAAATCACCAACAATATTCCACATACTTGGTATCTATAGTTATTGTGGAATATTTGCACGAGTGTGTGATATTTTCATGACTTCTTTAGGTGTTAAGTAACTTTTGTAGGTTTTATGACAAGTTTCTGAGGACTATAAGTGTAATTACAAATTGAATGCACCAAGAAAATATTATTTGAGAGGATTATAGTCAAGATCATGCCTATGATTTAGATCGTGAACCTCTATAAGAAAAAAAGAAAGAAAGATCAAAGAGGTTCAAGTGCACAATCACAACTAGGAATCTGATTGTGAACCAGACCTTAGATCAAACATTTTTCTTCGCTTGCATAATGTTTTACATTTGATTTATCTCCTTTATTTATGTTTTGATTGCATGTAAATTTAGTCTCTATTCGATTTGTTAATTGCATACATAAACACAAGAATGTAGTTGTTTTTTAGGACATGGAGTATTTAAACTTAGTATAGCATATGCATATGTGTTTTCATAGTCTTAGAATTTTCTAAATTTTTGCATTCTATGAGTACGCTTTCAAGTCTCTTTGTAATGAAAAGATGTTAAGTCAAATTTATTTAGGCCCTAACTTGAATTGATTTATGTTGTTTCGACACTTTATGACTATGAAGATAGAAACTAATTGATTATCTATTTTAATTTTGTGCATAACTAAATTTGATTGGTTCATAATGGGCTTCTATTGATGCAATGCTCAAATTTTCATATTAATTCTTCACAGTGGTAGAGTTTCTTGCATAATATTATAATTAAAGTATGGGGGAGATGTCTTTGTAGATATGAGATTGTGTTTTCCCTCTTTTGCAATATCACGCTAAGAGATTAAGATAAGGAGCGAGAGAAGAATTAATCAAATATGCTTTCATGATTTCATTTGCTATTAGCCATAATTCCTACTAATTTCATGCCATTTTTATTGAACTTGTCTTGTTTGTGGGTGGAATCACTTATGAACAATTTAAGAATAGTTTTAGTTTTTAGTTTCCTTCGATGGATTTTACTTTTCTTTTGTTTTTTGTTTTGCATGACTTTAGGACTTTAGATGATACAAATGAAATCAAGAAACTTCAACAGCAATTTTGGAATTTAGTGTTACACATTAAGGAAGTTTTAGTTCCCTTTATCTTGATTCTTTTATTTTTCCTTATTAATTTTGTGCTTTTATTAATTATTTGTACATTAAGGACAATATACAAGATGGATGAATGTGGGGGAGGAATATAAATGACGCTAAAATAATTTTTATAAAAGCATGTGAGCCAAACTGACTTGATCTCATACTTAAGTTTTTGAAAAATAATTTTTTAAGAATTATAGAATCAATTTTTTTAATATTCCAAATCTTTTCACCATTATCCTTCATCTAATTTTTAAAGAATTGTAACTTTTTAGGATAATTTTTTAGATTTTAGTTTGGAATTTGCTTGATCACTTTAACTTTTTTATACAATGCTATAATTGAATAATGAAATTTGTGTAAAGTATAGAGCTTCACATTAGTTAGCTTAGATTTAGACTTGAAATTGGGATAAACATTGCTAATTAGGGAATAGTTTTCTATGTTTTACTTTAATGTATACTTATTCCTTAAGAACCTTAAGAGCTCTCTAATTTTTAACTAATGAATAAATGATGCTTACATCTTGAAAGTTTCTTAAAAAATCAAAATAGTTGGAGTTGATTACAATATATATATATAAACAACAACAACAACAATAGCAGCAACAACAACAACAACAACAACAACAACAACAACAATAATAATAATAATAATAATCATCATCATCATCATATAAGTTGGTAAGGATTGGTCTTACTCTATCAACAGAGTAAGGTTCTCCTCCTACTAACATAAGAAGAAAGATAATAAGGATTGACCTTAGTCCATCAAAAGAGCAATATTCTTTCTTGCTACCAACATAGTCATGCTTAAATAAAGGAATTGAAAGGCCCTCCAACAAGAAATTGAAAGAAGTAATGAGACAATTAGGGGACTAGTAGATGTAATATGCATTTGTTTTTAATTATTATGCTTAGAGAGATGAAAAAAGTGAGTATATACCCTTTAGTTTTTAAAATGTGGAGTACTGCTCCCTGATTCATTTTACATTTATTGTGATTATTAATTTGATCTTTGCTTAAATGATGCGGTTTCACTCTAATTTATATAGATTAATTGTTGAATTCTAGTATGGTTTCCATATCCACTATATATGTTATGTAATTGTGTTTTAAGAGCATGACAACATGGTTAAAGAAAATTCTATGGAATAAAAAACTGCTAGAGCTTTAAATTTTGGTGATTATAAGAATGACTTTCTATGGAAGAGCATGCACTCTTGTTTTTGAATAAATTGTATGTGATATTAAAATTGATTCTATACTTGGGAGTGTTCAAAGGTGAATTTGATAAGTGTATAAATGTACATGTTTTATAGTTGATTTGACAATGCTTTTATAAGATTTTTTAGGTGCTTTATTGAATTCAATGCTTAATTTGTATATATTTTGATTTCAGACTTGACTTTAGACAAAGTTTTGGAAGATTTTAAGATGAAGACAAGTTTTGAAGCCTAGGAAAGGATCATACTCATAAATAATGACCCTAAGCTGAAATCATAAGAAAAAGAGCAAGGAATTAAGGAAGAATTTGGCTATCGAGAAAGATATGAGTAGGAACACGACCATATTCTTCGGCAAGTTTCTTATATTTCAACTATTTTATGATTTTTCAAAGAGGGGATGACTACAGGTAGGATTACGGCAATGATCTAAGGCATGAATATGTCATTCCTAGTGAATCTTCTCATTTTTAGAAAGGTTTAAAGCCTAAGAAGTTGCCTTATGCTGGTACTTCTGTAAAAGGCCTTGGAAACACAATTAAAACAAAAAAAAAAAAGAACCTTCATCATTATAATTCGTTCTTTTTCCTTTCAATTAGCTATAATTAGGTTTTAAGAACAACTCTTGGAGTATTTTTCAAAATTCACCATCGGGAATAATAGGAAGTGGTACTCCATCTTAAATTAGAGATTGGAACTCCTTATAGGTTATTTTCATTTTTCTTAATATACTCTTGGTTTAGATATTATTTTTCCTATTATTTATTTTGTGTGCTTTATTAATATTTTTAATTAGATTGTTAGATTAACAGTTAACGAATTTTGTTTGTTGAAGTCTCTAATTTCTCAATCACCAAAACATATATTTTAACCCTAGTGGAATATGTTTTAACTAGGATTGAGTTGCTCCTTTTTTAATTGATTATCGTAAGTTGGATAGTTTGGATTAAAAAAGGACATAGCGACATGCTCTTTATTTCAATTAAAGTTTGGGAACTAGAAATGATTAATTTAGTTTGTTACTTATTTAGTAATAGAAAAGATAAAATGGATAATTCTAAGTAACTATTCACTTTGTGAGAAGGAATTCGACCTAGAACTTTATTACTTTAAAACCAAACCAAGGACTCTATGTTAACATTAACTGATTCTTTAATTATTTGGTTATAATTGAACCCTTTAAAAATGTTGAATATCCTAAATTTTTTTTGTTAATTTAACTTTTTATAATTAATTATTTAATAAATCTTTGATTTTTTTAACCTAAATTTAGATAAGACTAACACTAATAAAAGTTAGTAAGCATTTCTAGTAGGTTTGACTTAGTTCTCACTAGTTTATTATTACATATGTGATCTAGTGCACTTACTAGTAAAAATACGCCTTTGGCATAAAAAATAAAGCTAGGTTTAGCTTATCACTTGACTTTGCCCATATGGGCCTGTACATTTTGTAGACTTTTTATTGACTTCATGTATTTTGTAGTATTCCAAAAATACTTGTTATGGACTTATGTACCCTTGAACTATTTGGAATTCGATTTTGGGCCATGGTGCCTTAGTATTTGATGCAAATATAATATGAGCATTTTTAGTATTTACTTCTCATATAACTGGTTTTCCAAATCTTCATGCAAAGATACCAAAAGGGATTCTCAAAATTAATTAGATAATTTTACAATTACTAAAGATTAGTTAGAAACCCACTTAACTATAGTTTAACCTTCATTTACTTCACCTAAGTGTCATGATTAATAGACTGTGTACACCATAGCGGTTTTAGGGCATGATAGTGACCGTAATTTTATTTTATTCCCCTAGTCCACATGGCAAAATCAAATTTTGAATAACCTCTTTCCTTAATTGAATGCTTTGCTAGCCTAGGAAGCATGGCTACCCTTCTTTGATGTTAAAAAATTCATACTAGAAAAATATATACTTTTTAATAATTTAACCTAAAATGCCTCTAGATTCCTTATAATGTGCAATGCTCTACTTATTCTTAAAGGGATTTATTGAAGTATTGAAGATCACTAAAGCCTAACCCACTAATATATAGATTTTGTCAAACGCTTGTAGCTTTTCCAATGAATTTTGTTGCCTCTACTTAACACTCCCCTCCAAAAACTAGTAATCAAGCCAGACACCTACTTATACCACTTTTAAGGAATGCAAATACACTTATAGTGTAAGTACATATAGCATATGCCACCATTTTGATCATTACTTCTTTTCCACCAGTAGAGAGTAAATTCCTTTTCTAACCTTGAAGTTTACAATAATTCTTTTCTTAACTGACTCAAGAACCTTATGTTTAGATATGTGCAAGTTGAAGGGTGTCTTAAATTTTTTGTGGAAGTGTTTCATAGAGTAGTATTAAGAGTGGTACAACATTTCTCTTTTGCCTCAACTAAAGATGAGCTACTAAAATATTAGGATACGTTTTGGTAGTTAACTTTTGATTAAAGGTATCATAATAACAACTCAGAATTTATTTCAGCCTTACCAAATTGATCTTTATTACTTTTACGAAGAAAAGTAGGTTATCCATGAAGAATAGATGATGACCTAATTCAAGACATCTCTTTTCAACTTTTATACCTTTCAACAATTTGTTACCTTTAGCTTTGAGATCATCAACGACAGAGAATTTGCTACTAAAAGGAACATATAAGGATACAATGGAACTCCTTATCTTATTACTCTAATTGGGTCGAAATGACCTACTCTCTTTTCACTCATAATAAGATTGAAAGAACTGGATGAAATATAACCAGTATCCAATTTATCCGGTGTTGCAAAAATCCCAATTTAGATATGATGGCTTCTAGAAAATGCAATTCTACTTTATCAGATGCTATTTCATATCTATTTTCAAAGTGCAAAGATATCTTTCTATTTTATGTGAATTTTTAAGAAATGAAAAATCTCATGACCCATTGTAAAATTATCGTAGATTAACTGACCAAGGATAAAAGTAATTAAAAAGGGAGAGATAATTAACTCTAAATGGGATTGTAATCTATTTGTTAACACTTTAGAGATGACTTTATAAGTGAAATTGCAAAGACCTAAGGGGTTAAATTATGAAATTTGTTCTAGAAATTAGATTCCTAGGAATAACACAATGTTAGTGTTATTGGCATGGAAGCGAAAAATACTTGTAGGTTAGAACTTCACGAAGGATCCGATAGCACCTTAGTGCGATTGAAAGAAATGATGATAATTCAAGGATTTTGGACCCGGATCTTCAATGCTACCTAATTGAAATACCTTTATTTTTATTTCCTCGCCATCCAATGGTCTAGTTAAGTGTTCATTCATCTTTAGGGTCAATTCAATATCTACTACACTCAATGTGTAGTTCAATTTTACAATTTTTTTAAGGTATCCAACCGTCCAAAATATGGAGAGGAATGAATAGTTCATTTCATGTTCATCTTAGTTTATTTCCCTTCATTCTTAGTTTTCGTCACTCCGTTTTTTTTCTCCTTCTTAACACATAATTTGGAAAAACATTTTATTTTGATCTCCACTTTACAACCATGTAATCCTTGTTCCTTGCCTGTAAATCTTCTTTATTTGAACGTGGCATTCAAATTTTCACATAGTTCCATTTCCACTGATTGATCATATTCCTCTAGTGCTATTAATTGCAAATCTTGAAGCAGCATATATATATATATATTTATGTATTTATATTTCATCAATTCTTTATGCATTATTCTTCAAATAAATTTTTCTTTACCTTATTAAGGCTTTCCTATATTCTTTTAATTTGCATATTAAACCCCTATAATCTAAAAGTTCCTTTGTTTGCTATCACGTTTTTACCATGAACCTCCTTGCATCCATCTTCGTTAAGCCCTGATTGTTCAAATATGAAATTCTTTGTCATAATCTCATTATTTATTTGAATAATAATTGGGCAATGATCACTTCCCTTTGTGGTAAATTTGTCAATTCATTATTAGGATATCTTGATAACTACTTAACATTATTCAAACTTTATCAAGTCTCTCTTTTACCAGCACTCCACTAAGCCTTCTATTACACCAAGTAAATAGTTATCCTTTGAAACCAATATCTAAGAGTGAACAATTTGATATCATCTTTTGAAATTCCCTCATCCATCTTAGAGGCTTTTCTTTTCCACCACTTGTACCTATGATGATCTTATTAAAATCTCATATCAGTAATCAAGGCTCTTGAATATCATAAGACATGCATTGCAATCTATTCAAAAGATGAAGTTTCCTTCGAAAATTTAAATAAGCATAACACCATGTAATCCCTACTTGGTTTTATTCATTTGGACCCTTTATCTTACTATTAATCATGCTTGCACTAGCTTAGATAATTTCCTATTCCAAATCTTCTTTCCACCATAAATTTAAACCACCACTCAATCTAATTACATCAATATATAGCTTTCTTTTATACCTCAACCTTCTTCTCATAAAATCTATTCTTGATTCTTTATTTCTAGTTTTTAAGCTTATATTCAATATAAAGAGATTAAACTCATTAATTTTAGGTTACCTAAGCTTTGGTAGCTCTAACTTACAATGCTCATGGCTCTCGAATGGCTTTTCAATGCCATCCACCACAGGTAAAGACATTAGCATCCTTACTTTCACTCAACTCCACTTTAGTAAGGTCACTAGAGAACTCAATCTTTCCCTTCACACATATTTTTCTTCGTACTAGCCTTCTTTCCATCTTACTCCTTTTCTTCAATATATTGCTTTTCTTCTTACTAGAGTCATATTGCTTCCTTTCCTTTCTTTGATAAAGGAAACTCATAAATATACTTTTCCTCTAAATTCTACTTCACTTGATTGATAAAGATAGTAACACCCTTGTATAAGGAATGTGAATAGATTTGGTTGGGGATGTTGTGATGAGCCTAAGGCAATCTAAAGTCACCTGGCTTGCCATGGACTGGTAGGTCCTCCATTGTAGTAAAGAAATGTAGGTAGAAAGCTAGCTAAACTCAAGAGCCAAACCAAGGATATGACCTACCAAGGCTCTTAAACAAATAGTACCCTCTAATTGATATAATTCACAAAGGAGGGGAAGAGGTTATTTACCACTAATTCTTGTTAGTGAAGAACTAGATAAGAGTGTATTGTTGGAAAATGGAGGAATATTCAATAAGCATTAAGTTGATAATGATTGTTGATACATTTACATGTTTCCTTTATAGTTGATAATTAGAGAAACATATTGAAAAGGAAAATGTCTAAAGAGTATAAATCAAAAGTAATAAGTTATATATACAAATAAGGGGCATAAAAGGAATAGTTAAAGAATGAAGCTTCATTGATAGAGTCCCATGACCTTTAGCATAATGTGTGTCACTTAGTCATTGGTTAGGAGTCTAGCGAAAATCAATAAAGAAGTACGACCATTACTATTGTTGTGCTTCGAGCTAGCTTAGATATAGTCTTTAAGGAGGTTAGCAATTGGTATTATTAGCCTAGATCAAAGAAGTAGAAGTTAAAGGTCATTTGTTCGAGCTGTTTTAATGAGGGCCAAAGCTTAAGTAGTAGCTCAAAGGCCAGAGCTTAGGTAGTAGCTCAGATGCTTGAACGATAGAGAAATAGCTTAACTTGAGATGAGCTTGGAACCCTTAGGTGTAACTTATCTCATCATCAACCATTTGTTTACTACATACCCAAACGACCAAGCCCTAAAGTCCCTTAAGTAAGCCTTAGGTAAGTAGCCCTAAGCTTAGCTTTTTCCACATAAAGGATGGCCAAGTTGGAGAAGAGGTTGGCATGGGTCGAGAATAGCTTAGGTCGGTAGTGTTGATAGTTAGTTTCCATCCATTCGGTTTAATAAGCATTGATATAACTTCGCTTATTGATCCATTTGGCTACCAATAGGCTAGGTAATCTACACTCTCAGCATTTGCTGAGTAATCGACATTCTCAACTTTTTATCATGTAATATAGATTTGTTCCTGATTTGAATTCAAGTTCATAGCATGAACAGTTATCATAAGTATAGTTATATTACATAATTGCCTACTCTCACTACATTTTAAGGAAGGTATCTAATTAAGAAACTTCCACATATCTCGATAATTATTCCAATAACTACTCCTTAAGACATGATAGTCCCCTATAAATACAGGAAAGAAACTCTATAACAGACATCTAATAACTCTTAACCATTTACTTTACTTTCTTTATTCCTACTTACTAACTTAGGCATCGAAGTGGCCATACCGGATTGGCTTAGGTACCAAGCAATTTTCTTTTCTTTATAGGACATTTCCAACTCTAAAAATTCACTAACAACATTTGGCCCCATCTATTTTTATCATAAACACACCTACATAGCTAAAATTAGGATTACCAAAAGTGTAAGTGTTGGCACTTCCTCCCAACACCTTGAATGGGAGTCAACATACTGATGAGTAATGACTAGCTAAACTCAAGCAACTTTGGAACAATTTAGCCAAGGGAAACTTAGAATTAAATAAAAAACATGAACAAATCCTTAACCACCTTCATAATAGTATTCATCCAAATTAGAAAAAAGAGCATTGTGATTATGGTACCTAGAATGACAATGATTCAATTTATTCACATCAGTTGCTAAAAAAGCAAGCTAAGGTTGTGATGGGACCCTCAGCTCCTATATTCAAAATGAATGACAAAGGCAAGCAACCGTAGCAAGTGCACCATGTAAGACCCTTACATATTAGTACCCTTATTGCTGCAAGCAAGCAAATCCAAATCAAGAAGAGTCCCTTTGTTCTTAAGATTTTAGAGGAAGTGATACCATGGCACATCAAGTTACCGCGATTTGAGACTTATGATGGGACGAAAGACCCTGAAGACCACTTGGAGTGCTACCACACGTTGACCAGGTTGCATGGTTTGAGTGATGCAGTGGCCTGTCAAGCTTTTCCCTTAACTTTAAGGAATGCAGCCAATGCATTGTTCAAACACTTAAAAACAAAAACCATTTCTTGTTTTGATGAACTAGTAGAAGTGTTTATTAAACACTTCCTTACAAGTAAACTTCCTGTTAAGGATTCCTTAATCCTTAACACAATCAAATAAAGATCAGATGAGTTAATCAGAGACTATCTAGCTAGGTTTATGGCTGAGATGGTTCAAATCCCAAAATTAGATATGAGCATGGCCCTCAATACTGTAATCAATGGAGTTAAGCCACATGATGACTTTTTCAAGTCTCTTGCAAAGAATAAGTCGAAAACTTTTGCTATATTTAAGGCCAAGGCTACCTCATGCATTTGATAGGAGGATAACATAAAGGCCAGCAATAGATCGATCATAATAGAGGAGATAGAAAAAATAATAAGAGGAAGAGTGCAAAGGATAAACTCGATACAAATGGTGTTCAAAGTTCAAATGCTAAGATAAAGAGACCAAGGATTCTAACATGTTCATCCTACACACTTGTCAATCATCTAATTTTGGATGTATTGATGGAGGTACGAGGGTAAAGAGGCATTTTGTAGTAGTTGGAAATAATGAGAGGAAGTCCTTCAAGGAGAAATTCTAATAAGTACTGTAACTTCCACCATGACAAAGGTCATAACATAGATGAGTGAATCTAGCTCAAGAATGTGATTAAGGATGTAATTTAACGTAGGCATTTGTGAAAGTTCTTAGCATATGATGCTGAAAATATTGAGAGACCGTCCTAAAGTAGACGTGAGGTATAGGAGAATGATACTCTGCTAGCTGTAGCCGAGAGAGATGCAAAGGATGCGAATTCCAATAAAGCATCTAACTAAGTGATTAACAACATTGTCAATAGACCTACTATAGGCTAGTCAATCTCTTCGAGCCTGATGAAAGCTAAAAATTATGTTTGCAACATCCAAGTAAGAAGGTTAGGATTGATAACACGAATACACAGAAGGATTTTGAGGGCATCTAAAGGCCACATGATGATGCACTCGTTATTAGTACAAGAATTGCCAACTTCAAGGCCAAAAAAATTCTTTTTGACACAGGAAGTTCGGTAGATATCATTTTTCAACATGTGTTCAACTAGATGAGACCCAAGATCAAAGCACAATTAAGGTCTTATACGTATGCCTTCAACAATCAACCTGTCCAAGTAGCTAAAGTAATTTCTTTGTCGATACACATCGATGATTATGAGCATGTCATAGAGGATAAAGTAGACTTCCTCATCGTCAAATGTTGGTCCCCATACAATAAGTTCATGGGACAGCTATGTCAACATCTATTTAGCATTGTTCCTTTAATTGCATGCCTTAAAGCCAAGTTCCTTACTCCTAAAGGAGTTGGCATGTGCAAAGTGGATTAGCAACTAACAAGGTCTTTATACGTGAGGGCTTTGAGATGAGAAGAGGTATTTTAGGTAGAAACCTATTAGGAAGGCAAGTTGGTAGGCACAGAAAATGTTGAGAATGATATTAAAGAAATTTCTTTCAAAGATGACCCTAGGAAAACAACAAGGATAGGGAACTCTTATCAACAGATATTCGCCAAAATTTGATCAACTTCTTACGAGCTAACGTTGATGTGTTTGCATGGTCCCCTTCGAACATGCCAGGTATCCCAAGAGTAGTCAAGGTATACAAGCTCCAAATTGATCTAAGTGCGACGGTAGTCCAATAATAGAAAAGGCATTTTGCACTAGAGAGATAAGCAACAATAGAAGAAGAAGTCTAGAAGTTATTAAAGGCAGGATTTATTTGGGAAGATCCTTATCCGACTTAGCTAGTCAATTGTGTGTTAGTTAAGAAGTCTAACGGTAAGTGGAGAATGTGCATAAACTTCATGAATCTCTACAAGGCCTATCCCAAGGAATGTTTCCTACTGTTGAAAATTGATTAGATAGTACATTCAACCGCTGGACATGCATTACTTTTTTTTTATGGATACTTTCTCTAGTTACAACCAAATCAAGATGGACTAAGAGGATGAAGTCCATACATCATTTGTTATAAACTTTGGAACATATTATTACACAGTGATGCCCTTTAGGTTGAAAACATCGGTGTAACCTATCAAAGACTTGTTACCAAGATGTTCAAACCCTAGATTCATAGAAATGTTGAAGTATATGTTGACGACATGATAGTGAAGAGCATGAAGGAGGATCGGCATCTTACTAACCTTGAGGAGACATTTGCTATACTAAGGAAATATAACATGAAGCTTAACCCATATAAGTACGTCTTTGGCACAATCTCAGGAAAATTTTTTAGATACATGGTCACTTTGTATGGAATTTAGGCTAACTTAAGAAGGATTGAGGCGATAAGAAACATGAAATCCTCTTGTACAGTCAAGGAAGTGTAGGAACTCACTAGGTGAATAACCACCACCAATAGGTTTGTGTCAAGAAGTGTATAGAATTCTTCAAAATCTTAAAAAATCCAAGAGTATTCAAATGATTAGATGATTGCAAAAGAGCTTTCAATGATCTTAAAGAATTCCTTACATCACCCCCAATGCTCTCGATACCCATCTTTAGAGTTGTATTTGTATATATTGGTTAGCTACCAAACTCTTTCTTTTGTATTAGTTTGAATTGATTGCAAAGAGCATTAACCCATTTATAATGTGAGTCATGTTTTGTAAGGGCACCAGAACTTCGATACATAAAGATTGAGAAATTTGTTTTAGCAGTAGTTCTCAAAAAAGTTAAAGCTATATTTTGAGGCTCACCATATCATAGTACTCATTGATCAACCATTATAATAGGCATTGAAATACCCTGACTCCTCTGGGAGGATGATGAAATATGACCTAAAGCTAAGTTCCTACAGTGTATAATACAAACCCAGAACAACATTAAAGGATCAAGTGTTGGCAAATTTTGTGGCCGAGTTCTCTAGTGAGGAAGATAATGTGGAGGCTGTCGAGAAACCCATTTGGCACCTATATGTAGATGGTTCTTTGACAAGGGAAGGAAGTGGTGTCGACCTTGTCCATCAAGAACTCCACAATGTCAAAGTTCATTATACTTTAAAATTTGGATTCTCAGTTAGCAATAATAAAGTATAGTATGAAGCTGTGATTACCAAACTAAAACTAGCCAAAGAGATTGGTGTCGAGAAACTTAATGTGTTCTCTGATTCACAATTGGTAGTGAATAAGGTCATGAGAAGTTATATGGCAAGGGAAGAAGAGATGAGTAAGTACTTATTGGTGGTATGAATGCTTGTAGAAGAATTTCAATCTTTTTCCATCCATAAGATTTCGAGAAGTAAGAATATTGCAACCAACAAGTTGTCAAAATTAGCTAGTATGGCATCCCTCGACTTAAGTGACAAACCTTTTATCGAATTTCTTCCACAGAAAAGTTTATCTACTCTTTTGCATAGCTGTGAATTAGTTCCCAACCTAAAAGAAGAATCTTGGATAGATCCCCTAGTAGATTATTTGAGAGACAGTACTCTCCCTAATGATAAGAAAGGAGTGCGAAGATTGGTTTACTAAGCTACAAATTACATGCTGGTTGATTGTCAGCTGTACATATGTAGCATATCACAACCATATCATTGATGCCTTCCTTTAAGAGATGCCTAGAGGGTGCTATCTAAACTGCATGGTGGTGTTTGTAGTAACCACGTAAAAGTATAGACATTATATGTTCAAGTACCGTGACTCGATTATTATTGGTTGACCATGAGAGAAGATGTAAAGGAAGTTGTTTGATACTGTTCACAATGTTAGAAGTACGAGGCTCTGAGTTGAGCGCTTGCAACTAAATTATGTAGCCTATCCAGTCCTTGGCCTTTTACTTAGTGGGGGTTAAATATTCTCAAACCTTTTCCGAAACCTACTACCCAGTGACAATTCATCATTGTTGTCATGGATTACTTTACTAAATGGGTAGAGGCGGAGGTGGTGGCGAAAATCACCGAACAAAAAATGGAAGCGTTTGTTTTCAATTCCACAGTATCAAGATTTAGAGTTCCTTATATGATAATCACGGATAATGGTTTTTAGTTTGACAACAACAAATTCCGAGCATTTTGTAGGAAGTATGGCATTCACCTAAACTATACGTTTACAGCATACCCTTAAAGGAATGGACAAGTTGAAGCTGTAAACAAGATCATTTTGTATGGCCTAAGAAGGAAAGTAGATCAGGTTAAAAGGAGATGGGCCGATGAATTTCCAAATGTCCTATAAGGGTACTGAACCACCTATAGAACTATGATAGGGGAGAGCAGTCTTACCAATTGAGTTGGA
Organism: Lumnitzera racemosa; assembly: GCA_024138005.1. Taxonomy (NCBI): domain Eukaryota; kingdom Viridiplantae; phylum Streptophyta; class Magnoliopsida; order Myrtales; family Combretaceae; genus Lumnitzera; species Lumnitzera racemosa. The sequence continues at coordinate 44,064,379 of JAMXBC010000004.1, read as the reverse complement.
TTTTCCTAATTTGTGGACACAGAGCTTTGATGTAATGGTTAATCAAGTGGGATTAACAACAAATTTGGATACCATTGATGAAATTAAAGAGATTGCAGGAGCTAGGGTTATAGCATACTAGTATAAAGGGGTAAGGTATTATAATTAGAAAGTAAAGTGCATCGTTTTTCAACCTAGAGATCTGGTTTTTTAAAAGATAGAAGCAATTGGTATGTAAGTGAGTCAAGGGAAGCATGGCGTGAATTGGGAAGATCCTGTCAGGGTCAAAGAAGTCGTTGACGAGGTGTCCTATTAACTAGAAAGGATGGATGGATCAATTATCCGTCAAGCATAGAATGTTGAGAATTTGAAATTATATTTCAATTGATTGTTCAGGTGATGTTCATCTCCTTTTGCTTGTAAGACAATAGCCTACTTGCTTATAAGACAACAGTCTGCTTTTTTATGAGAATTATTTTTAAAGTCTTGATGCATCTCCAAGGTTAGATACACAGAGAAGCACCACAACAAAAATGAACTAAAAAGAAATAGAAGAAAAGCTAGTAAAACCTAAGCAGTTACTGAATGGATATGATGCACCACTTGATCCTACTCGGCCTACAATTTGCAAAGGCTATTCTTAGGCTGTCTTCTAAGATAAAGCATAGTTGTTGAATAGGGGTGGATCTGACACAAATAAGGATACAATAATCAGGTTAGTAGGAGACCAACTTAGGATAGAAGTTCTAGTCTCGGTTAGGGCCTAGACCTAATATCCTCTGAACAAGTCCTTAGAGTCATTTATCTTAGTTACGTATGATCGATCCAAGGGGTTGATTCCCATCATCTGCTTGGGGGTCGGAAAGATTTGTTCTCAAATCAGGAGCGGTCTCTACCCTTTCTTCTGGAGCACTCGCGGGGTCTTCTCATGGAGTCTTCTTTTACTAGTTGGTAAGGGATCAGATCAAACACATTAAAGGTGGAAGAAACACCACAGTTATCCGGTAACTCAGTTTGGTAAGCATTATAGTTGATTTTCTTCAAGACCCTGATGGGCCATCAGCTTGAGGGGATAGCTTGTTTTGTCTTAAGTATGGGAATCGTTCTCGGTTGTGATGTATTTAGCTTTGTTTTTCACCCTCTTAGTTCTTTTATAAATTAGCTCTTCTTTAAACTGATCAGTATTAAACCTTACTTGTTTAATACTACCCCTTGACTAGAGTTTAAAAAAAACCGGTCCTTTTTATTTTGAAAACAACTTTAGAGTTGGCACTCAACTGAAGTCAGAAAAAATAGTTAAGTTAAAACCAATTTGGTAGATTGATTATAACTTAGCCACTAGTCTAACGAGGAAAGCCAATTTTGTAAAATGGTTTTTGAAACCAGAGATCATAGATCTAGGGGTTAGGAATTTTAAATCGTTAGGGGTATCATTAACTTTCCAAATTAAACTTTAAACTTAAAAATCACCTTTTTATTTCATAATATGGAGCTCAATTAATTACTCTAATTAGACAACTTAAATAATCTAGGAAAAAGGAAAATTAGATTTTTTTTATTTTTATCATTACCTTGTAGGTGCCTACGTACCTACTATTATGTACGTAATTCTTTTAATTAAAACTTTAGTGAGTTAAGTTGATTTTAATTTTTGAAAACAATCGAGTCTATGTTTTTTACTCAATTTAGTTCGTTTAAGAAAATTTCTAAAAAGGTCTTAAATTGGATTTTATTTTTGGAAATTCTAATTGATCCTAATATGGAAAATGGTTGATTTATTTTTATTTCATTTTTTCAAAATCAATTTTTCTTAGTGATAAAACAATTTTATTCCTTATCCTATTTATTTTACTTTGATTTTATTATATCATCTTATTTATATTCTACTTATTATATTTAATCTATTTTTGTTAAACTAAGAAAAATAAAGTAAAATAAATTTACTCTTTCCATTTTTTATTTTTATTCTTTTCTTTTCTTCTTCTTCTTTTCTTTTTTCTTCTTTTTCTTTTTTTTTTTTTTACAATACCATTTACATGTACGTAAATAAGTAAATAAATAAAATGGAATTGAATGCATGATACAAAAGCAAATGGAAGAATGGTCGGACGAAAGAGAAACATGGGTGGGGTTATAGCAAATCAAGTTAATACAGTACATAGGTCGATTCAAGCGTTGGTCAATTCGAGTCAAGTCAATGGATTTTCAATGCAATAGTCAGTGAAACTCTACTCCAAGTGATTTTAGTAGTGAATTGATTGGGAAAAGGTCAATTGGTGATTTTTCTATTAGATTTTGGAGGGGGATAAGCCGAATGCCTTAGCACGAGGAGGTAGTTTTTGGGTGGTTCCCAAGAGCAATAGTTAGCGGTGGTTGGTGGTGAGCTATGGTGGTGGTGGCTATAGTATAAATGAAGGGTAGGTACTAAGCTTTGAATCGTAGTTGTAGTTTCGAGTAGGGATGTGTGGAGGGGGCGGTTCGAAGAGTGAGAAAGTGTAGGGAAGAGAGAGAAATAGTGAATAAAGATAATGAAGGGCGAGAAAACTCGTTCTCTATTCTTTCAACGAGAATGAGGTTCTAATTTAAAGTTTCCCAACCTTATATGAACTTGGAAAGCTCATCGATAGTTAAATTCTACCATTAATGTTTTCATTGAAAAAATGAATTTTTTTTTATCTTGTAGACTATAAATTTAACCTTCTAAATATAGTATTAGACTCAAGTATCGTAAATATTTCCCTAAATTGATAAGACCACATAAATTGAAAACCAACTAAAGTTTTAAATTCGGAACTTAAAACGAACTTGAAAGATACTATTATACGATTTGGAAATACTAATTATGCAAGAAAATCCTAATCCCTACATACGCATACTTTTAAAAATGTAAACTAAACTTAACAAGAACCGTAAATATCAAATCATAAAAATTTAAAAACTATAAAATTATCTTAATGCTTGAAAAGTCATAAATCAATAAAATTATCAATAATTTTGTAAAATGATATATTATTGAAAACAAATGAATTAAGGATTGTTTCAAGTAATAATAAACAACAACACTAAGCTAGTTAAAGGAATAAATTAATAAATTTACAAAAATTACTTGACTTATGTACATAAGTAGCCCCACAATATGTATATATATAAATATATTATTAAGTAATTTCCTTCTCTTTTCTTAATATATCATATGATATATATATATATATATATGTTGCATAATAAAGCAATGCTCTAAAAAATTAAGCCAATTAAACCTTAAGCTTCTAATTGTAAGTCAATTACTCCTGAGTTGGTGAAAACCCCTAAAACATAGTTAAACTCATTTGAACCCTAAATCTTGGGATAATCAGAGACTTACAACCCTAAATAAATAATTAAAAATATAATTTCAATAAATTTTATTCAATTCTAGAAAACTCTTAAATTTCTTAAGAGGCAAATCACAACCTACAAATTAATTTGAGAACCAAACCTTAAAATAATTTCATATAAGACAATTCCCTTATTTACACTTATAAGCTATGTTATATATGAATAAGTTGTAAACCCTACTTTTTAGCGGACTTATGATTCAACTAAGAACACTTCCCAAATGATCCTAAGGATAAACTAAGCTAAGAATTTAAGTTTACATTTAAAAACAAATTTAATTTTCCAATTCGAAACCCTATTATCGATAAAACTCGAATACGAGAACCATACACTCTAAACCCTAAACCCTAAAACAATTAAGGACTTGTAACCTTAAGAAACTAATTTGAATAATTTTATTCAACTCTAGAAATTTTTATAATTATATAAGAATTAAATCATAACTTACAAATCAATTTAAGAAATAAACTCCAAATGAAATTCATATAAGACAATCTCCTTATCTTTATAAACCTACTTTTAGTGGGCCCATGATTCAATTAAAAGTATTATTCGAGCATTCCCAAGGATCAAAAAAGCTGAGAACTTAGTTCACATTTAGAAACAAATTAAATTTTTCCAATTCAAAAACCAATTATCGAGAAAACCTGAGCTTAAAGAACTACGAGCTCTAAACTCACCTAAGACCTTAAACCCTAAAACAATTAGGGAATTTTGATCGTAACTGGCTAATCAATGATTTAATTTAAATGATTTCATTCAACTTTAGAAAATTTAACAATTTTATAAGAACTGAATCAGAAAGTACAAAACAATGCAAGATTAAAATCCTAAAACAAATTCCTATTAGACTATGCCCTTATCTTCATGTCTAAGCCTTATACATAAATAAGTAAACCAACCAATCACCTTAGATGACTTATTAATTGAGAGTTGGAATCATTTATCAATTGATTACTTATCAAAATCTAGTGATAAGACATTTTCCTTATCACCTCTTCACTTATACTACATATGGACAAATTTTCACAAGATTTTGACATGCTTAACTTCATTAAATGAGACAAGCCAATTCTATGACACTAAAGGACACTAAATGGTAGATTTGAACAAGGAGAAGAGAGGGACCATGCTCTTATCTTTCAACCATCAATCACTTTCTCTTACACACCACTATTCACTCTTCAATGCTTACATCATCAATAGTTGCAATTGTTGACTTTTGTGTAAGCTACAAGATAATCAATTAAAGCTTCTTGCACACTTCTTTTCCCATTAAAAAATATGCCACTCTCTCCCTCTTTCACTCTTATTTTCACTTCCTCTTCTCTCACTTTAAAGACAAATCAAAGGAAGAAATCCAACTCCACAAAATCCCAACATTGCCGCTACTATTTTGCTTCTATACTCACAGCACTAAGCTTTAGTTTGTGCCCTCTTTTTGTCAACTTCAAAAACTACTTTTAGGAACCTTAAATTATCCTCAAAGCCTCACTTCAAAGATCAAGACTCTAGTTCTAAAGGAGCTTGCAAGAAAAAGGAGGAAAAACAAGGAACATAAGAGGGTAGTTAGTTGTATAATCGCCATTTTTATGCTTTTAGGACGAGTAAGTTGTTTCTTTGTGTTAATGGTTTAGTATTACATGTTAGGAGACCATGTTTTCATGAAGATATTAGCATGATCATAAGATGATAAAATAGCTAGACCACCTTAAAAAGTAAGCTTGTAAACCCCTTTACATGAAGTTGAAATATGAGCATGCTAAGTTAGTGCTATGTAGCGATATATGTTTAACACTTAGAATGGAAGATTTTAAGTTAAGAAAATCATTAAATGTGTACATGAATGAGGAGACATCATGCTAGACGTGGAGTACATGTGAGCCATTTAGATGTTATTTCCATTTCTATTAAGTTAAAGATGCTCAAACCTAACCCTAGGTAAAGGAAAATCCATTACATGAAGCTTCTATGAAGAAAACTAACCTTGTGAGATATGAACTATGATATAGAAGTTGTGATAAGTACGAGATCTACTATTTTCATATAAAGTATAAGTTAAGTAATCATCTCATGGAAGAGAAGTTAAGTTAAGATTTGAATATAAGTAACCTAGGTTCATGATCTAACCCTTAAACATAAGAAAATGATGAAACAAGTTGAAAAACCAAGTGAGAACCCCGTACATTCATCACAACCAGATCTGGAACATAACTAAAAGCCACTTAAAAAAATGATAAAACCAAGTGAACAAAGTGAAAAGATCAACTAAAGCAAGTATAGCAAGTATACAAAGCCTAAAACTCAAAACTGAGCCTAAAACTCTCAAAACAAGCCTAGAACTCTAAGTTGAGCCTTCATTAAAATTTTGACCAGCACTTTAAAATATTAAAAAGGTTGTTTTGAAGCCCATAAGAAGTCCACCTAAGACTCCATAAGCCCAACAAAGTCACTAACTTTAGTTTGAACAAAAAACAAGCCTATTTAACAACTTAAGCTCACATAAAAGCCTAAGGAGTTATTGTTAGCACTAAGAGTGTAAACCAAAGTTGGAAATCTGACCTGAAGGAGTATTTTAAGTTTAGAAGAAAGTCCTAAGCCCAAGCTCAAAGAATTTCCCAAGTTACCAAAAAGCTCGTTAACCAAACAAAGCCCAAAAGCACTTTAAATCATGAGGATCGCTACTATTCTGACCTATGGGAAGTTTTTCATACCTCATCACTAAAATATAACCTCACCACATTAAAGTATACTTGAAAACGATGAAGATTGACTATAAGATCATAAAAATTGGATTTAAAATGAGAAAGTTATATGTGATTGAACTTTTAAGTAAAATTGGGAAAAAATTATGAAACCAAGTCAAAAGTATAACTTAAAGGATTTTAGCTTAGTTTTCTAGGTTTTATTTCAAATCCTTATCGTATCGTATTTGCAATGTCTAAGGGACCCAGCTTTGAGGAAACGACTTATCCCAGATTATTTTGATTGATCTACATGGCTGAGTGAGTAAATTCTCGATAACTCTTTACATGATTTTGCTTGTAGAATAGATGCACCTAAACATATATATATATATATATATAAATTTGGATGCTTGTGAGATATGGGAAATGCATTTGGATGAATGCGATGGCTTATTAATTATATATAATAATAGGAATTGTTTGTACTAATTTATACGTGCAATTGTATAGAATGAAATTGTTTGATCACTTTGAAAATCGAGTTAACCACTTATATGATTAAGAAATTAAAATGAATCATGCATTCCTCATATTGCATATGGATAATACTGATTGCTGCTTTACGTAGAAAATGGGAAGGGACTCACAAGAGCATGAGCCTCCTACAAAATTAGGCATTAGCTATGTTATCATTTTTATTGAGTCTCTACTCTAAGCTAACAGGCTTATTAGGCGCCGGGAGATGCCAACCGTCAGTGAGGGGTCGAGTCTTGTAGCTTTTGCTTAAGGCCTATGTTTGTAGATTGCGGAGGCCACCACACCGCTAGACTTGGGATTTAAAAAAAAATATGATTTGTTATTCAATAAAAGAAATATGTACATATATATATGTATATATATATATATATAGTTTTGTTTTGGCTTAAGCACAATAGTGCAAATGAAATAAAACCCAAGGTCTAGAACCCGGATTTTGGTTTGGGTTGGTTAATTATCTCCAAACCCCGACTATAGGGGCTATAATTCCAAGTTGTATGTAGTTCCTAAGCTTTTGTATGTGTTGTTTGGCATACTGATTGTTCATGCATTCATATGATTGTGCATTTAATAAATTTTGCCATACGATATTAATGAGGGTAATTATCTCACTAAGCATAAGCTTACACCCCAACAGTTCTTTTTCTTGCAGGTTGATCGATAGTTAGGACTAGGATAGGAATCGAATGCAAAGTGCTACCATTGAATCAATATGATGAAAAGCATGTATAGTAAATTCAAAATGCTCTAAAAAACGACTAATATCTCAATTAAGTTTAGTATCTTTAGTAGGTTTAGAATTTTCTAGAATTATTTATCTTATTTCACTATTTTAGTAGGGGATACCAATTCTCTATAGTTATGAGGAATTATGGAAAAATGGATATCCATAATTATTTATATTATATAATGAGTCAATGAACTAAAATTGAAGACTCTAGCAAATAACTATTTAGAGTCTTACAATCTCTGACTTGCAAGGCAATTGTCTTATCATGGGTGCACATGTGACATGGAAATTTTAGGTAATACTACTAGACCCCTCCCAGGATCTTTATAGATCTTTTTTATGCTTGATTTGAGTGAGTAAAAGGATGAATGAAGACAGTTTTTTCACTTCAATTCATACTATTCTAGGTACACTACACAATTTCATCATTAAATTGGTGAAATCATATAGTAAATGGGGGTAAAAAATGACCTTGAACTAAGCACCTAAGGTAAGGAAAAAAACTGAAATTATGGAGGAAAAAAAGTTAGAAGAAGGTTAAGGGCAAGGACACATGCGAGGCACGTGCCATGTGCATGCGACCCACTGCTCCTGTTGTGTTCCAATGCAAGGCCTCAAGCCTTGTTCAATAAACATACGGACCAAGTTTGGCCTAGTATAAATAGATAAATAAATAAAAAGAGCCGCTTTATGCCTAGTAAAAATTAAACCCAAGACCTCAAGCTTATACCCCCATGCAATGTTAAAGTCTTTATCTGTTAACTTGTTTGCATGTGCCTTGTTTATACGTGCGACCAAGTTAGCTTAGGCTATATTTAAATTTAAGCTAAGGCCCAACAACCCAATTTCTAAACTTATTTCAAAATTAAAAAATCTACCCTATTAAAATAATATTTTCCAAAATCTTTTTTTTTTTCAATTCTCATATTTTTTTGTAATTTTAAAATTTTAAAAAATTTTAAACTTTATTTTCTAAACTTCTTATGTTTTAGGGTTTCATTCTACACTTCCTATTTTTAGTACTTTTCTTTTTAAAAAAAATTCTTATTTTTTGTATTTTCTTCAAATTCTTATTATTTTTAAATTTCTTAATTTTCTTGGGTTTTCTTTAATTTCCTATTTTTTGTGTTTCTCCTAATTTAGGGTCTATTAAGAAAGAAAGAAAAATAAAAATAAAAATAAAGGGGCAAAAATTTGATGTTTACAGCTAACTTACTTCGTAGTGATGTTTGAATAAAACTTTGCCACAAAGATAAAAAGATACTATTTTTGCCCCTAAGATGACTCTAAAACAACTAAATAGATATCTTGAAATTGATTTGTTAGAGATTTAGATGAAGAAAAGAAACCTATTCATGCCTCATTAAGCTCACTAACTTAGGTAGGAGCATCTCTCGAGGACTGACAACCCTAAACTGGTCTCGATTTAAAACTTGGTCATGCCTTACTAACTTAGGCGAGAACATCTCTTAGAGACTAGCAACCCTAAATCGAGATCTATCTAATACTCAGTCATGCCTCATTATGTTCACTAACTTAGGTGGGAGTCTCTCGAGGACTAGCAACCCTAAATTACGATCGATCTAAGACCTAGTCATGCCTTACTAGGCTTACTAACCTAGGTGGGGGTGTTTCTTGGGGACTAGAAATCCTAAACTGGGATTGATCTAAAACCAGGTCGTACCTTACTAGGCTTACTAACCTAGGCGGGAGTGTCTCTCGAGGACTAGCAACCTTAAATTAGGATAGATCTAAAACTCGATCGTGCCTTGTTAGGTTTACTAATTTAAGTGAGAGCGTCTTTCGGGGACTAGAAACCCTAAACTAGGATTAATTTAAAACCTAGTTGTACCTCAATAGACTCACTAACCTAAGCGGAGGCATCTCTTGGGAACTGGCAACCTTAAATTGGGATCGACCTAAAATCTGATCATGCCTCATTAGGTTCGTTAACCTAGGCGGAAGCGTCTCTCGAGGATTAGCAATCCTAAATTAGGATCGATCTAAAACTTGGTCATGCCTCAGTAAACTCACTAACCTAAGCAGGGGCTCTTCTTAAGGACTAGCAAACCTAAACTGCAATCAATCTAAAACCTGGTTGTACCTTACTAGGCTAACTAACCTAGGTAGAGGCGTCTCTTGGGGACTAGCAACCCTAAATTGAGATCAATTTAAAACTTAGTTGTGGCTCACTAAGCTCACTAACTTAGGCGGGAACGTCTCTCGGGGACTAACAACCTTAAATTTAGATTAATCTAAAACTTAGTCATACCTTACTAGGCTCACTTACCTAGGTAGAAGCATCTCTTAAGGACTATTAACCGTAATGTAGGATTGATTTAAAACTTGGCTATGCCTCACTAAGTTTACTAGCCTGGGTAGGAGCGTCTCTTGAGGACTAGTAACCTTAATGTAGGATTAATCTAAAACTTAGTTGTGCTTCACTAGGTTCACTAACCTGGACAGGAGCATCTTTTGGGGATTAGGAACCCTAAATTTGAACTTAATGCTATGCCTTCAGCAATCGATGAAGAAAAGTTCCCTACAGAACTTGGTGAATCGAGGAGAAATGCCCTATAGGCTTGCTTTAGAGAATACGGGGAAGGAAAGTGCCTTAAAGGCTTGCTAAGAAGAATTAGATTCTGGAAAAGAGACTGAATTAAGATCGTGTTTCTGAAGGTTGGCTAAACACTAGATGCATAAAGTGAATGCCTTATGGGATGGTTCAAAAAAGACTATTAGGAGTTAAAAAAAAAAAAACTAATCTAAATGTAAGTGCAGGATTTAAAAAATCAGTGTACTAACATTGTATGGGAATACTTGCTTGGTCTTTGTTGATAGTGTCCAAACTATCAAACCTTTTTCAAAAGCCTCATTAGAAATAACTAGCTCATGTTTTAGTCTCTTGTTATCAACCCGGACATTCTTGATGCAAAACGTTTGAGACTTTACCAGCACTTATAGAGAAATCATGGAAATTAACCCGATCTAGAAACCTACCCACTATTTTTGTCTCTTTGGAACTTTTATGAACCAAAAGCCTTAATCTCAATTAAAAAACATCTGTTGTGAGGTGATTGCTTGCTTGGATTTCATATTCCCCTGAAAAACAGACAATAAAACTCCCCATCGAAGGGGATCAATCCATTATAAACTATTTTAAAGAGTTTTGTTAATTACCCAATGTTCTAGATCTCATTCCTTAACTTCTCTCATGTTTATAGTGTATGGGTTAGATTAAATGGAGTAAAGGGAATTAGACCTTTCTATGGAGAGGGTAATTATTCCAATGATGACAATGGCTAAGGATACCAAATTTGCATGTAGATAATAAAAATTTGACCATAATGACATTCAGAATGACTGGCATTTTCGTGTTTTGAGTAAAAAATTTCCACTAACTTCTTATGAATAGTCCAATTTTACAGTATTGGCATTTATAAGGTCTCTCAAATCTAGACCATCCTTTTGGGACAAAATCAAAACCCCTCCTGGTAATGCTCACTTTACTACATAAGGTCCTCCATAATTAGGAGCAAATTTCTCTCTTGAGTATTGTACGTTAGGGAGAGCTTTTCTCAACACCATATCTCCTTCTTTGAAGCTCTGGGGTCATGCTCTTTTGTTGAAGGCCTAAGCCATTCTTTATTGATAATACTGATTATGACATAGGGTTTTCAATATCCTTTCATCAATCAGATTAAACTACTCGATGCGTTTCTTTACCTAATCAGCCTTGTCTAATTGAGTTTCTGATAGTAGCCTAAGCATTAGGATCTCAACCTCTACTGATAACACTGCTTTAGTACTGTATACCAAAGAGTACGATGTTGCCCCAATCGATGTTTTGATGGAAGTTCGATAGACCGTGAGTGCGAATAGTAGCATCTCATGCTAGTGCTTATATATGATAGCCATTTTTTCAACGATTCTTTTGAGGTTTTTGTTAGCTACTTAAACAGCTCCATTCATTTGGGCTCGATAAGGAGTAGATTTCCTATGAATGATCAGGAATTGTTGATACAATTCTAACATAAGCTTGTTGTTGAGATTGGTACCATTGTCAGTGATGATTGTTTCTGGAGTCCTGTATCGGGCTAAGATGTCTCTCTTGATGAACTTAACTACAACCCCTTTAGTAATGCTCGAGTAAGATGAAGCCTTAACCCATTTGTTGAGGTAGTCGATGACAACTAATATGAAGCGATGCCCATTAGATGCTTTTGGAGTGATCGGGCCAATGATATCTATGCTTTACATAGAGAAAAGCCATGGTATTGAGAAAGCGTATAGTTTCTAAAGCAAGGTATTTATCTTATTTGCATAAACTTGGCATAGGTGATACTAATAATACCTTAGCCTCATAATTTTCTTCACCAACATATTACCATTCATGTGAAGGCCACATACTCCTTCATGTACTTCTTTCATTAACTTCTTAGCCTCTTTGTCATCTATACACCTTAAGAGTATACCATCAAAAGAGCACTGATATAAAGTGGACTCACTTATCAAGAATTGAGTGGCTAGTCTCTTAATCATCTTTTTGTCCTTTCTCTTGTCTTCTTTAGGGTACGTACCTTATCGTAGGTATGTTTTAACATCATGGTACCACAGTTTTTGGTCATTAAGGCCCTTAATTCCTAGGTAGAAGGCAGGCTTGTCTTTAATTTCAATAGTAAGAGGCTGAATCTCGACTCCACCAGATATGAGGATCACAGATGCTAGAGTAGCTAAAGCATCAACAAATTGATTATGAGTCTTCGGTATGTGATTGAAGGATATTTCTTTGAAATTTGCCACCAATTTAGTCAAGTGCCGATGATAAGGTACTAGTTTAGGGTCTTTTGTCTTGTACTCTCCTTGAGATTGGCCAATAATCAGTGAAGAGCCTCCATACACTATCTTTATCTAGGGCCAATTTAAGTCCCATGAAACATGCTTCATACTTAGTGATATTATTAATATATAAGAAAATGAGCCTTATAGCCATAGGGTATTGAATACCTTTAGCGGATATTAGTATCACCACAATTCCACACCCAAACATGTTAGCTACACCATAAAAGAACATTTTCCATTTCAGTAGCTCGTCATCTTCTCCTTCATCAGAGTTTCCCTCAATCGCTAAGACATTCTCGTTAGGGAAATTGACTTGTACCTCTTGGGGAGTGCTATTAGAAGGATTTTCTACTAATTGATCTACTAAAGCTTACCACTTGACTAAATTCCGATTCACGTACGTAATATCAAACTTTGATAGCAGCATTTGCCACTTTGAGATTCTGCCAATTAGGATTGGTTTGTCAACCAAGTGCTTCAAGGGATCATGTTAAGTTAGCAATTCAACCTAGTAGTAGAGTGTGTATTTTCTAAGCTAATGTATTACCTAAACTAAAGCATAGTAGGTTCTTTCAATTTTTGAATATTTTTGCTCCCCTTTAGTGAATTTCTTACTCAAGTAGTATACAGCTCATTCCTTTCCTTCCTCATCTTTCTAGCTAAGCATGCACTCCATGGATTCTAGTAATATTGTTAAGTATAGGAATAAAGGCTTCCAAGGTTTTGGAGCTACTTGAATTAGAGGGTTCATGAGTTATTGTTTGATTGTTGTAAGGGCCTACTTATGCTCTTTGTCCCAGTTGACCTTGGTGTTCTTTTCTCAACAACTTAAACAAGGGACGACATTTGTCTATGAGTTAGGATATGAACTAACCTATATAGTTTAAATGGCCCAATAAGCCCTTAATTTCTTTCAGTATGCATGGCGAGGATAGGTCAACTATTGCTTTGACTTTATCAAGGTCCACTTTGATGCCCCTTTAGTTGATTATAAAACCCAATAATTTCCCTAAAGTCACTCCGAAAGTATATTTCTCTAAGTTAAGCTTCAACTGAAATTTTCTCAACCTTTCAAACAATCTCCTTAGATTATCTGCGTGATTTTTTCCTTCCTTGGACATAGCAATCATATCATCAATATATACTTCTACATCTTTATGCATCATATCATGAAAGACTGCTACCATAGCCCTTTGAAAAGTTACCCTGGCATTTTTAAATCTAAAAAGCATTACTTTATAGCAAAACATACCCCAAGTTGTGATGAATGTTGTCTTGGCTTTATCTTCTTCAACCATTCGAATTTGGTTATACTTAAAAAATCTATCCATGAAAGAGAAAATATGGTTTCCAGCTTTGTTATCAACCAAGAAATCAATATAGGTTAAAGGAAATTTATCTTTAGGGGTTACTTAATTAAGGTCTCGAAAGTCCATGCACACTCTGACTTTCCCATTCTTCTTCATTATAGGCACAATGTTGGCTACCCACATGGGATAATCAAATACCTCAATAAAACTAACCTCCAGTAATTTTCCAACTTCTTCCTTGATTTTTAATAGAACGTCAAGTCGGAACCTTCTTAGCTTTTGTTTCTTGGGTTTAATATCCTCCTGTATAGGTAAACGATGGACTACAATTAATGGATCTAATCTGAGCATGTCTTCATAAGAACATGCGAATACATCTTGGTATTCAGATAGTAATGTGGTCATCTCTACCTTTTGTTCTTCTTTCAAATTTCCCCCAATCTTCAACTACTTAAGGTTGTCATTGGTCTTGACATTAATTACCTCGGTTGGCTCATTAATGGAAATTCTAATCATTTCATGTTTTTGCAAACTTTCTTATATGTCATTATGGTCATTGACATCACTCCTGATAGTAGAGCTGAAGGTGATATCAATATTTTCATCACCTATTTGCACAAGGTATCCATGGCCTTTATTCGGAACATTGGATATGAGAAAAAGAAAGGTATGTAAAATAAAGTGTGTAAGTAAAGAATGAAGAGAAAAGAAACTGATTTTTTTTTAGAGGAATCTTCTTTCAACTATAATTATTTGTAGAACAAATGTAATTTATTACAAAACTTTACAAAATACTAAACCGTGATTCATCCTTTACCTTCAGGAAGACTTATTGCTATTCATAGGGATGGAGAACCAATTATTCAAGTGCTAGGATTTGTTGGATGGGCTAGCCCCTTTATTTCTGCTGGAGGTGTCCTCTTGAATAAGCTTTGAGTTATAGACTTCTACCATTAACTTGCATTCTTTGCAACTCTTCCATCGGGGTCATAATGTATTCTAGCCCATAAGTTCCTAAGTAGCCTTTTTTGAACTTTGGCCTCTTATCTTTCTCTCGATTGTTGATCATGCAAACCTCGTCAAACATTTGGAGTCCAAAATGTTCTTGCTCCTCTATACCAATAGAGGGGATAACCATCTCTTTGTAGATTTCATAACCTTAGTCACCTAAATTCATGATGACTTGGCCATTGGAGATGAACTTAACTTTTTTGAGAAGACTTGACGGTATGGCCCTTGCTAAATGTATCTAAGGCCTTCTTAATGATAAATTGAAGGTCCTTGAAATGTCTAAAACTTAGAATGGGATGTTGAACGTCTATGGGCCAATATCTACTAGTAAGTCAATCACTCCTATTATTTCTCACTTAGATCTGTCAAAAGCTCTTACTGTTGTTGAACTTGGCTTGATAACGGTTGTTTTTGTAAACCCTACTTTTAGTGGGCCTAAGATTTGATTAAGAGTATTTTCCGAACGTTCCCAAAGATTAACTAAACTAAAAACTTAAGTTTACATTTAGAAAAGAATTAAATTTTTCCAATTCAAAAACCAATTATCAATAAAAACTAAGCTTAAAGAACTGCGAGCTCTAAAGTCACTTAAAACCCTAAAGCCTTGGCTCTCTTTTTCAAGCTCCTTGATTCACCTTAGAGTCAATACTCCTATCATTGCTTCTTCTCAGCTCAGGTTAATTTTCTCTTCTTCTCGAATTGGCAGCTCCTCTCGGTCGTCGCTTAACATTATCAAGCTCATTAGAGCTACTTTTATTGGCAAGTGTTTGTTCCTTTCTTTCACTTTGGCTTATACGTTTGTAGCCTTTGACTAAACCAGTAAGCTCCTGAATAGAATTAATGAGATTCTAAATCTGATATTCCAAGTTGTCAATACGTCGCCTTAAACTTCCGTGAAGGCTCTTACCATTGTTATTAACACTATCTTCAAGCATTCTTATTCAAATAGTAATTTCTAAAGAAAATTTGAACAATTACGATTTACAACAAAATGCAACTATAGTAACCCATAAATGATTGCTAATCGACTTCTATAACTACCCATGACTGACAAACACTTCCACAGCAATTAGAATCAACTACTAAATGTATTGTTACTCAAATCAGTAGGAGCACAATACTACAACTACTAAAAATACAAACAATAAACTACACTATAGAATGACAACTAATAGATGTTTAAATAACAAAACAATCTTTGAAGAACACTAGTATATGTATCCCACCAAAGCTTTGATACCAAGATGATATGGCAATAGGTCTTGATGGTGAATGTGTATGGATATTACGCACAAAGACATAAACACAAGCAGGGGTTGAGCTCGAAATAGGATTTGATATAACTCACAAACACTAAATGTCTCTCAGGTTTCAAACGAGAGGTTAGATGTGACTCACTAACTCTCTCAAACGAAGGAGTTTGCTACAATTTAAGGATAAGAATGATAAGAACACAAGAAAGATTAAAGAGTTAATCGACACTCAATAATTTGGCAATGCAAGCTCCAAGAGCTCAAAAATGACTTTGCTCATGAATGGAAAGTTCCAAGTGTAGGTATATTCTTCACTATTTGGCCCTTTATGCTAATTACAAATGTTGCTATTTATAGCAAATCCTGAACCTTAGTGGAAAAATTGTCAATAATGTATAAGGCCTTATATCCTATGGAATGGGTCCATAATTAAAAATAAAGAAAATATTCACGAATCCAAATTGGACAGGGTTGGTAGTTGGTCGTCCGTGTTCATAAAGGAGTCCCTAAAGTCTCATAGTGCTTGGTTGTAATAATCGATAGGTTAGTTCATAATTGTTAAGTACTAGAATTAGCAGGCACTAATCTCTTTATTCCATGCCTAGTGGATCTTTGGCCTTGAGTCATCAGTGGTATGGTCTTTCGGCTTTTCATTAGACGACAGACTTAACACCAAGTAGCTCCTTCTTCCTCTTCTCAATCTTCCAGTATTAGCTTTACCTCAGCAAAAGCTGTTTGGCCTCGACCTAGCATAATTTGGCCTCAAGTTAGAATATGTTAGCTTTAACTTCTAATAGGTCAATGTTAGCTTGGGATAGGTTGACCTCAACTGGGGGATAGTCATAGGTTGATTCCTATAAGTTTCCCTTAAAGGTGTTTAAGAGATTCTTGATATGAGTAGATGATGAATTCTCTCAACAACTAGTAATGTTACTAGTTCTATAGTGTTCGGATAAGGGCATAGAACTCCTTGTCATAGGTTGAGTAATTTTGGGTAGCTTCTTTGAGTTTTTTGCTAAAGTAGGCAATGGCTCAACATTCTTGCATAAGAATAGCACCAATACCAACTCCAGACGTATCACATTTAACCATACAAACTTTCTCAAAATCTAGTTAAGCGAGTACTAAGGTAGATGTCAATTTAAACTTTACATCTTCAAAACTCTTCTGAGCTTTCTTTGACCACTTAAACTTAGAGATCTTTCTAGTCAGGTCAACTAATGGCGTCATTATAGAATTGAAGTTCCAAATGAATCTTTGATAGAATGAAGTAAGACCATAGAAGCTCCTCGCTTCAACAACGTTAGTAGGTATGAGCCACTCGAGAATAGCTCTGACTTTCTCATCATCAACCCGGACTCCTTCATTTAAAACAACATACCCAAGGAATACAACCTCGTTTTGGAAGAATATGCATTTCTTCATATTGTCAAATAATCTCTTGGTATGGAGGACATCAAATACTAATCGTAAATCCTCAATACAAGCAATGAGGTCAGCATTTTAGACCAAAATTTCATCAAAATAAACTATGACATATTTGTCAATAAATGCCCTCAATACATGATTCATGAGCCACATAAAAGTACTCGGCGCATTCATTAGACCAAATGGCATCACCAACTGCTCAAATAGACCATCCTTTATTTTGAAAGCGGTTTTCCATTCATTACTAGGCCTCATTCATATCTGACGATAGCTACCTTTTAGGTTAATTTTTGAAAATATGCAAGCAACATGTAACTTATCGAGCATATCATCTAATCGTAAGATCAGATATCAGTATTTAATAGTAATCTTGTAGATGACATGGCTGTCAATGCACATTCTCTATGACCCATCTTTCTTCAGTACTAGTACGACAGGCACGATACATGGGCCAATGCTTTCTCAAACATACTTACGATCCACCAATTTATCTACTTGTTTCTTTAACTTGG